>PVJL010002451.1:71794-198172 GCA_004026885.1 Lyroderma lyra | reverse complement strand
TCCCTAACCCACTCGTCCCCAAATAAACATTAAACTATTGATTGTGTCCATGGGTTGTTTGTTTGTTCATTTCTTTTCTCTTTGTTGCTTTCAGTTTTATATTCCGCATATGAATGAAGCCATACAGTTCCTTGTTTTTTCTGTCTGGCTTATTTCACTAAGCATGATGATCTCCAGGTCCATCCATTTTGTTGCAAATGGCAATATTTCATCTTTTCTTACAGCTGAGTAATATTCCATTGTGTGTATGTACCACAGCTTCTTTATCCAGTCATCTGTCGCAGGGCACTTTGGTTGTTTTCATGTTTTGGCCACTGTGAAGAGCGCTGCGATGAACATTGGGGTACATAAGTCTTGCGGACAAAGGTTTTCAAGTCTTTTGGGTAGATCCCCAGAAGGGGGATTGCTGGGTCAAATGGTAGCTCCATTCCCAATTTTCTGAGGAACCCCCACACTGCCTTCCACAGTGGTTGTACCAGTTTGCACTCCCACCAGCAGTGTACCAGAGTCCTTTTTCTCCACATCCTCTCCAGCACTTGTTATTCCTTGTCTTGTTGATAACAGCCATTCTCACAGGTGTGAGGTAGCATCTCATTGTGGTTTTGATTTGCATTTCCCTGATAGCTAATGAGGATGAGCATGTTTTCATATGTCTGCTGACCATTTGTATTTCTTCATGGGAGAAGTGTCTGTTAGTTCTTCTGCCCACTTTTCAATTGGGTTGTTTGTTTTTTTGTTGTTAAGTCTCATTAGTTCTTTATATATTTTAGATATTAGACCCTTATCTGATGCGTTATTTGCAAATAGTTTCTCCCATTCAGTTGGCAGCCTCTTTGCCTTGTTGATGGTTTCTTTTGCTGTGCAGAAGCTTTTTAGTTTGATATAATCCCATTCATTTATTTTTGCTTTTACTTCCCTTGCCTTTGAGGTCAGGTTCATGACGTCTTCCTATATATTATTTAAGAATATGCCCTTAATTATTTAAGAAGACACACATATATGTGTATATGTGTATACATATGAGTGTGTGTGTATATATATATATATGCATATGTGTGTATGTAATGTACATGTATGTACATATACTCATTTACATAAAATGGATGGAAACAACAATCACCCAGTATAGGATATTGGTTACTCTGAGGGCATTGAGGAAAACACTGTTGGGGAGGGCTATGTATCAAGTTTAACTGCATTAGTCACACCTTATATCTGAAATAAGTGGTGGCTCCAATGATTGATCAGTGTATTATTGCTTATACCTTTTAGTGCCTTAACTACTTTATAATAAATTTAAAAGGTAAGCTAAACTATTTTTTCCCTGACTTTATGAGAGAGTTCTCCAATTACACCTCTGACCTAGAGCAAATCTCTATATCGTCTGATTTTATACCAATCTCCAGTGTGTTTACTCCTCTCTGCCATACATATAGATATCCTTCCTTTCCCTTTCTTGCCTGAAGAAGTTCATCATTATTATTTAATAACATTTTCCAAGTAGATATAAATAAAATGAGACTTAAAGACATGGTCCTTTTCAAGAAATCTCATTTTTTGTCCCGAATAGTAGTAGCCTGGCCTTCAGCCATGTATAGCAAATGACACTTTCTCTGCACAGGACTGCCAAAAAATAGTCAAGAAATGATCCCTTGGTCCTTGTTTTGTCACCCAACAATGCATTGTTGTCTCTAGTGCCTAGTGTATCCTTTAGTGGTCTTCCAAAATACCAGCACTTCAAAAGTTTGCATTTACCCATCTTTGCTATTTAAAACCAGAATCACCAAAAGATACAACATTTTCCAATGCGGTTGCTCTACAGTGTTGTTAGACTTTAAGTGGCCATCATCATATTCCCCAAAACACTGTCTCTGATTTCACACGTAAATCTTGCCATTCCTCTTTAGTGACATAAAGAACTGTTTCATATAGCATGACCCTGACCTATCTGCATTATTTCCAGTATGCCCAGGTTTTTTCATTCCGACGTGTTTGTAATTCCAGGAGACAGTATATACTGACATGGAGATTTATTGCCAGAAGCTTCCCAGTGGAGTCAGTGGCAGGAGATAAAATTTGGTCACAATTCACATGTGTTTGAAATGAGCATTTCAAGAGAAAATGATTAATTTCTCCTTAAAACCCAAAGGATAAAATACCACACAGCATACTACCCCTGCATTCACTCAATCTCTCTTGTATTCATTTACTTCTCTTTACATTTTCTTCTCCTTTGTTGCTGTCGTCGCTGTTTTCTCCCAATTAATGGACCATCAAGTTATCAATATTCAGGAGGAAAACAAACTTATAAATGTGCAAAAATAATTTATTGTCATTGATGCCTTCAGAAAATGATGAAATAAAGTGGATAAGAAAAGGTAAAACTATAGTAGCATAAAATGCTAGAACTAAAAAGTTCATTAACAACCACCCAGTTAAATATCTTCACTTTATGAATGCAGAAACTAAAGCTTAGAAAGATTAAGTGACTTCTCTAAAGTCATTTCATCTGTGTAAAGGGTTGAGGAGGCCTAGGGATCCAGATTTCCCAGTTCTGAGAGTCAGGAATCTCTGTGTTTGTAGGATGATGTCAGAAAAGTTATTATCAGGGCTTCTTGTGTTTAGCTTAAAACTTCAATCAATATTAAAAAGTTTATCGCCTCTCTTCCTCTCTCCAAAAAGTGTCCCTGGAATAATTAACATTTTAAATCTTTGTCCACTATACTCTGATGCAAATCCACTACAGATAAAAAATAAAATAAAAAGGAAGAGAACAATTTGTGTAATAAATTATTTTAATCACTATAATATTGAATGGAAGTGACTTATAATTATCAGAGTGCTAAATATGAGGGCTATTCAGAAAAAACTCAGCTATAAATTTCTCTTTTCCATAGTACATGGCTAGATATTTCCTGGACAGCTCTCATATATAAGCTACATTAAAAAATACATGTATGTATTCTCGCCCCTTATGTGCAAAGCAGTGGACAAGAATCAGTTAACAGTATATGTGGCAAGGTTTTTATTTACACATTAACCATCAAATAATACTTGTTTATTTCTTTAGTATTTATAATTCACTATCAAAAATATTTTCTGAGCCTAATAACATCACTTAACTGCAAACTACCAAAACCATTAACATAAGGATTCAAAAAAAAATCTAAGAGTCCAGACATTTCCATTCAATTCTGCACCCATGTGGTCCTCATTACTGAGGATAGAAATGTGAATGAGATCTGGTCCTTACGGAGCATCTCACATCCTAAGAGCCAATGTAATGCAGGCAAACTCTACCTGTGGACCAAATTGCCAATACACTCATCAAAATGTCTGCAAATGAAGCATGCAGTCTGGGAATAGAAAGAACTTTTCTCTAAAGTTCTAAATATATTAGGGAGTCCAGGAATTTCAGAGTTAGAAAGGATCTGAAGAGATTATTTATTCTTACTCTTTAATCCTCTATCTTCATTGAGGGACTCTTCAGACTCTGCTTGACCAATTCCTGTTATTGATGCTACGTGCTATTATTTTGAAACCTCTCTGATCACTAAATTCTCCCTTAGCATAAAAGGTGTTAGCCAAGACCATATGTACCAGCCTGTTGATTCAAATGGAGTCCTATTGAAAGCAATACCTGTGGCTGATGCTCCACACTGGCTCACATAGGAACCCAACTATTCAGAAAATGCCTCCACCAACCCCATATAATTTAGATTGTCCTAGAAATTTTCTCACAAGTACTGATTGATAGGTCCAGTAAATTATCATGTAGAACCTGCCACGTTGGCTAGGCATGGTTGTCTCATCCTAGTAACTTGCCACTGTCCACCCTGTTTCCCGGGGGTGGCAGGAGCTGGGACAGCCCTGAGCAGTGTAATGGTCTGCAGGTAAGTGGGAGAGACTTTGTCACTCCCATTTTTCTGTAGTGTACTCGATGGCTGCTTTTCACCTGTACCATTCCTCCCCAACCCAGTGATGTTCAGGGCTTTAATTTACTGCCAAGCCTCACTTCCATTCACAGGACTAATCTGATGCCAAAGTTAACCTTGTGCAAAGATTAGTTAGTGCAAATGACAGGTACAATACTGAACTTTTAGTTTCCTTTCTTAAAATTTCTAAGCCTTTGACACTGGAAGCTCCTGAGTTATTCCTGCAATGAACTTCTGAGATCAGTCAGGTCTAAATCCCACTGACAGGCATAGCTTAGACTTTGTGATGTATTTGAATTGAGTAAGGCTTGAATTTGTGGTATATCTGAATTGAGTAAGGCTTTGGGTCTTATTTATTCTAATATCCCTTACAGTTAGCATAGTGCTCCACCTATAGAAAAATAATTAATAACAATAACAAAAATAGGTACTGAATATAACAGCCTTGTAGGCAATATTTCATTTAATCCTCACAGCAATTCTATGTAGTAGTACTGTTATTGTTTCTATTTCATAGATCAATAAACTGAGTCATGAAAGGACTAATTAATGTGTTCATAATCATGAGGATGATAAGCAATGGGTTTGGGATTTGAACCCAGGCAGTCCAATTGCAGAGCCTGCAGGCTTGATTACCACATGTGCTGCCTTTCTACCCTCCACACAGAAAAGGCTTAAGAAAGTTTTGAGAAAATGACTGTTGCTGCCTCTTGTAGCACAAACATATTGATTCTTGACTTTCCTCTGGGGACGTAGATTAAACATAGTGGGCATTCACAAAGGAGACAGTCAGATATCTAAAGGTTCCCATGCCCCTCGGCTATCACAGAGTTTTGCTGTTTCAGTCTTAAAGAGAGTTGAGAAATTGGGTACTCAGGTACTACTTAGGGATGAGTTTAAGCTCAGAATGCTGTAACACTCCAGTAATTGAAAAAATGTCTTCACTTTTTGAGTTAAATGGTTTGTTTGAGCACTTACTCAACAATTTTTGGAGAATTGTTTCCAATACTGTTCCTTCTCTTTTTCCCTCCATCCCTATTTCCCACCAGGGTCTTTAAACTTTTATTGGCAAATATCTAGAGATGCCCTCCTGCACAAAAAGTCATGCTCTTCAACTTTCTTATCGTTTCCTTCACACCATGTCTTCTGTGTCTACATGATGGCTCATCATGGACTCCAGAGTGAATGCTACACTGGCTCTTCTCCTCTGGGAAATAGTTAAAGTAGATACATTTACACAAAGGTTGTGATTTATTAGAACTTAATGTATTGACTCATCAGGAGGCTTTGTGTTTAAAAAATGTCGATAACTAGATATGACAATGCTAAATTCAGAAGAATTGATCTCTAACAATGAACTGAAGAGTTTTGAAACCTAGTTAGAACTAGACTAATTATAGGATATCTTTTTGAATCCCAAAATAATAATAACTTGATGAATTATCATGTGCTGGGAAATTTCTTTATCTTATTTAGTACTTATAACACCTTAAGATAAATTTTTGTCTCCATTTGGAGAGGATAGAAAATTTTCACAATTTGTACAGCTAGGAAAAAGCATAACTGAGTATTGTACTCTGACCTGTTTGACTCTTTGACATTGTTATATTGCCTAGTCAACTTCTTATAAATTCAGTTCTTTAGAGAATGCTTGGGGTGATATCTACTTACATTGGAAAACCATTACTTTGAATTGATAAAAAAATAATTTAAGGACACCTACCTTATCTTCACTTTAGCCACAGTTTTTAAGACATTAACCTCAAGAAGTGATTTGGTGCCCCAGAGGAAGGGCATATTGAGCATGTTTGGGAGTAAGTGGGACTTCCTCTCAAAGCACACTGTGTGGGCAAAGAGATCCTTGACCATGAGTGATCTGGGAATCCAGGAAACTGATCTCCACCTTAACATGGAAATGGACATTAGAAACTTGACTGCATCGGAACCTCCTTCTAAGGTGCGGTTTGATTTCACTTAGCTTGTCTAACCTTCCATTTCCTCAGCTGTAAATGAAGATGTCCCACTGAATCAGAGCACCTCAAACCTCCGAGCTTGTCAGAACCAACTGGGGAGTCAAGTTTCAAAACATCCAAACTTGTCCCCCTTTACGCTATTCCAGAAATCACACTCAAAGACTCCATGCTTTCATAGTAATCTGTTTCATACAACTTCTGACTTTACCACATTATGCTTAAAATTTTGGGATGTTATCATCATCCTGGGCAAAACAGGGAAAATAAAATCAGCCAAAGCATGTCAAAGTAAATTTGAGATATTGATATTTTTTGGATTATAATTATTTTGACTAGACACTTTAACAACTAGCTAAAATGTTAACAAAAATGTATATAATTTGGTTGACTTCACTTCATTTTACATATTAAATAAGAGATAAGAATTGATACCCCATTGTGGCTTAAATCATCTCAAGTTGATTTTGTCCTCTCTTAGAAAAGAATGTGAACATACAATTTAGTGTTCTTTTAAATTGAATTTAAAGTAAATATTTTTTAAAATTCAGACAATAATTTCTCTATTGTGTATACAACATCAAATAACATGCTTCATTAATATTTTTAACCATTGCTGTAAGCAGTATTTCTTTGATCTATATCCTCTTCTGTCAGTTTTAAATCATTTAATTACTGATATCATAAGTTTTGTTGGTTATGCGAAAACATTTGTCTCATCAGAGAAAATGCCTACTGTGACCTGATCTTTCACCAGTTTTATGCATCCAAAGAAAAATCTTTCTAAAAGATGGACAACAGGATGAGGGAGGTGCAACAACAGGACCAACTTTCAAATGGTTCTTATTGATTGAGAGCACAATGGACAGTACCAAACAGTTTACAGATGTTACACTTGGCCTCTTTCCCAGTGCCAAATATTTGCGTGAAAGATAAAGAGCATAATCTATTCACATATAACGATTTTCCTCTTCCAAATCTTTTGAGGTTGGTTACACTTTAATAACCATTTGCTCTTGAAAGTTGATTTCTTTTTTGAGGACCATCTGCATCTATGTAGCTAGGCACCCATTTTTTCTTTTTCTTCAATACTAAATGTTGGCTTCTTTCCATAAAACACACTCTTACTACACTGCCAGAGGCCTGGTAGATTGTGTTCTTGCTAAAGTGAAGGAAAAAAATACATTCAGAGATTTAGCATAGTGTTTTATTTTTTCTTCAGGGGGTCATATGAGTATAAAAGCATGTGGTGGTACGGTGGATTAGAGAATAGATTTTGAAGTTAAATTATTAGTCTTCCTATTGTGGCTTCACCAGTTGTGTGATCTTTAATGCATTACTTGATGTCTTTAAGCCTCTTTTTAACTCACTGTCAAAATAAGAATAATGCTACATATTCTTTTAGAGTTATTAGGATGATAAATGGGAGAGTGTATGAAGGCTGTCTGGAAAGTATCCAGCCATGTAACATGAACGATAGAGGCATTTATGGCTGGATATTTTTCTGGACAGACCGCATATTTAAAGATTAAATACTCAATAAAATGTAGCTGTTATATTCCTGCAGTGTGTCAGGAGCACAAGAAGTGAGTGCAAATGTGGAGGGAAAGTGGCTGTCAAATCTAGTGGGAGGTGGCAGCTAATTTATTTTGTGGGAATTAAAACACCTGATCTCTAATTTCTAAGGGAATGATGGGTGGGCTGAAGTATATTTTTACCTTAAAACCTGAGGTAAATGAAACCTTCTTTGAGGGGTTACATAGAGGATAGAGATGGGAGAATGTAATTTTCTAAGTGCATCTCTTCTATGAGGAGCTTAATTATTTTTTTAATCCAGTGATTCTCGGACTTATCTCATTATAAGTATCACCTGTGAATCTGTGAAAAGAAATGAAAACAAAACAAAACAAAAAAATAAGAAACAAGAAATTTGGCTGGACCCAACCATAGACCTATTCTATTAGGAAGCTAATGAATGGGGACATAGAAACTAATTTTTAAAAGAACTCTCTATTTAATTCTGATGCACAGTAAAAAAATTACTTATATTTCTAAATTTCCCATCCCATATTCACAGAGCCAGATGCTAATTAATACCCTGAGGATGCTTAGGGAAGTCATATTCTTAAGGTAATTTACCTATGGAAATGGAAAAAAATGTATAAGCTATCTGCTTTGGGTTTTTAGTAAAATAGTGTTTCTATGAAGAAAGAAGAGCACTAATAAAAGTATGGCAGGAAATAATTTTTAGCCAGTTACATGGAGTTTAAACTGGAATGAGGAAAATATTTAACAGCTTAAAATATAAAAGTATAAGCATATTAACAAATTCAAAGTTAATTAAAGGCAATAAAAACAAAATTATGAAAGCAGAAAATTGAATTAATAATGTAGAAACAAATTTGAGAACCATTTCCATAATGTAAGGATTACAGAAAATAATGAGACTAAGTAAAAAAGACAAAATGATGCGAATATATAAAATGTGGGATCAATATGTTTAATTTAAGAAAGAACAGAAGCAAAACAGAAAATAATCATCAAACACATAATTAAAGAGATATTCTGAATTGAAAAGAGAACAAGTTTTTACCCCAGGCAAAAAGAACAAAACCCAAAAATCAAGGTACCTATATCTTAGATATGTGATGACAACGCTAAAAATTTTTAAGATTAAATAATTCTAAAAATCTAAACACATAAAAGAACAGGTTACCTACAACTTAGAAAAATTGAGCTGATCTAAAAATTCCCCATTAACACTAAATCTGAGAATTAAAAGGAATAATTTAAGGAGGCTTATATTTGAATACTTTAATACACATTGAAAACTTGGAAGCCACAGAGCAGTAGCCTCAGATGTATAAGAACAAAGAAAAGAAACAACCCATAAATGTTACTGGTACAATTTCTTAAGAGTATATTTCAGTTCCATTGAGAAGGAAAATACTAATAGCATTAAAGAATTACAATAAATACTGCAATAATTTAAATAAAGGAAGTGAGACTGAATAATTATATAAATACAATTAAATACTCAAATGCAAATGATATAAACATTAACATTTCATAATATTTGTGGAAATCTATAATTTATGGTTGAATTCAGAAAAATGTATAACTGGGTGTAAGAGAGTAAGAGAGTAAAAAAAACCCCAAATTTCAAATCTTATAAAGTCAAAAGTTATATATTTTCTTTTCTGCTTTGATTTTTAAAATGAATATTTATTTGACTTGATTTGAAAAACCTAAAGATGAACATTTATAAAATTTTACTGGAGGATATAAAAAATTATATCATAAAAAGACCAGAAGGAAAATAGAAAAAATATTTAAAAAGTAAAAGAATGTATTCTCTCAAGATGACAGAATGACAAAATCTCACCAATAACAATGAATATGTTATTCAACTTCTTTTAACAAAAAACAAGGTAATTTGTTTAACAAACAATTCAAGTGCATGTTGCTTATAAGAGCTGTATGAAAAACAAAATAGTACAAAAGGTTGACTGTTCGACTATTGGGTAATAATGGCTTAGTAGGCAAATAAACATAGATATCAGACATAGCCATAATATATTAAAATCCAAAAAAGTAAAATTAATGGCAAAACAAACTAGAGAGACAAGAAGGATGATACTATTTTGATAAAAGGATTTACAAAGAAGACTAATAGCAGTAAATTGACCACCTAAATAACTGTAGTGTTATAAATTAACATTGGTATCTATGAGTTTGGGTCAAATGTGATAAAAAATTAGTAACAAAGGATTTGATTAACATAATACTAATAGATTGAGAAATATAAAACAATGAATTACATAAACATATCATATTTACATGTTCTTGAAACATACTAAAATTCTCAACAAATTCTAAATAATAGAAGTTTTTAAATAATATTTTATCATTATATTGATATATCCTAATTTAAAAGCAAAGTCAGTAATATAAACATGCTATTATCTTGATATACACTTAAATTTTTTATACAACTGGGAAAATAAAAGGAAAAATGGAAATATAATTTTAATAAAAATAAAGATATTAATATCAAGATATATAGAATGCAACTAAACCTATGTTCAGATAATTGTATATACTTGTGGAATTTTATTGTTTAAAAAGATGACAATTCAGCATTTGAAATTTTAGAAAACCTTTTGTCTTAGTAAATAATTAACAACCTCAGTCAATTACTTAGAAAGTAGAAAAAAGAAAATTTTTCTCTATTTTCCTCTTAAAATATATAATTATAAAAATATAAGTATAAAGTACAATTAATAAATAAGTCTGAAAACTGATCCTTGGGAAAAAGTGAAATAAAACAAACAAAATTTTGTTTACATTCTAGTCAAGTAATTATAAACACCAATACCATAATGTTAGAAATCAAAAAGCCACATGATAAAAATTGAATTCAGAGTAACCATTTTAGTTCTCAGGATTTTGTCTTACCCATTTTATTTATCCGTAACCTAGCACACCCATAATCTAATATCTCGTGGGTGTAGCAGACTGTAATAAATATTTATAGAATGAATGAATATAGAATTATATTTAAAAATTTTAAGAGAACACTTCACACAGCTTTGTATTCATAAACTCCAAGAAAAAGTTTCAGATTCAAAGAGTTTAATATTTGGTTTTCTCAATCTTTTAAAGGTTAAATGTTTTTTTATTTGTCTTGACACATAGAAATATGGAAAACTTCCTAATTCTTTTATGCAAGTCAAACACTGATAAAATCTGACAAAAATAGAAAAGAAAAAAGAAAAACTATAACATATATGTACAAATGTACAAAAAAGGAAAACATTAAAAAATGAGAAAAATATCACATATCTGCAACGTGAAAACATTAATAAAATGCCAGCAAACCTAATTAAAATATTTCAAAGGCAGTTCATTATATTGAAGTAGGATTTCTTTCAGGGATGGAAGCTTGATGTAATAACAAGGCTATATACTCTGTAGTTATGAGCATGACCTTGAGATTCAGGCAGCTTGATTCAATTCTCTGTTCTCTCACTAAGTAGCTGTATGACCTTGAGCAAGCAATTTAACCGCTCTGTAAAATGGAGGTAATACTAATAGTATTAATCTTAAATCATCAGTTGTGAAAATGAAATGTGGAGCATGGTGCCATATCAGTATTACTATTATTATTATTATTACTATTATTTATTTATCACTATCATTATTTTAATTAATCTCAGAAACTATCGTTGTCAGATTTTTTTTTTTTTTTTTTTTTTTTTTTGCTTTTTGGTATGTGGGCAGCTCCCTGTCTGGGAATCGAACCCAGGCCGCAGCGCTGACAGCACCAGCGCCGAAGCCTTAAGCCACTACACCACCAGGGCACTCCCTCGTTGTCAGATTTTTATTCCAGGGCTGTAACATACACAATTGCTTGAATGTATTGCTTTATGTTATTGTGATTACCCACACAAGTACAGAAAATCAAAGAAGAGATATATTATATAATAAGTGAAAATATGTCTAATTCCAATATTCTCCTTTTCACAGGCCCAAGAAAGCTTTCCCTTGAGGTAGGAGTGCGTGACTCATTCATGGCCCATGATTGCGTGTAGTTTGGGCAAAACTGAAGCTCTGGTGTGCACCCCTGCTTTTGGCCCTATGATATACTGCAATCATAATGTACCTCCACTCGAGGTGGGAAGCTGGAGACAAAATGGTGGTTGAATTATCTTCCAAAATCTAGTGGTAAATTTGGAAATAACATGTCACCATGATTTTAAAGGAAACACACGTGACAAGTGGGGATAGGAGATAACCTAGTCAATGTCCCACTTTGTCCCATGAGGCACAGGGAAGAGTTATTAATATATCCAAGCTTGTGCTTGCTCTTTACTATATAGAATAAATTTGCCTCACTCTTGACATTAAATATAAAATAAGGATCAAATTATTGCCTCAGTTATTATAAACATTTGTATAAATGAAAAAGATTGTCTTTTTCTGAAAACCTCACAAAGTCACCAAAGAATAAGTAGTCTTTAAATCCCATGAAGTGATCTGTAATCTGATACAGTAAGAAAAAAATCTTAGACTTGAATTCACCACCACTGTGTTCACTACTATATCACCGCTCACCAGCGTAAAAATTTCACTGCCACCTGAAACTACACATTGCCATCACCGAAAGGCAGCAGCTGGGGCACTAGTGATCTGTCATAAAAAGCAAAACTATTGAACAGGAAGTAGAGAAACACCAGCTCATAAATTTCACCCACCCACATTTAACAGCCACCAAGAGTTTACACTGACCAACTGCTGTATTTCCTGTGGTGAATATACCGCTATCACAGTGTTGAGGCCACTGAATTCTCAGGGACCAAAACTTGGTTTCAACATGTTTCCATCTTCTCCCTGGGAGCTTTGGGAACCCTCCCATGGTCACAATAATGTCTTAGAGATGAATATGAATGTTAGATCGACATTACCTACCAGCAGCCTCTGTAAGAAGAGAAATTACAGCTTTTGCTCAGACTTGGGAAGCTGATTTGCATGTCCCAAAGAAGGATGGCCATAAAACTTATGGGAGACATTTGAGAGTGAAAGGAAGAACTAAAAATAAATGTGTATAATTTTTGGAAAAAATATTTATTGTTTCTAAAATATTATTTATTGTTTCAAATTATGTTGTGTTATGTTCATGGACCTGCAAAGCAATGCTATTCAAAAATTACTTTCAAAACTGAAGTTTTTTCTCGAAGATAAAACTAATATATATTTGCACATATTAAAGAAGTTTAAAAGATTATATTGATAATGAAAACCAATAGAAAAGGGATATTCCTGGCACATATTCAGATACTTCAGTTAGTTGCCTACTGAATCTGTCTCTAATATCATGTTCAGAACCAGAGAAATGTGTTTTTTAAGATATGGACTTACTGTTTATATATTTTTAATCAAATCATTCACAATATTTTGAATTAGAATTGTATGTTTAAAATTTTGAAATTATTGACATCTTCATTAAATATTTCTTTGCAAAATAGGCAAGAAAATATTCTCTCTAAATGTGCTGAGGGAGCTGGTAATTTCCAAACAAATTCTGCTAAATGAATTATATTCTCAATTCCAATTTATTTTATACTGAGATGAATAAATATTTCAGCCCAAATATTTTCACAGGCACTGCTTTTTTGCTTCCATTTAGAGTAGCTTCCTTCAACAAATATTTTTATAAGACAATATTTGTCAAATAAGTCATCTGTATTTATGATTTCCCTGAAAGTTTCACCAAATTTAGATATTGCAAAATGTAGGCTTTCTTAATGCCATTCCATTCCAATACAGGATATAAATTTATTTAATTAAAAATAGGAGATTTGTCAACTAATTTTTTCCACAAGTCAGATATTCCAAAGCTGTTCTGCAATTTCGAAACTAGATTTTACATGCTGTCTGTGATCTCATTCTTTAACTGTCTAGTTCTTTCTTGCTTTTGTAGAGATAAAGGTCTTCCTGTTTGCAAGATACTGTCTTCAACAATTTTAGTTTGCTAAAAACTTCACTCTAAGTTGCTTTGCTTGCTACACTACTTGTTGAATACTTTCCTTATAAATTTCCAGCTGACTTTGAACAAAATGCAACAAAAATTTAGAGAAATCCTTTACAAAAACATCAATATCATTGTATGACAAGGTTAATTTATAAGGCAGTTCATTCAAAGGCTTAAACATTTCTAAAATCTTACTGATCAGAGGCTGCAAAGACAGAAAATGTACATCCGTTCATTTTTTAATCAATGTTACTTTATCATGACAGTTCCAAATTTTATATTACATATAAAATATATGTAAGTTTTGACAGTTGCCACTATTTCAATTAGTAGAATTTTACAACTTGTTTGGAGGAAATTATAAATTACATGTATGTCACAATCAATTTCATATATGTTTCTTAACATTGTTGTTACCATGGTGATATGCTACACAAAATTTTCTACTTATACTGCATCTTGAATGTTGCTCTTTTAACATTCACAGTGCTATCTGACATTTCACCGTTGAGAGAACAAATTTCAAAAGCTTTACTTTGGAAAAAAAGAAAAAAAACATGTTATTGGAATTAACTGCTTTTCATTTTGAGGCATCTGCTGATAAAAACTGAAATCCTTTAAACCACAGAAGTTTTACTACTAATGGAGCCAAAGCATTTTCTCCTGTAATTTCCTGCTTTATGTATGCACAAAAATTTGGAATTAAAAATGAGCAACATTAATTACACAAATAGTAATTTGATCTAAATGAAAACTCATACTTCAAAAGTAGTATTGAAAGATACCTTTTGTGTTTCATATGTAAAATTGTCTTTTGGGACAAGTCTTCCCAAAATAATAATTTTCAGTTGATGCTGCTAGCTTCCTAGAAGAATTTTTGGCCTCAAGTTTTTATCTGTTCAGTGATATCACTATGGCCCTTGTGATGTATAGAAAACTTAGTACTTTATTTTTAATTAAACATGCACTTTCATTTTTGAGTGCATTGATGACAAAAGGATTTATTGCAGAATTCAGAGTCTAAGCCAACACTATGATAAATAGCTCTAGATCTACATCGGTAAATAACATCACAGTAGCAAGAGCATTCGAACTACTTCCTCTATATTTCAAGATGAAGTGCTCAATCTCTATTTTCTATACATAGGTGATATAAATGTATATACAAATATATCAATGACCCTACCTTCTAGGATTCTGGTGGCTTTGAGAATCTTGCAGGCCCCATCGGCTGCAACACAACTAACTGGCTATTACATCAAGTGGCTGGTAGGGGAGTAGTATCTAATACTTCTTTCACCACCAAATTTGGAGAGGATACAAAATAAATAAAAAGAGAGTGAGGCTATTGCTGGTCATCGTTCAGTACATTTATATCTCATACCTATCATCGATAAGAAAATGACAGGAGCTGGAAATAAAGTAGAGGTCTACCAGACCTACTCCGACTTATTTTTATGCAACTATTAATCATAATTCTTGGAAAAAAAATAAATACTTGAACTTATGCTAAGGGAATGGGACCCTAGGGCCAAGAGGTAAACTAAGACTCTCCTCTGCAAACTGAGATGGCTACCCTTCACAGAAGCAAGCTTCCAATGGCACCACATGTTTAGAGACCATTTGCTAAGGGCTGGGACTGTCCTATGGTATTTTGGAGATACAACAGTGACCGAAATATGATCCCTACTCTTTGGGTATGCAAGTTTGCATAGTTCAATTTGGTAAAGCATGTAGTTTTCAAAGTCCGTCCTCACAATTAACTCCTTTGATTCAGACATGCACATCGTTCCCTCCGCCTCTGTGGGTGTCAAGAATTTGCCCTCCCCAAAGGCACCCACCATGGTGGACCACAGTGTGCAGCATCTCTGCTTGTACTAGTGAAAGGATTTTATCCCTTCCCAGCACTGACAGGATGGGCTGTTGCTCTGACCAGGCTTTCTCACTCAGGTTCTTCTCATGGTGCCACTCAGCAGCTTCGAGAGCAGCCAAAGCCACAGGAATGTCAGGGTGATTATTGGTCAATGTCAAACTTACTTTGGAGCAGAGGCCCTTTAAGTTCAGGAGACAGATTTACCTTTCTTATGGGCTTAATAAAATTAAGCAAATCAGCACTTCCTGCTGAAGGCAGGCTGCGCAGCCACCAAGCTAGCAGTATCATTAAGAAAGCACATGTGTTTAAAATAAAATTGTTTCTAACAGTAAGTCTCAAATACCTGCTACCCTGGCAAACTTTTTGATTTTTAAGTTCCACTTAAGTTGTGATGACTTTAACCTTATTCTTTGAAACATTCTCCTTTCCTCTCTCTTCCTCTATTTATCTGTTAAATTGAATTTCTTCTAATAATAAGAGAAATAGCGTATATTCTAAATATACTTGAGGATCCAGCTGTTGTCATTTTTTTCTTCCTCATAAGGGAGTTGCACCCCATTTCAATCAGTGACCCCCTTATTCCAGTTTTCAAACTAGAAACACTGGCTTTCTCGCTGCTCATGTGAGTTGACAAGTCTCCAGGGTTTGTCACAATTTTTTAAAACTGATTTGTGCATTTTCTGTTTAGTCCTCACTCCCATGTTATATTTCTCAAATCTGGGCCTAAATAACCCCTTTTCTGTGGGAATGAACCCAGATTTCCACTTCTACCACCTGGCATTGAAAGCAGGTGGGGCCAGAACGCGTGAGTCTCTATCTCAGCTCTGTTATGTACTAGGTAAACTTAGGAAGATTATTTAACTTCCTTATGCCTCCATTTTTTATCTGTAAAATGGGATTAAAAATAGTACTTGTTCTCATAGGTGTGTTGTGAGGATTAAATGAGTTACATGTAAAGCACTTAGAGAGGTGGTTTGTGTTGTTAATTCACCCATTGTCTTCCCAACCTTAAGGAATCAAATAGGGCAGAGACATCATTTATTAATAATTGATGTAGAGATGCTTCGCAAAGTGCTTAAAGCAACTCTCTTAGAGTAACAAGGCCAAGTTATTAGTCTGATTGAAATAGGATGAAAGCAACATAGCTAGAAGGAATGTGAATTCCTCATGTAGAGGAGTCGGTGGTCTTCAGAAGGGATATCAATCTTCGTGGTTTGTGGGCATACATGTAATTTCAGATTCTTTAGAAAATACAGCCTTAGTCATGAACACACCTTGCACAAAGATCAGAAAAAATATCAGAACTTTTATGTATAAATCATTTACCTTATTTATTCCATAATGATCATTTTTTTAAACATTTCAATTATAAATGTTCGAAATTATTCTGAAGAGATGTTACCAAATACACATCAATCAGTTTTTTTTCTTTAAATTATTGACAAATATTAGGGTGGCAAAAATTGTATACACATTGTAAGCGATGCTATCTATGCATTACTTTTCAAAATTGAATTTAATTATAATAGCAATGTGTAGTATGACACGTGCTGAAAAGATGGCCTTACTAGCATCACCATGTGACAGGCAGGCCAGTCAAAGCAAACGGCTGTTGTTAGAGGAGTGCAAGACCATTTCGAAGTGGTATTTGAAATTTGAGTACATTGGTAAGTTTTCTCTACATTCTCCTGACTTCACACCCTTAACTTCTCTCTACTGGGGACCTTAAAGGATGAGGCGTACCATAGGAAACTGGCTACACTGGCAGTACTTCGGGAAGAAATTGAAACAGCAGGCACAGTGATACAGGTGGACACTTTGGTCATTGTTGCTCAAGCAGTAGTTGGCCATAATCAGAAGTATCTGAACACGGATGGTCACCACTTGGAGCACTTCTTGTAATAGCAGAAGTCACATGTGACTTGTATTCATCTTTTGTTATTGGTATGTATTGAGTATTACAATTTTAATGCAGTTTTTTCCTCTCCTAAAATGTGTGTACATTTTTTGGCACCTCCTGAGTGTGCAGCCTTCTGGGGAGAGTCGTTAGGCTCCCACTCCGTTCTTCAGTTTGGTTAGCCTTTACCACGATCTGTCTTTGCCTCTCTACCACTCATAGCAAGTGTCTCAAGGGGTGGCACCGACATAAGAGACACATCCCTTTTTTTCTGGGCCGAACTCTTCCCCTATGGTCGGCATGCCACCTTTCTCCTCTGATGTCTTGTAACTCTTTTTTTTTTTTTTTTTTTTTTTTTTTTTTTTTTTTTTTTTTTTTTTTTTTTTTTTTTTTTTTTTTTTTTTTTTTTTTTTTTTTTTTTGCTTTTTGGTATGTGGGTAGCTCCCTGACTGGGAATTGAACCCAGGCCACAGCACTCACAGCGCCAGCGCCGAAGCCTTAAGCCACTACACCATCAGGGAACTCCCTGATGTCTTGTAACTCTTAATGGCCTCCTGAGAGTTACAGTGGCATCCTGAGATACTTATGTCACTTTAATCCCTGCCTATTTCTTCGTCCAGGTAATTGGAAAGGGAAACTAGAACTCTGACAATAAGGGAGACCCGGGAAGGCTCCAGGGTGGGTTTCTGGTTGGTTTGCTGCATGTTTTTACTTATATTATTTTTCTTAGAATATTTGTTTGCTTGCCTATTTCTCTTTGTCTTAAGAAAGAGCGTGTTTATCTCCAGCCAATGAAACTCATTAGTTCTTCATATAAGATCCATATTATCCTAAAAGCACAATTTTTGGATCTTATTAAACAATAACAGACACTATTTCCTCCCCTAACTTGAGTTTCATTAAAACCCCTCTTCTATTAACTTCTATTAATGTGGAGAATCATATTTAACTCATATGAAGTTAAATAATATAAGCTATTAGCTTAAGCTATAAGACCATTCTTGGCACACACTAGGGTTAATTGCACCCTATATTTCTTCCATCTGTGTGGCTTTTATAGGGGGTTTCACAGTCCCAAGATGAGAAAATTATGTTTAACTACGCTTTCTCTATTTTTGAACTTGGTCGTTCTGATGCTGCCTGAGGGAAAGGGCAAGGCCCTGCAGAAGCAGCAGGGACCCTATAGTACCAGACGGTGGCCTGGCAGAGGCAGGTCTGGACCCTAGCCCTGAAATGCTAAGACTTCATATAGCACCAGATGCCCCCCAAAACAAGAGATGTTTATCTTGGATTTGCATTACTATCACAAAAATTTTAATATGTATTTAACAGCAGCCTAAAACAGTAACAGAGATTTGTGGAAAAGGCAAGACGGTCTGATCCAGAAATTCTTTTCTTATTTAAGTAGAAGTTCCCTTGCATTCTGAAATCACTGGCCAGTTATTTTCTATCTTAAATCCAATACTATATTCTGGTTAAATACAAAATACCTTCAAATAATATTTTAAGAGTTTTCATTGCTCAACTCTAGTAGAGTGTGGTAGAAGACTTTCAGAAGAGGAATTAGGTATTTTTCAATGGTTAGATTCAAATAAAGTATTTGGGAGGATGCAGTTCTTTAAAATCTTGTACTTGTCTGAATCAAAGAGCATGAGAATAAACAGATTGCTGATGAGAGGGGGCAGGAGTGGGCATGCATGGAGGTCAAGGGTTATCCTAAGGTGATAGTGGCCAAAGTCAAAACGGCAGGTAAAAGAGTTAATTTTTCATCTGAGGAGAAGAAACCTTTGATAGAAAAAGGAGTTTTTAAAGGCAGGACAGATGTTTGGCAGAGGAATAACCTGATATTTATGTTCATGTAAAGGAACCTATAAACTCAATCAATTCCATGAGAGAACATGGAGAAGAAAGTTAAGTGCGTTGTGGAAGACCTTTAAAATATTATTATTTGACTCATAGGTTACAAAAGTGATTATCTACCCACTCCAGAGTCTCTTGCATTCATCGCCCTAACAAAGACATATAAAAAATCTAACATGCCAAATTTCAAATCTAAACATATTAATCTTTTTCTAATTTTTGGAAGCTATAATCTCTAATTGATGCAATACAGGTAGACCATTAGCTAACTCAAGGCTAGACCTCAGAAACAGAGCAATCTGGCTGGAGAAATGAGAGGAAGGTAAAGTTTTCACCCATCACTCTTTAATCCAAGACCGGGATCACAGACCAGAGGTTTGGCAGCCACTTTTTTCTTATGATATGATATGACCATGGTCATTCTTTTCCTCCTCACCCACACATCTATCTAATATTTTAAACCTTCATATGCTACAATTCACACTTTTGCTCATTTTTCATTGACCAAAAATATCTCATTTCTTTAACCAAATGCATGACAAATGATGGTTTTTGAGCTATTGTCTGATAATTCTGCTACTCACCTGGCAGAATGGGTCAGGCCTCTGCCAGAAGAGTAGTAGATAATATCCACATGGATCTGGAAGTAGTACCAGGCCCTTGTTAGGAAAAGTACAACTGGACTCTTTCCTGAAATGCTAAAACAAACAAACAAAAAGGTAAACAGCAGCTTTATTAATATATAATTTATATACCATATTTTTCAGCCCTTTATAGTGTACATAGCAATCAACAGTTTTAACATACAACAGTTTTATAACCATTACCATAATATAATTTTTAAATGTTTTAATCACTTCAAAAAGATAACTTATACCCAGTAGCACTCACTTCCTAGTCCTAATTCCTACTCTGAGTCCTGCTAATCTACTTTCTTTCTCTCTGTATTTGCCTGTTCTGGGCATTTCATATATGTGGAGCCTCACATGCATGTGGTAATTTGTGACTGGCATCTTTCATCCCTGTTGTGGCATGTACCAATAATACATTCCATTTTATGGATACACCATATTTTGTTTATCTGTTCATCAGGTGATGGAGACACACTTTTTCTCTATTATAAATAATGTAGACATGACCATTTCAATTTTTTGCATGGACAAGTGTTTTCATTTCTTTTGGCTAGAGACCTAAGAGTGGAATTGCTGAGTCATATGGTAATTCTATCTATATTTTGATTAACTTTCAAACTGTTTTTCAAAGTGGCTGCACCATTTTACACTTTCAATTGTATTAGAGTTTCCAATTTCTTCTATATCCCTACCAGTGCTTGTTACTGGCTTTTTTTTATTATAGTCATTCTGGTGGGCATTAAGTGGTATCTCATTGGGCTTTTGCTTGGCATTATGCATTTGATTTGTATGCATTTGATTTGTTTATTGGCCATTGATACAAGGACTGTCCGGAAAGTATCCAGCCATGTAATATGAAAAATAGAGGCATTTATGGCTGGATTTTTTCCAGACAGTCCTTGTGTATCTTTTTTGAAGAAATGTCTATTAAAATATTTTGCTTTTTTTAAAAAAAATTGGGTTATTAGTCTTTTATTATTGGATTATAATAGTGCTTTATATATTCTGGATACAAGTCCCTTATCAGACATATGATTTGCAAATAGTTCCTTCTAGCCTGTGGGTTTCCCACTTTTTTCATGACATCCTTTGCAGCACAAAAGTTTTTAATATTGATGAAGTGTATCAGTCAATCTTTTCTTTTATTAGTAATGCCTTGGTGTCATATCATTTCCAAACCCAAGGTCACAGTGCTAAGATTTCATCTTATCCCTATTAAAAAGGGAAAGGGATCCAGCTGGAGGCACTGAGATCCATATCATCACTGCTCACAAACATTAATTCTGGCTTAGATTTAATAAATGTCCTTAAATATGTCCTGTTTCCTCTGTGCTTCATTTTGTGCCTCTGTGTGATCTGACCTTAAGGATGGGGAAAGAAAGAAAGCAGAGGAGAAGAACAAATAGAAGTCTAATAATTTCTTGCTCCTTATCAAAGCTTTCTCTTTTCTATTAATTATGTTGTGCCAAATTATGCTCCTTTCTCTATTTTGATTTATAGTAAAACACAGTGATCAGAGTGGCAAGATCCACTCTGATAGCTGAAGTGAGAATTTTGGAACTTATGAAACTCCACAAAGCCTGCATTTGAAAATTAGTATCTCACTAATTTGAAACTCAAGTTGAATTATTATATCGTTGTTCTAGTTGAAGTCCTCTTCTACCCATGATATAATTATCCTAGATTCAGTAGATAAGAAAGCTGTGAGAAATCCAGGAAATAATATATTGCTTAAATATCTCAAAAATGATTTCAATACATACCCAAAGGAAAAAAATTACAATTCAATTTGTCTACTGCAACATGGAAGAAAATAAAAAGATAAATAATATTGTGAGAGGAACAAATTATGATTTAAGAGTTTCATATGAAGGCAATGGAAAAAATATGATCAATTCTACAAGTTATTAGTAAATACATCACTCAAATCCTCCTTCTAAAAACTTGCATAAAATCAATCAGTGACTGAGAGATTAATTACTATTTGAATTTTAAGTATGGGGAACTAAGAGTTTCAAGGAATATCACTAGAATTTTATTCTAATGAAATGTATTGATTTAAGTCTACTTGTTTTATAAACAGTATATTATTAAATCCAAAAAAAATTATTCTTAAAAAGTTATATAAACACAACAACAACTCAAGGTGTATCATCTTAGATTTTATTTGCAAGGTTACCAATTGTTAATGGTAGGCATAATAAAATCACGAGATTTCTTATTTAACATGAGAAACACGGTCTTTATATTGTTCTTCTTCTTATATTACACCTTTCTTCCTTGAAAAGAATGATGTAGTTAATATATACATGTTAAAATTGGCTAAAAATTGTATTTCTTTCCCCACATTCCTGAATAAACTTCTAATAACTGTGATCAGTTTCTTCTTACCTTTTGTTATTTTCTAAGTATTTTACTTTATAATTTTATAAGAAAGGACAGTACAGTTTCATTTTTTAATAATTAAAACAATTAGAATAAAAAAACAGTTAAAAATTAGTTTGTTCCTAAACTTTTAAATGTTGTAATATACTTTTAAATACACGGAAAAATTAAAGAGCACATAAGATATCGCTCATATAAGAGAAGTAAAAATTAAAAGAAACAGTAATAAAGCACGTAAAAATTCAAACATCATACTGTCGATTAGAATTCAAACTGGTTAAATCTTCACAGTTAAAGCTTTTCAAATAAGGGTGGAAAAAGTACACTCTTTGCTACTTTACAATATCTACAATGACATGAAGTAAAATTGAAAATAAAAGGATGATCAAAGACGTATTTGGCAAAAACAAAATAATAGAAAGCAGTCCTGGAAGAATTGATGACAATAGCCTACATTCAGGAAAAAATTTGCAACTTTTAATATACACATTATTAAACAAGAATTAACAAATCAATAAAATAAAATAACTAAAAATACAAGAAAAAATAATATTTTAAAAGCAATATTTAATGGATTAAAACCAGGAAAAGGAATTAATGAGCTCAGGGGTTATTGGCAATAAAATTAGAGTAAATAGGTTTCTAGAAAACATGATTAAGAAAAATGACAAAACAAATAAATAGAATTAGAAAGAGAAAGGACACAAAAATCAAATAGAAAAGAGTGTAATCTTGAGATTACACTGCAAAACCCAATGTATGCAGTGTATATGTAAAACTGTGTGAAATGGAAGATTTTCATAAAATATATAAACTAACAATAAAAATATATAAAAATTAGAAAAATCTGAACTGAATAATAACCACAGGCTTAATGAAAAACATTTCAAATACTTACTCCGAATCCCCCAGGGATTGTTTTACTAGTGAATTATTTGAAACGTTAAAAGAACTAGTAAACTCAATGCTATATAATTTGTTCCAGATCATAGGAAAAAAAATAAGAAAAGTAATCAAAACTATTTTATGGATCCAGGATAATTCTGACATCAAAACCTGACAAACATACAAAAAAATAAATCTAAAGACAGATCTCTCTTACGAATATAGATTAACGAATGAATCAAAATGAGAAAATGTATATGCCTGTCATTTATGTAGCCACTCAATAAATGCATCCTACATTAAGAAACAAGCAAAGCTATCCAGAATAAATTTCCTGGCTTCCCGGCTCGTCGGCACACTTAATTCACATATCAACCCATCCTCACCTCACTTTTTTATTTTTTATTTCAGAGGCAGAAAAAAGTAATTGTTCAAAAGTAAAAGCTTCAAGATATGTTCTGGATCCCATTCTGTAAGGAAATTGGTATCCTGACACTGTCAGTTACATGCAGCCTCTAACAACTTTTTTCTTTCAGCTCAAAGAATGCTTCCTCAGTTCTATGTCTTTCTTCATTCATCACATATTTACTGAGCACTTCCAAAGTGTCACATGCACTTAAAAATCATGACCAGATTACATGTAATCCTTGCCTTCAAAGAGCTTTGCATCTGGTCAGGAGCCAGCTAAATCAGAAATAGCAGGACAATGTGCTAAAATGTGGCCATCCATGGGTACAGCTAAAGCTCATCAGAGAGGGGTCTGGGAATGCTTCTTCTCCAGCCAATGCCATGTCCTTATCGTTCCCTTCATTGGCTACTTTCTAAAAGAGTAGCTTCCACTTCCCATCCCAATTCTACGTTCTCATTACTCTCATCTACAGATCACTCCCTCTTTAAAATGCCCATGACTATATGCTCTTCTGCTTTTACTTCTTTCTTCTTTGGCCTTTTTTGCTTTTTTTTTTTTTTTTTTGGCAAACTGCCATTCTTCCACCCAATTTTTTATTATGTAGAAGTTGTATCTCAGGAAAACTCCCTGCGTTGCCCCTCAATCTGCACATTCTTTCACAGCACACCTTCTTTCATTTATTTCCATGCTTTCAACAACCACTTAAATGTTGGGTCTCAATCTCTACCTACCACTCAATGTCTCTGCCAAGATTCAAAACTCTAGCTCTCTACTGAACCTCTTTAAATGAATGCCTAATTGATATCTCAAACACAAGTCCAAATGAAACTTAGTATCTTCTCAAATTCTGCTGCTCACTCTACAGATTCTATAATGAAAAGCATGACTGTGTACCTAATTTCCTAAACTATCCTCTATTCCCTTCTCTACCCCTCTCCAATCAGCCTTTGACATTGGGTCCTATTCAGCATACTTCCTTAAGATCCTTCAAATTTGTCTTCTTTCTTTCATAACTGCTACCTCAAATCCAGGCCATCAACATTTATTACTTGTATTACTACAGAAGCAGTTTAAATTGCCTGTTTGCCTTCTTTCTTGCACCTCTGTAATATATTAATAGTTTTTTTTAAAGTGCCACTAGAGATATCTTTTAAAAGGCAAATTGGCTAAGATCATTAATTTCTTTAACGACACCTCAAGTTTCTTAGCACATCATACAAGGCCTTCATTGCATGACTCCTACCTGACCCTCCTGATTTTTTTTCATAGCCCACAGACTGTGCATATTTTCAGCAGAGTACAAAGAATTCAATATTCATATGCACATGAATGCCTTCAGCTACCTCCCACCTTGTTCTCTTTACTCTCCTTGTGATTATATCAATCACGTTTTTACTTAAGCCTTGCATCTCCAACCCTCTCCCCGAATGCTTACGTGGCATGACATATCGTAGTAATGGGACATAAATGTCCCTTGATCAGCCAGTTTTGCCTATCTTTATGCACTAAGTAAACATCTTTTCTCCCAAAGCAAACTATACTCCAGGGTTACTGACCTCTCCTGGTTCCCAAACTACTGAAAATTTGTTTTTCCATTAAATATTCAATATAAAATGAATTTTAAAAGGCATACAAAAATCAATAAAAAATTAGAAGTCCACTTTATTATAATTCCACTGAAAGACTACATACTCAACATCTAGATGGACCAGTCAAAAGCAGCTGGGGAGATCAGGGTAGGGAAGCTACCTGAAAGAGGTGAAGCAACGGGAAATAAACTTAGCAATAACCACTGAGGCACTTTTTGCGTAAGGAGAGATTGTCCTGTGGCCTGGGACATCCCTGACACAGAGACAGATTAAACTTTTTATCGAATGTAAGGCTCATATGCATTCTGGTTTCCTCTGATCCAAATATATAATTCTAGAATTCTGCATGGGAGAAACTTCTTTGTGCAGGATGTCACAAGGATCTCTTCTGAGTTAGATTCATCATAGCGCGTGAATAAATTGGCATTCCTGTCCTTTACATCATGTTTTATGAGGTTTGCTGGTTTGAGTTTACATTCCCCATTCTTCCAAGTCTGGAACACTAAAGAGACTCAATTATTAAGTCTGCAGGGCTGAGTCTAGTCTGAAATGTGGCCAATTTCTCAGGATAAAGTTATAAATATTAGGAGGGTTGAGGCTGGCCTTTCCAGGTGACACTTCCTTTGTCTCACTCTAAGCCTGTTTACATGTAAATGTTTGTTTAATCAACTAATTCAGCTCCTAGTACTTTGTCTAGTTCTTTTTCCTTATTTCTCTTTAACTATTAGACTGAATACAAAATAGGATACCTTCATAGCAACTGAGGCTGATCTTGTTATCCAATAAGAATATTAAAATTTGGTCAAGAAGTTATTCTAATCCCACCTAGAGTTAAGTGTTTTAGAAACTTTTTACAACATTATTTACCTTCCAATTATTTTCAACTTCAATTAAACCTATCAGCCCCCACAGCATGCTTAAATAACTCTTTTTGCCACAGGATCCAGATGAGATTATTATTTTTTGTTTTGTTTTGTTTTGTTTTGTCTGGGTTTGGTTTGTTGCCATTAATGCCACTGGGCTCAATCCCATGTACCATTTTGTCTCTCAGCAGAGTTGCCATTTAATGAATAATAGAGGAAGCCTTTGAGTTCTAAAAAGTCTTGACTGTGTAAAATACGCTTGTAACCAGCAGCTTATAGAATCAATGTATATCCTAATGGTTGTTCAGTAGTTTAAGAGGTGTTTGAATTATTAGGTGAGGGAAGTCACTGTAACAGTTAAGCAAAATAACTAAATACATCTGAAGCCATATAATTTAATGTATTAAGGACAGATCTTTTGAAAATTTCCAGAAAGTTATCCAATATCCTACTGACCAGTGTTTTAAGACATATTTTATAGCTCAAACCCTCAACTTAAGTGCCTACATTGTCCACTGAGGGAGAAAGAAATGGCATTATGATAACCTTAGCCATGGAAAAAAATGCTACTTCTTTAGTACCATTATTTCCCAATAAGTATTGTAATTGAGAAGAAACTTCCCTTAAATGTGCTAAATCAATTAATTACCCCCACACACTTGCTTTAACGTCCTGAACTATTGAAACAACTTCCAGATGTCACATTTGCTAATAATTCTTTGGTCATCATGTTTCAGTGAGTTGGCTGTATCAGCCCAGCTAGAAACGCAGAGAGATGCAGTCACGTTGTCCCATATAAGAATGACTCTGGTGATGAGCTGAATCTTGGCCTGGCCACAAACTCATTTGCTATCTTGGGTAAAATATTTAATCGTTTTACATCTTGACTTCCTCATCTGTAATAATGGGAGCAGTGGTTGGTGGTACTAAGGAAACATTAATAACAAAAATAAATATAAGCAATTCTGTGTTTTGCAAAGAATTATACATGTGCTTAGTGGTAATCATACTTTGATGTTCACCATGTTCTTGCATAAGAATGATCTCATTAACTCATTTTCCCATTGAGAAAGTGTGTATGGCAACATTGCGTTCTGTTTGCTATTATATGTAGCCTTTTTTTCATTTACAGGCTAATGCTTGGTTTATTTTAGCACATTTTTTAAAGACGTTATTCTAACATACCCAATGAATTATACTTCTGAAGTCTACTGTTGTGGAGAGTCTGAATGGCATGTTTACCCTGGTAGTAAGTTTTACTCATTAAATGTCATTTTATAAAATGAAGAGATATATTTGTTATTGTTTAGTGGCCGTTAGACTTTCTAGAGCCTTTAAAACCGTATCACCATTAGTTGAATTTCTTCTCAAGTTTTGTGAGTTCTACTAACATAAGACTATGCAGCAAATTTGCTTTGAATATTTTTCTTCTAACTTGGTACTTTATTAGAAAGAACTCATTTATAGAAAGTCTTTTATTTGAATTGGTGGTGAGAATAAACACATAGTTCTCAGTGACTTTTATTATTTATTATAAAGTAATTTGGCAGGGCGTTGTGTAGGCAACTAAACAAAATAAAAGATTAATCAGAACTACCAATCTTTTTCTGATTTGCAGAGTAACAGAAAACAGCAGCCCAGCCCTGTTTTACTCCCCGAAGGTTTAGTTCAGTATGTGCCAGTGATGGAAAACATCGTCCGCCTATAAAGCAACAATTAGGGCTGGTTTTCATTGACTCAATCAGTCAAATGTAAAAATACAAAAGACCAATATAAAATAAGCTCTCTTCTGTGGGCCTTCACATGCCAGAAACGTGAACACCCTCGGATATGTGTTGCTCCTGTTATTTACAAATGCTCCACTGGAATTTTTAGGTTTAAAAGTTCATATTTTAATTGCAGAATTGAATACAGAAGGGTAAAAATCAGCACTTTTTCCCTGGGTTACAGCAGAGTTGGGGAAAAAAGACATAGCTGAAAGAAAAGAAGCCCAAATTTATTTTTTGGATAAGGCTTTAGTCAAAATTTTAATCAAAACTTTTTATATGTTCCTTTTATTAATTGATATGGAATATTAGAAAACCTGCAGCCTACTTAAAGTTTCCAACATTCTTAGAAGTAAGTGTATTACTTAGATTTTTTTTTTTAGGTTAACATGTATATTGTTCTCCTGGGGACAGGGTCAAAGAAAATGATTTATTGTTCATAGTAACGTATGAAAGAAGGAATTCTTAAAATCAGTTATAAAGAAATGTTAGAGAGAGATAATATGGGTTTGGAAGAATGATATGAAAGTAAGCTATTTTCTGAGAAAAAGAAGGCTAATTTGGTAATAACAGTGCTTTGTCATGAAGTGCCATTACATATTCACTGGTAATCAAGTATTTATCATTTACGAACACACAAAATGTGCTCAAGTTATATAGAATGGAATTAGCGTGGATATAAGAAATACCTGCTGGCACTGAGGATAGGAAACTGAGAGCAATTATAGATACCTTTGTCTTCAGTTAAAGCAAATACCCACTCTCCTTGTGATGAATGATGCTTAACAAATGATGCTTAAAAGCATTGCCAATTTAACTCTTGTTTAGGAGTGCACCTAGAAGCTGTTATATTAATAAGGTCCATTTTTTTAAAGTCAGTGGCCTTGTTAATGACCTTACAACCAGTTGAAGTGTTGCAAAAAAAAATTAGTCATTTTTATTACTACCTTAAAGAACATGGAAAGCATTTTATCCCTATATCCTTCCTCTAACATTTTACAAAAGGTAATATATTATTTGTGTTTATAAACTCTTAAGTGAGCTCAATTTAGCATTAGGTGCTGCCCGATGACACCAGAGTCATTGCTTCACTTTGGCAAAAATATGCACTTTTTAAATGCATTTTTCTTGGTGGTTTGGAAGGAATAATAGATTAATGTACTTAGGTTCTCTGCCATTGGGCCTAGTGTCATGAGCATCTGTCCAAATCTATTCCAAAACAAGAAATTAAAAGTGAAAGAGAGGAAATTCTTATACTCATTACAGTGAGGAGGGGATGAAACTGAGAACTACCAGACTCCGTGATGAATCTCCATAATTTACAGAATAAGAGTTAACACTTCTTAATGAGCTGATGATTACCAGGCCTTTAGCATCTGGCTCTCCTTATCTCTCTCACCTCATCTTTGGTCCTTTCCTGGTTGTTTCTATCCTCTCAGCATTCCAAACTAATTTCAGTCCCTTCAATGTGACATCTCTTTCACTTTTTCAATCTTTTAAGTATGTTCCTGCCTGGAACAAGCTTTCCCCTATTCATTCGAAAGACTGGAACTATGGAAGCTTCTGCTAGGAACCCTGGGTTAACTGGCTTTGTTTCCTGCATTCTCACTATGGTGATACTGTAGATTAGGGTGTTCAAATGCTAACTCTTCCTTCGGTTCTATACATTCCTGTAATGCAACATATGTTTCTGAGTTTCTTGCACTTAAGATGCTAAATAAAATTTAGGTTTCTTCACTTATTTTTTAAAATTTATTTTGTTGTTTGACTTATTGGGGTGACATCTGTTAGCAAGGATTACATAGGTTCCAGGCGTACAGTTCTACAGTGCATTGTCAAGTTGTATAGTAAGCTCAGCACCCAGTGTGAGTTCTTTTTCCATGTAGGTTTCCTCATTTAGATGCATCTGTGTAAGATCTGGAAGAGAAAGGACAGGACCATTTCCCCATACTTTTCAGCTATTCCTGCTGGCTTACAAAACAAGGAGGACATAAAATTTACTGCAGTAACATTCCAGTTGCAAAGGAAACAATGACACCTCTCTATCAGATCAAGCTACTGGAGGGTGTTCTTGTGTTCAGTAGTTGTAATGGCAGCTCAGAGAAAAGTAGTCAAAGTAATTATTTCATTTTATGTGGAGGAAAGAATGACATAATTTATTTTCATAATTTTCAATAGTTTTAATCAACCGTGCATATCATTATCATAGCAATCCCTTAACCAAACTCTGTATATACTTTTCATGTTATTAATGCAAAATCAAGGACAATATGCAGAAGGTATATTGATAAAGTATAAACTACTCCAAGGTTAAAATGTTACCCTGGGATCACTTTTGTCACTTGAATCTCTGGGCAAGCCACAATAACAGGGTATCTATGGTACTTTTATTTTATTTTATTTTATTTTACAAATGTTGCTTTAACATTTGAAGAAGGAGCTCTATAATTCTATCTCATATGACATTACTCAGATTTTCAATCCTGTGGGGAGAAATGGCAGTCAAATATTGTTTTGCATTAATGTCTCTGTGAAAGTAAAATTATTCATATCACCTAGACAATTTTATAAGAATTCTCAGTCACCTTGAGTACCAGACAGGGCAGTAAGTATCTTAATGTTTCTGACACTAAAGTCAATGACAAACATAGCAAAGAGGAATGACTTCGTACTCATTTAAACAAATTAATAGAGGGTGCCCAGGAAGTGGTATGCGATAACAGAAGTATATTGCCAAAAAAAGTGGACACAAAACCAAAGGAAAGTCTAGTAACTAAGGGGGTGTGAACTGGTATTAGGATAAGCTGTTGGACAACCAAGAGGGTGGTTTGGGTGAGTGTGACAGTGAGAGCAAGCAGATGGTCTAATTCTTACAGTCATGTCACCACCTTAGAAAGGGCTGTTTGAAAGGACCGTCGATAGAACCTACTTTAAAATGGTCACATGATTTATCCAGGTTAATATTACGATTTATCCATCTGTTGTGACCTTAAATTTCTCTAACCACTGTTACATACGTGTGCTCTCATTTTGAAGGGCCAATTTTCTCATCATTTTGGTTCTATTAAAGTCTTGTTCCTTCACAACATCTCCTCACTCTTTCTAGATAAAGGTGTCCTATCCCTTCTCTCCTTCAGTATGTTGTGATATTCATTTTGACAGTGTCAACATTTGTAGTGTGTTACCTTTTATTGTCACTTTGGGATATCTGAAGAGCAAGCTACCTTATAATTTGTCTGCAGCTACTCATCCCAGTGCTGATAATAACATTATGCATTGAGATCATTCCTACTGAAACTTTATTCAATAAATAAATGATGTGGTACAGTTTGCCAGGGCAGAGGTAGTGAGGTATGGACTAGAAGACAAAAACACTATAATGGGAGTGAGAGGAACGCATTTCTGCTTGGCCAGTACCTGTTTTGGAAACCAAAGCAGTCACTTCAGTCTCTGGGCCTTATTTCCTCATCTGTAAATGAGTCTCTAAAGTCTCTTTCAACACAACTCCTCTTGTAACATTTACATGTTATTTATATATTGGAATAATACCTACAAAAAAGTATAGGAAATAAATAAGAATATGGTAGCTAAAGGGAACCACAGAATTAGAGATTTGCCTCCTTAGTTTGTACTTACACAAAATATACAAGATATTACTTTGTATGACATATGAATCTGAAAATAATTTGCCATTAAATGTGTTACACATGCTGTAAAACTACTCTAGCTAAAAATGTTTCAAATACCCAAATGAGATATAGAAACCAAATAAAGAGTCCAATTTAATGGTATGTAAACTGGTGCTAGAAATAGATCAATGGTATGCAAGTTCCTTTAGTGAACACATTGTGTCATATCATGAGGTGTCACTTCACCAACAGAAAAAAGTGGTTGCCCTCCATTTCTTCTGCTAACGGTAGTTGGTGATGATTTTTACATAAAAATAGATGTATATCCAGGAACACATCATTATTTTAATAATATGAAAAGCTTGACATGTAAATTAACAATATCTTGATGATCTCTACCTAAAACTAGACTTGTGTTATTTATATAATATATATGTATATAATATATAGGTTATTTTTTTTACCTTACAATGGTATAATTGTGTTATATAGGAATTTTAAAAACATATCTAATTATCAAAATCTAGAAACAATATTTTCTGAACCCTTACTTCCTGTTATCTGCATGAATCATCTGTAGGATCCTGTATTTAATAATGCAGATCAGGATAATGTCCCGATCTGTAGTCTTAATATTCTTAATATGGCTTTTCCATCCTAATCAGGCCAACTATAGTCCTCATGGGAACTTTCAGGGAAATTTTGATGCTGCTTTTTTAAGGCTATCAGCCTTATCAACTACAGAGAGTATGGATTTGACCAGGCACTGAAATTTACATCTAGTGCACAGAGATAAAAGGCTAAATGTCCCTAAGAGATCAAGGTGTGGACAAAGGTGGTTAATCTGTAGATAGAGTAAAATAGATTTTAAAATCCAAGTTCAATATGTGTAGTATTAAGTTTTTCCTGAATGACTGAGTATTAATTCTCCAGTATGGGGAAGCTCAACTACGTTACCAATATCAGAGTCAAGGTGAATTCTTCTTCAACTACAAAATAGTAGACTCATGGAAAGAACGTGGGCATTAAAGCACCCAATTCACAGACAGCACTTACCAAGCAATGGAAGTGGCGTGTGTGTGAGAGAGACACACACACAATGGAATACTACTCATCAATGCAGAGAAGCAAATATTGATACACCTAAAAGCATGGATGTATTCAAAAGCTATTTTATATATTCTAAATCTTATATTAGTTGGTAGATACCCAGGTATGTGCAATTTACTCAGCTTGGGCTGCTGTAACAAAATGCCATAGATTAGTGGCTTTAACAATAGAAACAAACGTATTTTGCAAAGTTTTAGAGGCTTAGAAGTCCAAGATTAAGATGCCAGCCTGTTCAGCTCTTGGTTTCTGGTGAAATCCCTTTTCCCAGTTTGCAAATAGCCACCTTCTGGCTATGCTCTCATATGCGTGGCAGAGAGCGAGCTCCGGTGTCTCTTCCTCTTTGTATATGGGCATTATTCCATCATGAGGGCCCCACCCTCATGACCTCATCTAAACCTAATTATCTTCCAAAAGCCCATCTCCAAATACCACCCATTACATTTGAAGTTAGGGCTTTAACATATCAATTTGGGGGGACACATTCGGTCTATAGCAGTAACTGTCAAAAATAATTTTGCTGAACATTGATAATTTCTGGATTTTACTTTATGTAAATTATACCTCAATAATAAAACAATGTGACAATAATAAGCCTAAATTATGGGAAATATTTTGCAACTCTGACAGTCTATACCATTGCCCAAATGTTGTCTGTGGTTTGGTCCTGATCCTAAAACTTTTATTACTTGTTTGTCTTAAGTACAGAAATTATGAGCAAGAATTTAGAAACTTTTATAGCAGTTTAACATTGCCAGGGCTTTTTTCTTTTTCTTTTCCTTCCTTCTCCTCCTTCCCTTTCTCCTTCTTCTTTTAATTTTGCAAAATTATCAGCCTGCAATGGAATGGAAAAACATTTAGGTTTTTGCCATAGATTCTTGAGAAAATTCTATACAATAACAAAAAAGTATAATAAATCTTGTTCATTCAATAATAAAATTAACTTCATCTTGAAGGAAGAACAAAATTTGTTGTTATGTTACTAGTATTGGTCATAGTAGTTTGTTTAACATTTTAATGTTTTGAAAACATTTTAAAACACAATTGTATCTTGATGTCTTAGTTGCAATATGGGCAAGAATCACTTTTAGGAGGATCAAAATATCACATCTGTTCAGAGTAATTGTCCTAAGTATCCTTTCTAGACTATTTTGCATCATTAAAAACTTTCATTTAATCACATTTTTTCTTGAACTAATAGATAGGTTTGGTGATTTCTGCACACTGTGTTCTCTTTATGTATTGTCTTTATTCTTGGAAGAGCAAATCTTTCACTAAGACCAAGTTATAACATGAACTTTAGAAAAAGTAATAAGCAGTAGAAAGAAATCTGTGTTGTTACCAGGAGACGAGTTCCAACTCTAGATAGGCGTGCAAGCCTGGTAGTCAACTCCTTTCTCTGGACTTAGATATCATCACATGAAATAACAGAAAGAAAAGCATGATATGCAGTTCTATGATCAGCCTGTATCCTCTGATTCTCTTATGCATGTTTTATATTATGATATTTTTCTTCAATCAAATCTAATCTCTTTTCTGTTTGGGAGAAATTTCTCAGTCTCTGATCCACCTGGAGTTTCCTTTATTTTCTTTTAGAACAGATACAAATTAAAAACATTTTTTCCCCTAAAATTTCTAAGAACTTGAGAGGGAAGGGAGAAATTGTAATCTGTGATCCAACTATGAAGAGATTATTGCTTATTCTGTAATTCTGTGCACTTCCTGTGACTCGGGGCAATATCTCACACATGTTAGGGCATAGATATAATGAGATCACAGTTCTATGTCCTGAGTTTTAACGAAGATCGCAGTTACAAGAAAATTTCTAAACACAAATTTAAAAATGCTCCTTGAATCAAGAGAGTTTCATGTCTCAGGGAGGGCTAGACTTTAAGCTCAATCAGTAAGAGCTGCACAAACCCTCCAGCAGCGATTAAGATGATCACTAATGCTATCTTTCTAGAGAAATCTGCTTCATATCTTTCTACCCATAAGTAGAATGACATACACCCAATTGACTTGGAATTAGCTCAGTTTACGCATGACGTCTTGGCATAAATGTTAATAGCACTCTCACTCTAAAAAATGCCCCACTTTGGACCTTAAGTTTTATGTTCCCTGCCTAATAAGCACCTAGACTCAACCTCTTACTAATAGGCCTGGGAAATTCTTTCCCCTCTCCAGATTATAGTAGTTACCACCACCAAACTGGTTGCTATGCCATACTCTTCCTTATCCACAATGCTCTGTCATTTGTAAAACAAACAAGTAATTCTAATACTGGCTCAGTTAATATTCTGATGAGATGGCCCATTTCCATACCCAATATTAATTCACACATCTAAAACTTGTGAATGTGAACGTGTATACTAGTCCCTGTTCCATCTCATTTGACTTACATTTTATTAATTCCCTGAATTGCCATATTTTTTCTATATTACCCCAACAGAATCTTCTTGGACATTTATGAGCTCCATGCATTAAATAACTTGTTACTTCCTCCATCATCACCCCATTCTCAAACTTTATTATCTTAAACTTTTAAATCAGCGGTTCTCAACCTGTGGGTCGTGACCCCTTTGGGGGTGGAATGACCCTCTCACAGGGGTCGCCTTCGACCATAGGAAAACACATATCAGATATTTACATTACGATTCCGAACAGTAGCAAAATTACAGTTATGAAGCAGCAACGAAAATAATGTTATGGGGGTCACCACCACATGAGGAACTGTATTAAAGGGTCGCGGCGTTAGGAAGGCTGAGAACCACTGGTTTAAATCTATCGTAACAACAAAGATCCTCCATCTCTTTGATCAAGTCTTGAGGGTATTTGCACTGGATTTAGAAATAAGCTGTGAATGATTACCTCAGCAGATACTTTGGAAAATGGCATTTTTATGTTTAGATTTTGTTTAGAAAGCAAAGAGGGGGAAGGAGAGAGGGAGAGAAAAAAAGGAGAGGGTTTTTATTACTACATCAAGTTCATTGAAGAATTTGGTCAAGCTATAATTTCAGCACCAGTGAAAGCTGACAGACACTTCATTAAAAGTTACCTGATGCTTCCCCCACCACCCCCCTCTTTTTTTTTTTTTTTGACAAAGACACATACCATGTGTTCAAGAGTATGCCATTCAATTAGGAAGAGAAAATTCTGATGGTCTAATTTTTTAAATATAATATGAGAAGGAATAAAAATAAAGATTCTTTATTCCCTTGCTTTGTTCTATAGCTTTCATGTTTAAGTTGAATGATGATGATGATGATAACACATCAGTGAGAATACTGTAAATACCTTCTGCCAAGAGAAGTACAATGTTAAAAAATCCTCAAAACTTTCTACCCCAACTCAAAGATGAAACACCAGTAAGAGGCAGAGATAGGGCCTTGGATATATGCTCAGATATCTGCATACATTTATTTGGTTTACTATGAATTGTATGTGGTTTTTAACTCTATTGTAGGCCTCTAATAAGCCTAGACAGTAAATCAGAGCCAGTGGTACAACCAGCTGACTTATAAATTTATTCCAACAGCTGATCAATTTCAATAAAACCAAAACAAAACAAAACAAAAAAATAGTGAACTGAGCTATTTGGCTGAAATGGTTGATTGATGGAGCAGAATATTATATCCAACAGTGCTGGGCAGAGTAAGAACTCAGCCCCTTATAGGACAATTAAAGGAAGGCAGCCTCTTGTGATTGGATAAATAATAGATATTTCTTCATCTCCTCAGTCTGTCTTGGGATAAACCCAAAACAACTCCTCAGTTGAGAGGTTTTTAATTTTAAAAAGAACCTGGAAGAAAAGAGTATATTTTGCTTAGATTTTGAGTAATGCCAAATCTCACCATTCTTCCCTCTGGCTGGCTGTCACTTTCAAGCTTTATCCGAACGTTAACTGCTATCAACAGTTCAGATTCTCAGTTGGGTTCACTGCAGCCAAAAGCATTATGATATTAGAGCATTCAAGATATAGATTAAATTGTGTAGCAATGACTGCCTGCCATCTTAACGATATGAAGGCATTCAGAACATTAGCCATTGCTTGTTTTTGTGTATGAAGAGAAAATATTGGTGAAATTTGTACTTTGAATGACAAGAGTAAAAATGAAAAAGTATCATTGACTGGTTTTCTATACTGATGAAGAATGAAATTTTTATCACTTTCAGCTTCACTCTTACATCTGTTTCTTTGAAAGAAAGAATTCAGTGCCAGTAACAAATATGCTAATTACAATTTGGGCCATAGCTTCAAAATCTTTAAGTAAATGCTGAATACTTTATTTCAGTCAGGAAATTTGCTAAGACACATTTCTTCTGACAGCTGCCAAGGAGAATGTCTGTTTTTAATACTTGAAAGATATACCAGATTTGCACTTTTAAATAACCATAGTTTTATAGTTCCTATTGGAGTTTTATTAAGCACTTGACTACATTTTCAACACTGAATGTCAGAAGGTAGCCCACTTCAAATGTTTTCTTTTTTATGCCAACCATACAGTTATTCTAGACAGCATTTATCTTAGAGTCAAAAGAGCTAACTGTTTTACTTTTTTAATTTTACATAAATGCAGCATCATTGAACAATGACACATAAATGACCAACCTCCTGGTACCCAGAGTGCCTAGGTTAATGAGCTTGATGCGAGTACAGCTTAGCCAGCTCCATTATTCCTGGCTGTCTTCAGAGACAACGCTGGTCTTCATACTCAGATTTATTATGTGATGGTTCTCATTATGTTTAGATAGGCAGAAAAATCAGCGTTGCTATATAATGATCTCTTTATTTCCCTCTACTTAAAACTGGCAAAGTACACCAAATGAAGCAACCAAATTAATGACAAATGGCAGAAAGCATTTTCCAATTCTGGTTTTGCTACACAATATGTTTATAAAGAAAGTAGTAAAGGCAAAAGTGGGCTTCGTTTCAAAGAACCTAATGCATTAATGTATCAAAGACTTGTGTAAGCATTTTATGTAAACGTCTTTTATAGCCTCCACCTCTTCTTCCCCATGATGATAAAGAAACCTAACTCCTGTTCATCAACAGAGGTTCAAATTTATTTACAAGTAGATGGACTTGGGCCAAGATATATTTTCCTTAGCATGGCTTTGGGTTGTCTTTTCACTATGGTTTTATTTAGTATAAGATTTCAATATAGTTGAAATGAATGCTGACTTTCCTACAGAGGTAATAGTCTGAATGTGTTGGCATTTTATAAGCAAATGACATACTTTTCTGCTTATTTAAACTACTTAATAAAACCTCATGAGAATTACTAAAATTAGTCAATGCCTTGAGATTGTTCTTTTCACATCTATAATGCCACTTGAAACTTGATATTCTTCAGAGAAGGAGAAGAAACAGTTACTTAATCATCTTTATCAACATCATCAGCATTGCCATCACCATTTCTATATGCCAAGAATTACAGTCGACACTTAAGATCCAATATCTCATTTAACATTTATAAAAATTTTACATAAAATAAATACTATGATCCAATTTTATAGAAAGGAAACTAAGTTTCAGAAAAGTAAAGTGACTTGCCTGAGGTCATGTAGCTATTACGTGGTAGAGCTGAAATTACTACCCAGCTTTGTTGGACTAGAAAATATTTACCTCTTTACACTAGGCTTTCTTAGAGACATGAAAGTAGTAGAAGGCAAGGCAGTTTTCTGCCAGGGAGAGTAAGGTAGCAAAATATAGGATCTGGAACAAATAACATCCCTTTTTTTATGAGCTGGTAATCTATACCAAATCTTTTATTACAAAATCATGAGCATATAATTCTGTAACATAACAATATCACACTCAGGCACAGTTTAAGAGACATAGGTGAAATGTTCAAATTGCTGTCCATCTCATGTGAGATATTCATGTACAGGGTCCAGCATTACTTCTGCTTTACTCTATATGTGCCCTATTATTTGTTCTATGCAGTCACCTCATGGCATCTGGGTTTAAAATACTGGCAAAATACATCAAGAACTATGTAAGTCAGAAATCTTTTTTAATATGTCTTATATCACCAGAACACAGAAAAAGGTAGGTATTTCGGATGAGAAGTTCCAGGCGTTGACTGCAGACAATGTCCAAATGAAGGTTTGGTCAGGAATAACAACAACAAAAGGTAGGGATGCATTATTTGTAGAAGAAAAAACAGTTACTTAAAGAAGAATCTCAGATTTTCAAGTTGAAGGGGTTTTAACAATTATTTAGACCCATCTAATGAATAAACTATTCTACCCAATCCGATCATTTACTGAGCTATCTCCTGTGACTTACACAAACATCCTATTTCTTCTTCTGAGTCATTTATTCATTTGCTCTATTCAACATAACTGCAAGTATTTCCTGAAATTACTGAGTGCCATGCACTGTGCCAGGCACTGAAAGAATATACGAGCCAATAATCCTTCTTTTTAAGTTCTTCTATTGAACCAAAATATCTTTCTCTACTACTTTCAATCTTGGTACAAATTTTGGTATATGTTCTGGCAAGACGAGCATGTTGGTACAAATTTTCACCACAGAACTATTCAGAATGTATTTTCCGAGTGACGTCATTTCAAATATCTCAAGTCATCTAACATGCCACCTTGGGTGGGAGTGGGCCCTTCCTCTGCTGTTGCTATACCTTTTTTCCTTCCATTTTTAGAGACAAGAAAGCGGGAGAACTTTCTTCTATGAAGATATCTTTGGTTTCGAAGAATGAGAGGGGCCCCAGGGAGAACAATGGGGGAAGAGACAACACTGGTCATTTAAGGTGGCTCTAGTTTGACTTTAAGGTATCACAATAAGGGCATGCTCGATGTAGTACAATATCATCCAGCCCAGGTTTTGGGGATTAGGAAGCAAAGAGAGGTTTGAAAGAAAATAGTGAATGTGTATTTGTCTGGAATAATCCTTGTCCTATACCTCTTAAGCGTCGAATTGCAGACATGAGTGACTAGGTGGGTTTGAAATGCAATGAAAGAAGGATATCATGGGCATATTTCCTCATATGACATGGTTTCCAATTCTATTTCTCTCCTAGTAACTATCCTCTGAGCTTGTTCATCTATATGCATTATAAAATATGGCTCTCAAAACTAAACTCAATATTATATTTTTGATGTGAATAATGGAAGTAAAGCGGAACAAATGACTGACTTGTTGTAAATATTGTATTTTTAGCTTATACAACTAAGCTTTGCTTTGTTGTTGTTTTGTTGTTTTGTTTTGTTTTTCTCTCCACCCCTGACTCGTATAGGGTTTTTCCCTATAATTTCATATTCTTTATAATATGTACTACTATATCAAGTTTCTGTCATCTTTTATGTGTACAATTGTTATTCAAACTCATTTTATTAGGATCAACCTTTCACTCTAAATTTCAGCCCTAATTATATTATTAACCAGACTAATCACACCTTCTCCCTAATACAGTATTTATAAATTTGATAATACCATATATATTATAGTTTGACTTAACTCTTACTTAAAAATGGAAAATGAAGCCAAGGACAAAGGCGTGTCATTCTAACCTACGCTAAAGTGACAGAAATCTTGTGATCTATTACATTGGCTATTCAGTTCTTATTGTCCCTGCATTTATAAGTTTCTTTATTTTGCCCATAAGGCGATAGGAAAATAATGTCAATTCTTTGCTTAATTTGCTTTTACATTTTTTTCAAAAAACCACACTTCCTTATCTCACGGTCCAGAACTCCACTCAAATGAGGAAAGGACATATTATGGCTTTAGAGAAACTATAATGGGCTCAATGGATCCCAATTTTTTCTTATGGTATTCATAAAAGGTGTTACTAATAAATAGTCATGCACCATCATTCAAGAATAACCCCAAAACAAAGGCATTGCTATTTTGTAGAAACACCTTTCTGTCGTCTTCCTTTAGAAAATCAGAAAACATGCCAGTGTTCTACGTCCAACTCATCTTCCTCACTGAAATTCCTCAGAGACAACTGTACTTATCAATTTAATATTTTATTTTGTCAGGGTTTTAGAACATAAAGTTTCTAGATCAGGAGTTAGCACATATTTGGAAATTCTCAAACCCTTTAGAGCTGTCCTAGCAGTTTCTCCTACTTTGACTGACCAGCTCTGAGCCACCTTTGCCGCACGGGGTCTGTGAACATATCCAAACAGGAATTAAGAGTTTATGAAATTATGCCTGACTTTTCTTTGAACAAACTGAAATATTTCTTAATGAAATCTGGGGAGTGCAGGAGAAACAAGTCAAAAGAAGGAAAGGTCAGGGAATCCAGAAGTAGCTTTCAGGCAGTGAAGACAAATTGACTTTATATAATAATTCTGCTCCCTCACCCACACCTCACCATCTAAACCATACAGCTCACAAATGTGACAGCATCTCCTTAGAGTTTGTTAGAAATACAGGTCATCAGGTCTTTCCTCAGATCTATTGGATGAGAATCTCTAGCGGTAGGGTCCAGGAATTGGTGTGTTATCAGATTTACAGCTGATTTTTATTCATGCTGAAGTGTGAGAACCCCTTTTCTATGCCCAGATTCTGTGCTACATGCTCCATGAAGTTACAGAGCTGTATGGATCAGATGGACAGTAAAGATGGTAGTTACTGAAAACCCAATAAAAAATGGCTCAACATTGTTTATACATAATGTGGTATGTGAACGCCCTGATTTTCCCTTTCTGATGTTTTGAATAGCAAATCTAAATACATTTAAGTTGCATTATTTAATTAAATACAAAACTTGGGTAAAAGTTAAGGTTTTCTTGTTCAGACCCAATTCATTCTTTTACATTTTCCTCCACAAAGTTCCCAGTTGCCTCTTGCAAATAATCCAGTGGAAGTGTTTTCCCCACTACATTTCAGGATGTACCAGGAGCCAGGCCCTTAAAATAATTCTCTTTTCAGTATCTTTTCTGTGGCAAGATCTTGCCAAGCGCTTATAGTCCACTGCAAACTCACACGGCAATTCATTGTTTACTGGAAGTTTGATGGTGTGGAACCAGTATGTGCTTTAGGAGACAGCAAAGTATGGTGGAAAATGCATCAGTTTTAGAGTCAGATCTGGTGTGATTCATGTTTTGCCCGTTACTAGCTGTGTAATCTTGGGCAGTTTGTTTAAAGGCTCTGAATCTTAACTTCCTTGTTCATTTTATTTGTGGTGTGGTAAGTAATTTTCAATTTACTCATTTGTCTCTGGATATAGTTGTATATGCCCCTCCCACTACAAACAATGGACGAAGAGACTAACGAGATAATCAATATCAAGCATATAGCTCTTTGCCTGAAGCCCACAAGTTGTTTAATAGAAGATTTATGTTTTCCTTTTATTTCTTATGTACTGAGAATTCTCTTCACAGAGTCAAAGCATTTTTCGATGCAGAGCCAGACAACGGTATGCAGTAATAAGAAGCCTGAATACTCCAATTCAAACATAAAAGGGCACAAATCTGAGCACACCACTCCTCTGCTTCAAATCCCTATCCTTATCCACAGGGTAAAGTCTTATTTCCCTAATAGGACTTATGACATCTTCCACAACAACGTGGTCCATTTATACCACTTTAACATCACCTTTCCATCCCTCTTGCTCCTGACCCCAACTCCCACACTAACATTATTGCAGCTTTCCTAATCAGACACTTCCCTCACCTCCAGGCCTTTGCACGTGTGATGCCCTGCACAGAAAGCACTCATTCCCTTTTACTCAGTTAACTAACTGCTCCTACCACCTCCGGTCCTTGACCCTGGATTGTGTGTTCTTAGGATACTGTGCATAGACCTAATTACAGTGCTGCTTGTCTGTCTCCTTTGCTGGAACAGGATCAGAGTCAGGATGTATCTCTTTTGCTATTGTATTTCTTCCTTCTAACACCACTCCATAACACTGTCTGGTTAATAAAGGGACTCAATTGATATTTTTGGAACAAAGGAAAAATATGTAGAAAGGTGTGAAGGGAGGTGAAAGTTATAGAGAAGGTAGAAAAAATTTTTAGTTTATTATTCTATTTGCTCTCAAATATTTAATTTGTGAGGATCATTCCTGACCAACCATTTTGGAGCATACACTTAGGATGCTGCTTCTTACTATTGATTCAGTTACTGTTTCTTTCTTGCAATTAAAGTCATACTTTTGTGAGGTGGTTGGTTGAATACAATAGCCAGCATTCACAAATCGAACTGGTCCATCTAGAGACAAACAGTCATCCACCCACAGTGAACAACACCACTCTGCTCTTACAGACCGAGCTAATCAGCCCAGTCTAAACACCTGTTTATTACTTCCATGGAGTCAGCCAATAGCCAAGTGAATTAGATGAAGAAGTTAATAAATGTTTGTTCTGTCCTCAGCACTACCCTAAGCACTCAACAAATACTAAATGAATATGAGTCTTGAGAATCTAGAACAAGCTCTTAAAAACTTTTGTCTAGCTAAGAAAATAAAGCTAAATAAAATATAAGAAGGAATCATAGATAAATATTGTACCAAAAAAATGTTTCTATATTCACATGTCAGAGTAGGTTAGAAAAAAACTCAACTTGATATTTGATCAACAAATACCAAAGAGATATTAACATCAACTAGAACTTCAAAATGAGAATATAAAAGATACTAACCTATAAAAAAGTCCAATGTAGTTAACTATGAGGTAGATGTTTACCTGCCAAAGTCTCTCAGTAGGTAAAGGTATAATCATGAAGGCCTGCTCTGTTCTCCCCACTATTTACATGAAGAGTAGAACGCCAAATATGGGGCATTCAGCAATCACTGACTCAAACCACCATTCTCATCCAAAAACATCTCCCACATTCGTGGAAGCAGCAGCCAAGGGGTTTTGGTCAGGCACTGGGAAATTGCCCTGGTCAATTAGGCTCTATGTGATTCCAGCAAGGAAAATAATACCCTGTCTTGTTGCTGTATCACACGTGCTGAAAAGGGAGAAATGATATCAAGGATTACAAAGCACACTATCACATTCTGTGCTCAAACTTTCACACAGTACAAGGTAAAGAAGTGTATATGCTTTTGGCCACTTTTCTTTCCCTCAACCAATAAAAGACAGTAGTTGTTAAGCTGTTGAAAGGAATGGCAGCTTATATAATAGGTTTAGGCAAGTGAAAAGGCTCTTGAATGGGGCCATGGCACTCAATAAACACTGAATTTGTTTAGAAGTCACAGCTAGAAATTGTAATGGTGGGGGCTAAGTGTGCAGTGGAATGATACTGTAGTGAACAAAAATAGAACACAAAGGCAAGGGCAGGGAGTGTGTCCTGACTATGCACTCTGATTGTTTAATCGTTAAGGTTGTTTCTTGACTGAGGTGAAACATTTCGAATGCCCTATTTTCTTCTTTTAACAGCATGAGTAAAGTATATTTATGAGAACAATAATAAAGAAAAAAACTTGTGTCTAGCTAGCAAGCAAGCATATTTTGTGGTCCCTCTTTGCTATTAAATTAAATGTTACAGAGAAGTACAGTAAAGCAAAAAAAAAAAAAAAAAAAAGGTAAATATAGGGTTAGTTTTGCATTTGGCTCTGCCAGTGTTTAATCTGAGGCAATTTATAATATCTGAGGATCTCCAAATCTATTTCCCCATTAGTAAAATGGGGATAGATAATAACATCTACTTCATGCAGTCATTAGAATTAAATGAGAATAAATATGTTTGCTAGAATGCTTAGTACATGGTAAGTTTTTTTTTATGTTTGCCATTTATTAATATATTAATATCTTTTCTTATGCCTAGTTCTTTGACATTATCTGTAGTCTGAAACGCTGTTTAACTTCAAGGCTCCGGGGCCTTTGGGCTTCCCCTCGAGAGCGAGAAGATGCCCTCAGCATCCCTTCCCCGAGTGCAGAGGAACTCCTCTCCAAATAAGCCCACCTTCAGAGCGCCGAAGTTCTCATGTCACATAAATAACAATCATGTGCAGAATACATAAAAATGCTAGTTATTTATCTGTGTGTGTTTCTTTAGTAAATCTAGGAGATCTTGCAGGTGATATTCAGTCTACCTAATTCAGCTTTATAATGTTTCTAATGCTAGCAAGTCGGGGATGGGTTGTTGGGGAAATTGGAACTCGTATTGGTGACTCTGGAGAGAAAAAGGAAAATAAGCATTAAAAATGTATGAGTAACTTCAAATACTGGAAATAAAAATTTGTAAATATTTAGTGCTGGGATGGCTCCTAGAGATCATTTAGCTCAATTGCCCCTATTAACACCACATCACAGGAAAATGAGACTCAGCAAAGTGACCTGCCCAGATTCACACAGTAAGGTCAGAGCCAGGGCAGGACGCAACTCCAGCAACTGCTGGTGTGTGTTCTATTATGGCGTCTCTAAGAGCCGAGCAATTGTTTTCTTAAATAGCTTAAATAAGCATTTACAACAAAACTGTGTTTTATTTTAAGCATATTTAAAAAGTACAGTCAATATTCTTTCTCTTGACTTTTAATTAACTGAAAATATTTTTTCTCTGAACGTGATAAATGTGACTCTCTTAGTCTGGTTGTGTGGCTATAACACAATACCATAGACTGAGTGGGTGACTTATAAATACATTTATTTCTCACAGTTCTGGAGTCTGGGAAGTCCAAGAACAAGGCACTGACAGATTTGGTGTCTAGTGAAGGCTCACTTCCTGTTTCACAGGCATTGTCTTTTCACTGTGTTGTCACATGACCGAACAGGCAAGGGATCTCCTTAGGGTCTCTTTTGCAAGTGCATTAACATTTTTCATGAGAGCTTCACTCTCAGGACCTAACCACTTCCCAAATACCCTCCTAATAGTAACACATTGGGGGTTAGCCTTTCAATATATGAACTTTGGAGGGACACAAACATCCAGATCATAAAAGTGAGTGATCAGCAAATTTAAAAACAGGCATTCTTTCTTCTCTTTGAAATTTGAGTGAAAATGGGTTAAAGGGCTTGCTTTCTTCTTTTGTATGATCTTCCCTTTTCCATCTCTATGTATTTGCTTCTTCTCTTGTCTCTACCTGGCCTGCCCCTTTCCCTTCCTCATTTGTCTAAGCCTCTCTCCTTTACAAATCAGTTCAAACATCTTTAAATCAACCACTTATCCTCCCAAGTTCCTGAAGGAGGGTCCTCTCTCTTGAACTCCCATTTCTCTTTATTGGCGTTCTTCTCAAAGTTCATTTCACTTGTAGCATTATTTAAATATTTCTGTGTCCCCTACATTATCAAGCATGGTGTCTTATACATAGTAGGTGTTCAATATTTTTTAAAAAGTAACTAAGTTTAAAATACTCTGACCCAACTGGAAATAGCCACTGCTAATAACACAGATACTTTCCTCTAAATAGACATCCCAGGTTCATGAACCTAAAATACTCTCTTCAGAGAGCTATCCCAACAAAATATGCCTATGTAAATAAAATACCTTTAAATTTAACTTATTTTCTTGTTTGATTAAAATTCAACAATGAACACTTATCATCAATAAATCACTGGAAAATATTATAACCTTTGATAGCAATGTCACCTATTTAGTCATCATTGCTGTAATTTAATTATACATCTTATGTTTAACATAATATTTATAGAAACTCAGTTAAGCTTGTATTAATTTGGCTTAGGAATGTGAACCCTCTTCTTGCGTTGTCAAGAGTGACAACAGAGGGTAGAAGAGAAATGCACCCAGGAAACTCAGAGAATGCAAAGCTCCATGCAAGAGACTAAATGCTATTACATAGCTTGCTTTGTGGATTTGCATATTTTATATTAACATGTAAACAATAAGTATTAACTCCATTTTACAAAAGACTGGGACACAGAAAAAAATTATTTACTTAAGGTCAAGCAGCTTGTGAATTCTAGCCTTGAGATTAGAACCTATGTTACCTGACTCAAAGCCTTTGAATCTAATACTCTATATCACCTAAGAAAAATTGTACCATGTCCATTTCTACATTTCAGTCCCCAAAACACCTCATAAGTAGCAGTGGTGGTAGCAGTAGCACTAGTTGTTATAATAACTTAAGCCATCTTAAAATATCTTTAAATCCCTCATTAGATTTTGTAAGGGTGGATTGACTTTTTAAAGAATACCCATTTATTTCCTGTTAGTTTGTTTTGAGTCTAATTTAGAGAATTGTTTTTCTCTTCGAATATATTGAATATGTTCTATTACTTTAGAGAAATTAAAGAACACTGAGGGCTTAACTTCTGACCAGAGTACACATGAGGGGGCTTCAAGAACAAAATGAATGTCTTTCACATAACATGTGCTTAATACATTCTGTTTTCATAACTGAAGCCACTAAAAAACTCATTTCTACCATCAGCTGGGTTTGTAGGCAAAAAACACTGGTTCCCTACTACTTAAAAAATTTTTTTTTCAAAAGCAGCTTTCCTGAAAATCTAGATTAAAGCATTGGGAAGACTTCCTTGACCACAGCTGCTAATAGTAACTGCCCCCGTTTTTCAACTTATCCAGCATTTCTAGTCTGTACTACTGTTTTTGCATAGATATCCTGGAGTAAGATTTTTTTCTCTATGTATTCCCATACAATTTTATTTTTTGAAGATAGGTTCACACAGTAAACTAATTCACAGTAAGATATGAATAATCCATGGAGTATACATTCCCCTTGATATATGAAAAGAAGATCAAGTGATAGCTTTCTGTTACTGATGCTTTTCTCAAAGTGTAATGATCAGAACACGTGAGTCATGAGCACCTGGGCTGTTTGTTAAAAACAGAGTGCCAGACTTCTGAATCAGAACCTCTCAATGTGTGGGGCCCTGGGACCTGAGTATGATACACACTAGAGTTTGAATATCAATGAACTAGGGGATAAGTGTGGGGACACAAGAAGTAACAAACCCAGACAAAAATATGGCCTATATGGTAAGGCAGGTAACCAAAGACAAACTGCTCATCTCTAAACTTTGCCCGACCACTTCTCCAGTCCCTGCACTGCCGTTTCATGGCACAAGTCACTTCTCACTAAGGATTATTAACTTTCCTTATGTGATGAGATTTCACTGGAAATGTGAAATTGTTCTGCCAGAAGCATCACCAGTGAGTTCTGAAGAAGCCAGCCCCAGACAGCCTGCTGGCGGAGTGGCCGTGTGGACAACTGAGTTCCCCTGGGCTCAAGGAAGTGCTGTAGGTTGGGTGGTCTCCGTGAACAGTAGTTCAAGGAGCAGGACAGAAAACACTGAGTGTAATTTAATACGTAGCACACAGTCTCCGCTCTGACAAGGCCCAGGTCTGATCCGTGTGAAGATTGAATTACCTCTCTGTCCACAGGGGGACACCCCTCCCCACCACCGCCATTGGCAGCGTCTGTGGGAAAACTTACTAGCAGCTGTGCTACCTTATCTAGTCAAAGGAAAGAAAGAGGTCATCAGATTCCAGGGCTGCCAGTTGTTAAACCTTTCTAAGAACCACAAAGGGGAGGTCGGGGATGCGGCATGGGGGGAGGGGAAGGGGGTGCTAGAGGGTTTTAAGGACAAGATAGACAAAAATAGTTCAAATTCCTTTGAGAACATAATCCAGGATTTATTTTTCTGAGAGAAAAACCTGGAAGGAAAATATAAACACGTATTAAACTATTAATGACCAAATATCACTTAGGGATGTAACTATATTTTCCTTTCTATGCTAATGCTGTGATGATAAAGCCAATGTACTCAGAAAGACTAATTGCAAACAAAATTGAGACATAGGCATTTGATTAACTTTTGTCATGTTTATTTAGTGTATTATACTGAGATACATTAGTAAAAAATTAAAATAAAATAATAAATCTTTTAACCTAACAAAGAAAACTTTGAAGGTTAAATGAAAAGTCTTACGGAGACACAAAACCACCCATAAAAGTCTTCAAAACTAAATTAGTAGTCGGCCTGGCCTACATAGTGATAAACCTTATCTACATAATGTTAACTGAAGCTAGAACAGGCCACCCTCTGAATTCATCGTTTTGTTTTCAACTTTCCTTGTGAAAAGTCAGAGACTAAAACTGCAAGTTCTACACTATTCTCGAATTTCAAATTGACTAGGGTTTTCTAGAAGTCACTTCATTTTGTGAGGCACTGGAGGTGAATAATGTGACTGTCTCACCACAGCCCGCAGGCCGATCCTTACAGCCTTGAGACTGTTTTACTGTTATCTTACGTTTGTTTACCCCTATCTTATAGTTTAAGCTTCTCAGGTCAAGGACCCTGTCTTTGGTGGTTTATACTTTCTGAAGCAATAGACTTCTCTGTAAATTGTGTTTGGTCATCACAAGACACTTTAATTGGATTTTCCCATAAAAAAGGAAGTTCTTTAAAGGGTGCTTTATAGCTAAAGCACAACAGACACTTATTGGGCCCTTTCTATGAGACTTATCAATACACACACAAGTTGGAAAAGTCAAGGCACAAAAAAGCGAAGCCCCAGGCAAGGGAGGTTCAATCAAGTGTTTCTCAGAGCTTTGGTTATGGTCACAGCACTGCTGGCAGAACCCTCCAAAAACAGCTAAAAGTGATAAATCTGTTAATTATTGTTATTTTGGAAGAATTTGAGACCAAATAGTCGGTTTACTTGCTTCAGTGAAATGACTGTTATTTGGGGTAGTAAAGATACAACTAGAGCTTTGTTTGCTTAGCAGAGGCATTTTCATAGTACATATTTAATGAATTTTATTTTCTGTTTCTCTAGGATATATTTATGTTGCTGTTTCCAACTTACTGGGACACCAGAATCACTAAAAAACATAAAAAGAAATTAAAACAGCCACATGTCAGAGATTTGCTTACCCCCATGTTGGGACCTGATAATCTGTATATGTGCAAAGTTTCAGAGGTGGGTCTGATTTCTGATGCTCTGTTAGGTTGGAGACCTCTAGATATGCCCAAGGATTTGAGTGGCTCCCCACGAGATGCTGCCCTACACTCTTCAAAGTGCCTGCTGTGCAACAGGGGGGCCTAGGGCAGCAGACTGCATCCAGGGTCATCTTCAATTCATCAGCACACAGTTTCCTTATATGAGAAGGTTAAAACGGTCCCAAAACCTAGCTGCACAAACAACTAAAATTGTGTAATAGCTTTAGAGACAATTGGAAAATTGATTAAGGCATATATGGCATTGGCTCACCCTTCACTGTCCAATAAAGTCACCTAAGAAGCTTTACAAAAATACACGCTTTGTCTCTGTCCCAAAAAGATAATGGTTTAATTGGTTTGAACGGGGCCTTGGCTTAAGTATGCTCAATATATAGACAAGTTAGAGACCCACTGGAAAAGATGTAATAATATTTTTACAGAAATCATCAATGACATACTTATATAACCAGGTACATTGCCTAGATTTTTTTGGTGTCACAACAATATTTTGAGGTAAGTAATAAAATTTTCATTGAGCAGATGAAGAAACAGAAAGTATGCTAGAACCTTCATACTCAAAGTGTGGTCCACTTATCCATAGCAACATCACCACCTGGGAGCTTATTAGATATGCAGATTACAAGGACCCAAACCACATTTTCTGACTCAGAATCTAGTATTTTAACAACATTCCCCAGTGATTTGTTTACATATTAAAGTTTGAAAGGCACACTGCTCGAGGGAGAATTCACACTCATCAGGTTTCTCACGGGAATGAAGGGGCCCTCCCTGCACACTTCTGCCTTGTGTATGAAACTTGTATCAGGTAGTTCCAATATAAAGACTTCCCTCAAGTGAGCATAACTGAGTGAAGTGGGGCTATGTCACCTATCTCTTCACCTTGGCTTTTTCATATATATATCTATCATATCTATCTATCTATCTATCTATCTCTATCTATAGATAGATAGATAGATAGATAGATAGATAACTTAATAAACTGGAAGTATTTTAGAGAATCCAAAACAAGAATAGTATAGTCTATACAAGATTAACTTTTGTCAGATGCCCTGAACTAATGGCTTCTGTTACCTACTTTGACCTTTGGTTACATGTCTGATACCTCAACCCTTGTTTGAACCCTCAACTCTTGGCCTTGACCCTGTTTCTCCCTAAATCTCAACAGGCAAAGGATAAAAGGATCTTAAATTCTACACACAGATGAAGCACTTGTGATAGTTAGCATTAATTCACTCTCTCTTCACTAACACTGCACTGGGTGTTATGATGCAAAATTGAATAGGTTGATAGTCTTGATTGTAACTATTAATAATTCATAAATTAATGGAAGAGACAGACAGTAACAGATCATTACAATATGTGTGACAAATGAGAATACCATATGTTGGTGAGGGCATGATAAGATCCATATTTTGTACACTGCTTGTGGGAGTATATGAATTGGCAGCAACCTTCCTGCAAGCAATTTGGTAATACGTACTAAAAGTCCTAAAATGCTCTTGAATTTGGATCATTTATACATGACACATTGAGGAGCCATTGTAAGAGGTTTAGTGGGGAGGACAGGATCAGATTTATATTTTGGAAAGTTTACTTTGGCTTAATGTAGGGAATGAATTGGAGGGGTGCAACACTGGAAGCAGGAAGATTAATTAATAGGCTGTTGTAGCAACCCAATATTTTTCTACTCTAAGAAAAGATGAAAATTTGGAATAGGGCCATGATTATGTCTGGCTTCTATGAGCCTAATATGTTTCTAGTCTTACCTCAGAAGTGCTTCTTCTAGGAAACAATAGAGATGGACTATCACAATCAAAGATTTACAAAGATGTTTACTCTTGCAATGTTTGTAATAGTGAAAAGTAAACAGACACTTAAATACCCAATATTCAATTTGTCCTTAAGCAAATTGAATATAGCAATTTGATGGAATTTATAGTTATTAAAATAGTATTTATAAATAATTTTAATAACGTGGGGCTAAGCATGTAATACAATGTAATATTAGGCAAAATCCTGTAGTCAAAATTATTCAAACATTCACTCGAGCTCTAATCTCTGCCTAACTTTATTGACCTAATCCTCTGATGTTTCATCTGTACTGAAATGCTGGTTATTATCTAAATATAGCAAGTTCTCTCTCAATCCCTGCCACTAACTATGCTAGGTTTGTTTTTTGGTTTGGAGGTTTTTTACAAAAATTTCTTTTCTTTACTACTCAGAGAAAAGCCATAGCTACTCCCCTTCTCTACCTACCCTCACACTCTCAGAACAACCTAGGTCCCTGGACTCATCTCTTAAATTATTTAGTTAATTCTTTATTTAATTGTCCCCTATCATTTAAGAAGCATGAACTATACTTACTTTTTCCCAGCCTAGTGGGTACAATCCACCACTGAACTTGGAACTATGTTCTCCCCATGCTCATCTCCATTCCTTATTCAGAGGCTCTTCCTCACTGAGGTTAATGACCTCATTGGAATAAAAGACTACTTAGAGGAACAGATATGTTTCCTCCTGAATATTTGGAAGCCACAAAACAGTTCAGAATATATTTTAAATATGCTATTCTGATTTCTTGAGAGATTGAATTAAAATGTTTAGAAATAAGTTCACAAATAATGATATTGATTAAAAATAAAGGAATAACTTAACTCTGCAGCTTCATGGCAAATAAAGATTTTATTATTAAGGACACAGTATAGAGAAAATCTTAGAGGAACAAAAATTTTTAAATGGACTTAAGGAAGAGATTGGCTTTCAGAAATTGAGTATTTAGAGGAAACTACAATCTAGACACAGGTCTGAAGGTGGGATATCCCCACGTTTGTGGTAAAATGAGTACACACATTGATGACATGGTTCCTTGGAAAGCCAGTGGTGCAAAAATTACATGGAAAAATCTGGAAAGAGCCCAACTTTGGTATTTGCATGTTCATATTGAAGTATTTGAAATTATTTTTTATATTTTAGGAATTCGTTGTAAGTTTTCATATACAGGCAATGACATGATGACATCTGTGCATTTTAAAGATTGCTGAAAGCACGTGAGAAGGATGGAAGAGATGAGAACCTGTAGGCTAACAGTTCCTAAATTGGTTTCTTCTGCTCAAAACTTTTCCTGAACTCTAGACCCATAAATTGATCTGCCTACAGGGCCATCTTGCCTGCTTATACCAAAGTCATTACGTCGGAGAAAAAAGTTTATCAAGGTGATTGGTTTATCCTATGAATTAAATGATGCATTACTAGCTAAACATACACATGTAACTAAAAGAATTCTTAGGATGTTGGTCTTTCAAAATAACTAGAATTTGGGAGATCCAAAGTACTCTCCTGGAACTTTTGTGTCCTGAGAGTTCAGAGGAGATTAAGATGACGGGTATCACTTACTAGCAGGATGCAGGGCTTGAAGGTAAGGAGTGAAATACAGAAGGCCATGTCTTGATGTGAACCTCAAATTCAACTCAGACAGACTTCCTAACTGAGTCGACCTTGTAAAAGGTTAATCAAAAAGAGATAATCTGGAAAAGAAGAGGAAACAGATGAGGGCAGGAGGATCTGAAGCAGAGGTGGGAAGAATCTCTGAAGCAAAGCGGATGGCCCAAAGGATTACTGCAGCAACTCTCCGTAGAGGACTTCGATGCATTGAGCAAGAATAGTGAAGGTGTCCAAACTGCTGTTCTTCCTTGGTCATATTTTGCATTTCAATCTATGAGGTGTGATTTAAAAAATATGGTAAATGTTTAAATTAAAAAAATTATTACAAAAACAGACAGATTGGCATTAATCCCCTACAAAATACTCCCCCTCACTTTGAATACACTTATCCCTTTATTCTCACCACTTTCTGAAGCAGTTCTGGAAGTCCTCTTTCATGCATGTCTTTAGTAGCATTATTGTGGCTGCCTCAATGTCCTGATTCAGTTCAAAATGTTTACCTTTCATGGTCATTTTGACTAATAGAAAGAACCAGAAGTCACATGGTGCCAGATCTGGTGAATAAGGTGGATGAGTACACACCAGAATGTTTTTATTTGACAGAAATTGGCCATACCAGAAGCAATGTGTGACCTGCATATAAGTGAAATCACACACTATTTATCTTTTTGTGACTGGCTTATTTCACTTAGCTTACTGTCCTCAAAATTCATCCATGTTGCAGCATGTGTCAGAATTCCTTTTCTTTTTAAGGCTGAGTAGTATTCCTTTGTATGTGTCTAACACATTCTGTTTAGCCATTCATCTGTTGATAAATAAATACTAGAGTTGCATCTACCTTTTGGCCATTGCTGCTATGAAGATGAGTGTACAAATATCTATTTGATTCTTTGTTTTCAATTCTTCTGGGTAGGCATCCAGAGGAAGAATTGCTGGATCATATGGCAATCGCATTTTAAATTTTTTGAGGAACCACTACAATGTTTTTCACAGTAGCTATACCATTTTACATTCTCACAGCAATGAATAAGAGTTTCAATTTCTCAGACATGATATGCAAATTGTATGAAATACAAAGAAGAATAAGATTCAATATATACTTTTAAGAACATGTCATCCAGACTAATGAATTTCATAATTATTATTTTAGAAGTTACAAAATTCTAAGAGAGGATTAGATCCATATGGCACAAGGAACACACATCTCTACCTCTTCTTAGGCCCATGGTTTCATAAAAAATGTTATTTATTTATATCTCTAACTGTATCTATACCTATATCTATCTGTGGATACAGTAAGAGAAAAAATATAATAATCTTATTTGAACAATGTCAAACTATTAAGAAACAAGTAGATCAATGAGGAGAAATATATTATGTCCAGCTGCTCTTCTGTCTAAACTATCATGAGTTAAAAGTATAGTATTTATATTTAAAATAAATTGGTAGTTAGTAGCTCTTAAAAAAAAAAACAGGCCCATAAGTAGTCTACATAAATTTAAACTATTTTTTGCCTTTTACCTAAACCACTGAAGAATTATGGTAAACATAACTAGAAACCATACTCAGATCAGCAGGAATATTTAAATGCAAAATTTTCAGAAAACAAAAAAACCCCATAAATCTGAGGAAAACCAAAACAAAGAAGCTTCATGGAAACAAACAAATAATTATAAAAAAGAAAATAACAAAAAAGGAACAGATACAATAAAAACAATGAAAATTATCCTCAGCTCTTTGAAAATTCTGTATTTATATAAAACAAAGTAGATTTTGTGGAAATGAAAGCTAAGATAGTTAAAATGTTGAGAGAGAGAGAGCGAGCGAGCGAGAGAAAGAGAGAGAGAGAGAGAGAGAGAGAGAGAATGGGCACAGCTAGATAATAAACCGATGAGCTGAAGAGGGAGCCAAGGAAATCTCCCAAATCACAGCACAAAAGAACAAAGAAACGGAAAGAATAAAAGTTAATAGACAAGGAAAACACATTCCAACAGCCATTTAATAGGATTTCCAGAAGGAACAAAGACTGGAGTGGAAGAAATGACAAACAAATCACATAAATTAAAGGAATATTTGAATCTAATGGAATAGCTGTAAGAGCTTATGCAATACCAAGCAAGATAAGTAAAAATAGACAAATACCTAGACCACCATTCTGAGGTTTCAGAATTCCAAAGATGAAAAGTAAAATCCTACAAGATTTTAGAGTGAAAAAAATAGTTTATCTACAAAAAATCCCCACAAATCAGATGGACAAGAGTCCTCTCTTTGGCAACACGGAGAGCCAGAAGGTAATAAAGCTGTATCTTTAACATTATCATACAAAAAGCTGATTTTTAAACCTAAAATACTATACTGAATCAAACTAAATTGGTGGGTGGGCAAAATAATGACATTTTCAGATGTGCAATATGTCAGAAAGTTTACCACCCACAGTTGTTCTCTGAAAAAATTACTCTTAAGTTTAACATAGGAAAAAAGAGCAAAGAAGTGGGAAGGTGTAAGCTACCAGAAGTGGTGAGCAAAGAAACAACAACCCTACTTAAGTTTAAAGTTTTCTTAAAGCATAATGTAAAAAATTAAATAGGAATCAAATTTCTGGAACCAAAATCTCAGATGATTTTCACATAGGAGTTTGGTAAAGGGACAGGAGTATGAGTGTTGGGAGAGAGTCCAGTTATAATGTCCTAATTTACTGTTTCACAGAAAACATATAAATTCAAATAAATGAATATACAAGGTCTGACAATTAAGTTCACAAGCTCATCCTAGAAAAAGTGCTACATACCTCATTGTTGAATATCACTGTGGTCACCTTCGAAGTACTCCCCTTGGGAAGCTGTGTACCAACACCAGCGCCTAGTCCACCCTTCAAAGTTTTGGAACTCTTTTTCTGGAATGGCCAGCAGAGGGGTCATCTTACTACTCTTGATGTCCTGAACGTCATCCAAATGTCTTCCTTTAAGTATTTCCTTTATCTTCAGGTAAAGAAAAATATCACTGGGGGCCATATCAGGTGAGTAGGGAGGGTGTTCCAATACAGTTATTTGTTTACTGCCTAAGAACTCCCTCACAGACAGTGCTGTGTGAGCTTGTCTATTTTGTGATGCAAGAGCTATGAGTTGTTGGTGAAAAGTTCAGGTGATTTTCATCTAACTTTTTCATGAAGCTTTTTTAGCACTTCGAAATAGTAAACTTGGTTGACTGTCCAGTTGGCGCAAATTCATAATGAACAATCCCTCTCATACCAAAAAAGTCAGCAATGTCGTTTTGATTATTGATTTGGACTGACGAAATATTTTTGGTCATGGAGAATTGGCTGACTTCCTTTGTGCACTTTGATGCTTTGTTTCAAGGTTGTATTGGTACACCCATACTTCATCACCATGGCCCAAAACATTGTTTTGTCTCTCCAAAAAAGTCTTGACAAACTTCAACTTTCCTTTACTTTTGTTCATCAGTGAGCATTTTTGCACATCTTTCTCATGCCAAGATTTTCAGTTAAGATTTTTCTGTTTCTCTATTGATATCTACTTGGTCTGTTATGTTTCTCAGTCAGCTGACAATTTTGATGCACAATTTGACGAATTTTTGCAATGTTTTAATCAGTTCTGCTCATTACTGGCCACCCTGACCTTTCTTCATCAGTGATACTTTATCTCCCCTCAAAAAAATGTTTAATTCATTTATACATTCCCATTTTCTTCATTGCATTATCCCCATAAACTTGGACTAATATGTCCTTGATTTCACTTCCACTCCTGCCAAGTGTAACAAGAAATTTAGTGTTTGTTTATTGCTCTAATTCAAGCTCCAACATTCTCAGGATGGAATGCAAAAACACACAACAACAATAGTGAACGTCACTCAGCAAGACACTGCTATACATTGATATAAACACAACTGTGAGACAGATATACCAAGGTTATGAAACCTTACTGAGTTGTTTTTACAGTGCTGCCAACTTAAGTGCATGGTGGCAAGTTTGCAAACTTAATTGTTAGACCTCCTATATGTTTATTGTGTGTATATGTAGCTATAATAAATAACAATACATTTATATATTAGGTATAAGCAAAATCTGATAGAAGTAAATTCAACGTAAGTTAACGTTTTATGAACAACTAAGAGTTTATACAAATTGCCAAAACCCCTAGAGAAAAAAAAATCATGTGGAAGAACATGTGACCCATTTAAATTAAGAGAGGGAGAATGAGAAAGCATGCTAATTTCACAAATAAGTTCAAACACACCATTAATCAAACACACAAAAAACTGTTGAAGGGTTAAAGTCATCCATTATAATACAGAGATGACCTGATAGAATTTTAAAAAGTTAAGCTATATCCTATTTACAATGAGATAGAAAAAAGTATATAAAAGAGAAATAAAAACAAAAGATAAACTGTGGTAAATTATTATAAGACAAAGCAAACTTTACTCTAAAAAGCATTTCACATGTCACAGTGATATTTCATATTTTTGAAAGCTACAATCTATTACATATATAATAATAAACAGCATATCCTAGACTACATATTTTTAAAAAATTAATAGAAATGTAAGAAAACATTAAGAAATCTGTTACTAGGACCTAGTATACCTATAAGAAATCAAGAGTAGACCAGATATAAAAATAGAGGCTTTAAACAAAATAATTAACAATACTCTTTTAATAGACAATCTACTAAGATCAGAGAATTTGTATTTTAAATGTAAAATAAATTTAACAATATACAATTTAAAAGATCCCCAAAAAGAGAAGTAGCAATTAATTCTACCTGAAAGGGAAACAGATACAAAGTATTCAAGCTAGACCAGTGTATTTCAGATAGACAGAACATTATGATCCAAGTTTATCATTCAGTTTCTGCCCAGCCCAGGTCTTAAGGTATACGAAATCCCCATATCTGCCTTTATGGCTCTTGACTCACCTCCAAAAAATGTGTTAGATGTTGGAAAAACTAAGTTTGCAGTATTAAAATTATACTAATGGAAGGAGGACAAAGAAAACATAGACATTTATATTAAACTTTTCTAGCTCATCTATCAGCAATTCTATACAATACACAGTAAACAATTTCATTTTGACATTTTTTGAACACTAGGTGTAAGTATAGATAAACACATGAGATACATATATGTATGAGGGCTGTCCAGAAAGTAGCCAGCCATGTAACATAAAAAACAAAGGCACTTATGGCTGGATTATTTTCAGGCAGTCTTTATATATATACACACACATATATATTAAAAACAAGGTACATATACATACATGCATATATACAGATACATACATGCACACATATACACACAACTACATGTCAGCATGCACACACACGTTTCTACATATATGTATATGCATGTACACATGTAGTTGTGTGTATATGTGTATCTGCATATATGCATGTGTATATATGTAACCTGTTTTTAATACATAGAGGAAAAAATTATGTACACTTAACTAAGATTGTAGAATGCAAAACCCAACGAATAATGGGCAATTATTGAATTTAATTGATAGGTCTTAATTACCTATAAATATGTAGCATTATTGTTTACACTAAAGAGTGATATGTTATTATATAACAAGTTGACAATGCACTGTAGAATTGTATGCCTGAAACCTATGTAACCCTTGCTAACAGATGTCACCCCAATAAGTCTAACAATAAAAATTAATAAAAAAACAGTGATAAGTTATCACAGATAAGTTCTGTGTTTGTCATTATACCTGTAATATGATAAAAAAAAGTTTTAAAAGGCAATTTAGTGGAAAAAACTGCTCCAGTATACAGGAGCAAAATTAGAACTTTTGAGCAAAATGTCAATAATAGTATTGAGGAGGATGCAGTCCCTAACATCAAACTCATTATAATAGAAACTCTATTAATTTTTTGACTTATAGGACATTACCATCAATGACTATATAACTATCCTCAATGATTTATGAAGGGTGCTATATTGTGAAGCTCCACATGAAATTAGAGAAAATACAAATTTCTGTGTAAACCATTGCTGCTAGAATAAAAGAAAAGCCTTTTGGAGAGAAATTGAATGATGGTTATATGAGTATTAGATTCCTATGACATGGCACCACTCTCTCTTCAAGGTAACAACTTGCATTTTTTATTCCATAAGTATTTCTTCATTAAGAGAAAGCATTGTCTTGGCATCTCTACTTATTCCTGCCTTTCCAAATAATATAATAGTAAATAATTACTGCACTTTACTTCAATAAGTTCAAATGACATGATAGGGCCCAGAGCTAACACTCCAAAGAGTAGTGCTGTGGACTTAATTGTGTTCCTTCAACATTTGTATGTTGAAGCCTTCAATTTCAATGTGATAATGTTAAAAATGGGGCCTTTGGGAGGTATTAGGTTTGTTGAGTTCATGAGGATGGTGTCTTCATGATGAGATTCGTGCCCTTTTAAGAGACATCAGAGACCTGTGCTCCTATGCTCATTTCCCTCTCTCCACCTCTCTCTCTCTCTCCTCACCCCCCATCTCCATCTCTTTTTCTCCAAAAAAAGATCAGGTGAGCACATAGTGAGACGGATGCTGTCTACAAGGCAGGGAGAGGGCTCTCATCAGACCAAACTTGCACCCTGATCTCAGACATCTAGTCTCCAGAACTGTGAGAAAGAAGTCTGTGCTGTTTAAGCCATCCTGTGCGTGATACTTTGTTATGGCATCCTAGCTCACTAAAACAAGTAGAATCATAAACTGGTCAAAATTGAGAATACTGTTCTGAGTGAGTTGCTTTGTTCATATAAGGATAAACTTATCTAGATGTGCACTTATATACCAAGTATATTTTATAACTCATCAGATACCAGTACAAGCCCCAATAACATCATGTCAGATATCACCAACAGAGGTCTTTAAATGCTAAGCTCTTTGGTGATGTCCTGAATTGCTCCAATCACGTGGAATACCATAGGTCCTGTGTCATATACTGGAGGCTCATAAACTCTGTTCTGGGCCAAATTCCCTGTAACTCCTTTCACCCAGGTGTCTGTGTGAGACCCCAGAAACAGCTCACACAACCTACACAAACCCACAGTAAGCACACAGCTCTAAGAAGTTGTTGCCAACATTTTCTTCATGTAGCTTTTACACAGATAGGAAAGACTAAGTGTCCCGGGTGCAGCAAGGCCATTGATTCTCCTTCTGTGGCCAACTGAATAGAATAGAATATTCCTAACAGAGGTTGTCTTACTTGCTACTCAGTCCTCAGTCATTCAGCTGGCCTGCTCCCACAAAAATAAGCTTTTAAACTTAGATGCCTGTAACTGAAAAATATACCCTTTTTACTTGAACTTGTGTGTTGTACTTCTTATCATATTTCCATCTTTTCTCAGTTTTCCATAGTTGTATATTTAATCACCCTCTTGTAGTATGTGTCTCCTCTCTTATCCATGATTCATTTGTTCATTTTCTCCTTTTCCATCTAATTTAACAAACCCACTTTTTTGACTGAAAAAAATTTTTTCTTTTTGCTTCATCCACTAAATTCAAAACACCCTGCTTTGTTGGTTGGAAAAAATGTAAGTGGTTACATCCCATTCTTACTAAAAATGAATTATGTCTTTCTTCATCTCCCCAAGAATGCCCACTTCCAGTCCTCATACAACCATGATCCCCAAAGCTCCAGTTGTTTTCCTGGACTTTGACTAACAAAGATAACTTGCCTACCCAACCAGATTAAGGACAAGATTAAGGATCAGGGGTGGATAAGAAAAATAGCCAGATGAGGCTGAAAAGGGGAATAAAGTAAGAAGGGAGAGGGAGGTGCCCCTCATCATGGGAAGGGTAGAATGATATTTTGTTTAAAAAAGCTTCCTGAATATGAATACTGTACCATGGACTGCTTAGTTGCAATAACATTGATGACAAAATAGCACAGAATTCCGAAAATCTCTCAATCACTGATTCACTTATAAAAGAAAAAAAAATTAGACTTTTAAAATGCTTAATCTTATTAAAGCTAAAAGCTTCATATCTTAACATCCAAAATTCCCTGGAAGATTGCGTAAGCTTTGATTGTTTGTCAGTAAATGATACTAGGACACTGACAGCTACTTTGCAGAATAAAGAATCCCAGATTCTGGGATATAACTTTCGTTGTTTGTCTGATTGACTAAATGTCTTGGGCTAATATTAATCATTACATTTTACATTGGCTAAATTTTTTCTGATTACAAAAAATTGGTAATGTAGCATAGCAAAGCAGTATGTATAGTGGTTAAAGCAAAAACTGCCCGATTCTACTCTTGGTCCTGATCTCTTCATTTATTTGTTACAATACATAATTTGGGGCAAGTTATTTATCTTAGTCTTAGTTTCTTCATTTGTAAAATGAGGATAATATTTGTAAGTGCTTCTTAGAGTTTTCATAGAATTTAATGAGTTAATACATTGATAGAACCTAGAACAGTTCCTGATACATAAAAAACATGCAATGTAATTTAACTATCATTTTTAAGAATACCTCAGTCATCTCCCTTAAAACTGCACTGAGTCTCTCAGGCATCATTTTGCAACTGCTCAGTCATTTCAAGTTACAAGTTATTCAGTATTTACATTAAAGATCTTAGGACCTAGGTATTTATGCATAAATAATATTTTAATCTGTTAACATTTATGGTATCATATCAAAATTTAGTTTTTTGCTAATATTTGAAAAGTCTGCATAGATCAAGGTTGGCAGACTCTGGAGCCAGACTGCTAGAATTTGGAACCTATTTTTAACCACCTACCAACTAGCATGAGCTCTAGTAACTTATTTAACCCTTCCCTTGTTGCAAAAATGGAGAACTAGCTGACCTCACTTTATTGTGGTGAGACCTAAATTATATGATACATGCAAAGTACCTAGGATACTACTGGGCACCAAAGTAAACACCAAAAATTGTTAGCTTGAATTTCAATTATTTTTATTTCTGAGTTATTTTTATCTAGTCAATATACACTATCAGTATCATTGGTTTTAGCCTAAAACTGTGGCATTTTGTCATTCTGTGCATCACATCACATAATTTGCACAGAAAATCAGGTTAAGGCACAGTGGTTTGGGAACTTACTTAAAAATAAAATGGGTTTGTTTTGGGCATGTCCATGATCTATGGCTGCCCTTCCTGGGAACCACTTGTAGGATTTCTTTCTACCTCATCTTCTTTAATTAGATTCATTGAATGTATACTCTGAGCTCACTATTTTGGAGTCAAATGTTTGGAGACCAGAGGGTTTATTGTAGCAGATTCGAGTCTTATCAATCTCTTTTCATGAGTTGTCTGCAAATTTAAACACGTTGAAAAGACAGAAGGCAGGACCCAGAGATCTGAGACAGGGAGTAAGGCATAAAAATTATAGAAAAAAAAAAGTGGGTTTAGAATTAAGGTCGCATTAATTGAGGTTAAGGTTAAGAAGAGGAAAAGAGAAATGAGAGAAAGAAAGGGCCTTAGCAGCCCCGCACCTTTTGGATGCTTCTGATCAGCCCCCCTGCAGGCGCTCTCGGACTCCTGGACAGATTTGGATCTACAGCTGGACGCCGAAGAGCGTGTATAATCCTTCCCTTACGTTAGTTCTTCAGTCTTTTTTTTTTTTTCATTCATCAATTCATTCAATATGCGGTTCTGTAGCACTTCCTCTGAGTTAAGCATTCTTTCTCTTAGAGAGAAGGGTTACCAGAATGAAGACAAACCTCAGAGGGTGGGTAATCTGGTGGAAGAAGCTGATCGAGGCTCAGAAACATTGAGTTAATGAATATAAATGCTAGGGGCACAAAACGGGAGGAACGATGAGCTCTGTCTGGGGAGTCAGGGACATTTTCACAGAGGATTTAACACTTGAGTAAGTCCTTAAGGACAACTAGGTCCTCCCCAGCCTGAGATAAACCATATTTTGCACAGCACGAGGTAGCAAAAGCATGATGTGTCCGGAAGTAGTCACTCTCTGTGGCTGTAATAGAGGGAGTGTGGGTGGAGGCACAAGACGTAGAGGAAGAGATGGGGGTAGTTGAGAAATCATGGGCTCAAATAGGTTTAATATGTGTCTTTCATCTTTCTTCTCCTCCTCCCACCATCCTCCCTGCTGTGACTAGATGAGAGAAGCTTGGAAATTCCTATTTGTGGTTCTGGGGAAGGCAGTGAATCCACGCAATTGTGAGAAGAATGGCCTGGGGTGACCTGAGCATCTGGAAGGACCATCTTCAGTCTTCAAGCTGGGACAATTGAGTGGCTGGTGGTGTCTTAGCAGGATTGGGGTCTATGATTGACTTTTACCATGTCATGGCTAATAGTGTCAGTGAAACATAAAGCATTACTTAGAAATTGTCAGGCAGAATTTCTTTAGTGGCTTTGTTGAAAATTACAGGTATGCTGGCTACATTGGTGTAGATAGCCATCCGTGTGTGTGTGTGTGTGTGTGTGTGTGTGTGTGTGCATGTGTGTGCATGTGTGTGTGCGTGCGTGTGTGTGTGCATGTGTGTGTACACACACGTGTGTGTGCGTGTGTGTGTGCATGTGTGTGTGCACGTGTGTGTGAGTGTGTGCGTATGTGTGCGAGTGTGTGTGCGTGTGTGTGTGTGTGTGTCTCAAAGATTTTTAGCCTCTAGGCCCCAGAAGCCCTAAAGAACAAGCAAGCCCTTTTAATATTCTTATTTGAACACATACCTGTTTATTCAGAACAAGGATACAATGGGGGCTTTCTGTGCCCATGGAAGTGTCAGGATAGGGATGAGGGGACCAGGAGGTGTGGAGAATCTAACGAGATATGACCAGTCGTTGGTTTTCTGGTGACAAAGTGTGGCAAAGGCTCAGCTTCCCTACAGCCAAGCCTCTTCACAACCCAGGCCTTTAGGTAGGGTTGAAACAAATACTCCTTTCTCTTGTATGTTCTAGTCTAGATTATGCAAAATCCTTCAATCTGACAGAAAAAGGCAGTTCAACCAAAAGAATTATGTGCCTATGTTTTCCTGGGACTCTCCCCAGTAACACTCCCTGGAATTTCTGCTTGCCAAGGCGGCTTGAGAACCCTGAGTAGCTTAGCAGAGAAGGAAACTGATATGAAAAGTAGACAGAAAGCAGCTAAAAGAGGTATCTTTTAAATATAAGCATAAAAATGCAAAACAACACAATTAACTAACTGGTTTCCTAACATATTACGAAGTACTGCAATCTCTGGCTACCTGAAATTGTATTAAGTTAGGAGAAATGACATCAGCACATCAATTTGCATCATATGAGGTGCTTATTAAGTCTACTGGATGGTGATGCTCCACCATAAGCTTTCCATAGTTCAACATGATTTGCTCTTAAGATATGAGAAACTAAAACTAAATGCACTCTCTGTTGGCATCTTATAAAGAAGTTCTTACAGAATTTCAGTCTAATAGTTTAGCACTGACAACACCAATCTTGTGCAGTTCTGAAAGCTTTCAGCAGTAAATCTCTAAAAATGTCCACTTAAGCAGTAAAGGTCATAAATACTTCGTGAGAGCAATAAAACAGAACAGAATTTTGGAAGTTATAATTTTAGTGGATATAACTGCACTATAAAAGGAAGGCCTCTGGGACCCAAAATAAATGCAAAACCCTGTGCAAGTGAACTGCAGTGCTAACCCATCTGCAAGTGCTAAATTATCCCCAGTCCCAGGTGTGGTGCATTATCCTAAGGGTGTCCAGTGATTAAAGGTAAGAACGTGGCTAAAATCCAAGGGAACCCTGAATGTTAATAATGGCTGGAAATTCTCAACAATTTCTCTGGAAGTTTGATTCTTCCTATTTGCTCATGTTAGCCAGGTCCAAATTTCAGCAAATTGTCTGATCAGTACTGATACTCCAGTGAAAAGAGTCCAGAGGGTAGAAAAGGTCTTTGGCTTTCATTTGCTCAGGAAGGAGTTCATGCAGGATGAAAGTAGAGCCATAATCCTATTATCTATAAGCCCCTCAGGCTTTAATAGACACTTACTGAAGTTATTGTCCCAAAATTCAACTGATTGCAAAGCAACAGAAAAATTTCATTACATTTCTATTCTTTCTGGTACATCACTTATTCTATTTAGTACACATTTACATAAATGTTTTTTACATTTAAATTTGTGTCAGGGTCTTAGAAACTCCCAAAGAGTCAAGGATATGTTTCATTGACTTTCTAAGCTCTTCCCCTCTCTCCCAACCCACATAAACACGAAGTACACTGTGCGTTGTCGAATCCAAATGACTATTATTTTATGATTACACACCCATAATTTTTTGTAATGTTTGAGGTCACAAAGACCCCATCATTTATTTTTTTCTACAATGTTTTTGAATGTCTTATCTGCCCCAACCTAGTTTTGATTTGTGCAGTATAGAAAACGGGTGAGTACAATATTGAATGAAGGTGGCAGGAATAAAAAAGTTACATCTGAAGAGCAGATGAAGAAAATTTTCATGCAAAAGAAACCCATGCTTCCAATTTTTAATCAACATTTGATTGTGGCCTATTAAAATGCCAAATCACTTTGCAATATTGTGCTATGTCTTCATAGCTTAAAATAGTCACTGTGAAATAGTCATTCCATCCCAGTTTTCCCATCTGAAAATAATAACACATTGTACCTTTTGCTGTTGCTTCTAAATTTTGGGGTTTTATTATTGTGTAACTGAAATGTCAACCTCTTGTATCTACGAGTCACCTTCTAGTTTATTTGGAAAATAAAGGAAAAAGAAGATATGTGTCATGTCAACTCCTTAGTCATTGACTTGGCAACTATTGTCTGCGTCATATGCTCCTCTTAGCCTGGATTTCTGCATGGCATTTGGTCACTGCTCTTGCTGCTTTACCACCTGGTACTTGGGTCCTCCTTGGTGCAACAATGCTGATTTCAGAGGGCCACACTTTCTACCTCTAACCTATCACTTTGCTCTTGTTAATACCCAAGTACAGAGTTTATGGATATTGCAGATTTAACTGCAGGTTTGGGGATCTTTCCAAGAAAAACTGTCTACTTCTCTCTCAGAAAAAAATTGCCTCATAACTTACGTGGGTGGGTTTTAACGTGGCCTTATCTCAATCTGGCAACTCCTGGGATGTAATAATCATCCCACAGAGCATTTCTCAAAAACTGAGATGAGCAAGTCCAAAGTAAGACCATGACAACAGTGGGTGGGAGTTGGATTTCTATAGGAGGAGGGCCTATAGAAACTAGTCTATAATGGGTTCTACAACTTAAAATCTGGTTACCATCCAGGCCTCTCAGCTAGTGTGAAGTGAAGTCAACCTATGCTGCTGGGTAGACATGTGTTGACTTGCATACCCGATGACATTCTCCTTATTCTTGTAATAGCATCTTGACTTTCCTTAGGGATCACCTCTACTTTCATTCCATTTGGTTTAGGTGGGGCTAGGCCAACCCCTGGAATCAGAAGTGAGCTCATGACCCATATCTGAAGAGTTGGTATTGTGGTCTAGCCCTGGTGATTGTTTAATCACTCTTTGCTCTAAGCAAAGTAATCCCAGGAATTTTTTTTATCAACTATGAAAGCCAAGTTTTATTTATTTGTTTTTCTAAGACTACTAGCAGAGAGGACACAGTAAGTCTAAGCTTCCATCAGGCATCATAAATGCATATAATAAGGCCAATCAAAAGGAAAGCAGTACTGAGATGTAAGGAGAGATTGTCTCTGATGACGCCATTGCAGCCTCTTAGATCCAGCCACGATTAAAGCTGGTACTAGAATTTTTAGTATGGGAACCAAGATGTTTTTAAGATTTAAGCCAATTTGAGTTTATTTCCTCTTACAGTCCAAAGGTTCTCTAATAATATGTTCTTGAATTTTTCCTATGGCACCAGCACTTCCATGGATACCAGAATAAACACACACCTACTCCCCCCCAAAGATAAACAATAATATAAAAAATATTGCAGTCTAATTTAATAGTAAGAGAGAGAAGCATTTTTTTGTGTGACATATAATATAATCTATGGAGAGTTGTGTGAACAATGATTATACAAGGTGTGATAAAAAAAATATGGTGAATGTTTAAATAAATTTATTACAGTAAAAGACACATTGCCATTAATCCCCCTGAAAATACTGCCCCTCATTTCAAACAAACTTATCCCATCATTCTTGCCACTTTCTAAAGCAGTGCTGGAAGCCCTTTTTTGTGTCTTTAGTTACACTGTTGTGGCTGCCTCAGTATCCTGAATCGATTCAAAACGTTTACCTTTCATGGTCATTTTGACTACCAGAAAGAGCCAGAAATCACACAGTGCCAGAGCTGGTGAATAAGGTGGATGAGGACACACCGTAATGTTTTTATTTGACAGAAATCACTGTACCAGAAGCAATGTGTGACCTGAATTTGAATTTTGGTACTGAAACTAAAAATTTCATAATGTGAATGGGATAGTAACATATTTTTCTATATTTTTCAAGTTCATGTAGTATAAAGAACATTTATTCCATAACAATTTTAAGAGAAAAGCCTTTCAGGAATCAGGTTCAGATAATAACATTAGGGATAATTCAATTTTTATTAATGCATCACTTTAGTAATTTTATATTCTTGGAAGATCCCTTCTGCTGATTAAATTGTCACATTTATTAACCCATTTTCTAATAAAAAGAATAATATTTCCCTTTCTTCCATGCCTGGTTTACATATTCATCTAAAAGATAATATGCTACAAGTTTTAAGAGCACAGATTTCCAAAACAAGACCTCTTGCCACTTATTATCTTTTTAAGTGAGTATTAAACCTTAAAATGGGGATGATGATAATTAATAGCACTTTTATTTCAAAATTGCTTTGAAGATTAAATGAATTACTACATAGAAAGCACTTAATAATATCTAGTGTATAGAAATTGTTAGCTATACTTTTATTCGCTGATTACTTAATAAACATCTCAAACTTAAGAAATTCAAAGTAGAATCTTGGCCTACTGCTGATTCCCTAGATCTGCTCCTTCTATAATCTCCTTCTAGGTAAAATGTATCATATTTTCCAAAGTTTCTTTTTCAAAAACTATGAACTGACACTAATTCCTCTCTTTTCCTCATCTCTCACATCTAATTCATCTGTAAGTCCTATTATCTCTAAATTTAAGTATCTTCTAAATTAGACAACTTCTCACTTTTTCCATCATTGACATCCGAGTCCACAGCACTATCACCCTGACTATCACCATGGACTCTTAAATAATCTCTCTGCTTGTACTCACATTCCACTTCACTGTGTTCTCTACAAAGCAGCCAGCATCTCTTCCCTAAATGACAAGTCAGATCAAATTATCCCCTTGCTAAAAATGACTTGGGTCTTCCTCTAACACTTAGAATAAAATCCAGATTCTTTATCCTGACCTGAAATGCTGTGAGGACTGTGTTGTCCCAAACTCATCCCCTATCAGGTCATTCCGGCTCCTTGCACAGGGTCTGACCGTGGGTGCCTTCAAACAGCATAAGCTGGTTCCTACCATGGACGTGGTAAGTGAGGGGAGTGGCAGCATTCCATAGTCCAATGATTACGTCTCAGTCTTTTGGTGGGCCTGTGCTCTTGGACTGTGAACTTCACCCATGCTTCTCAGTTTTTCTTTTCTTCCCTTCGGTGAGATAGGAGAGAGCGAGGAGGCTGGAGGTGTGCATTTCACTTCTCCCACATGGAAGGCTATTGCTGACTGGAGATGGGTATTTCTCTCCCCCCAGAAGGCTAGGCTGTGGTAAAACAGCTTCTCCTGAGGCAATGCCTGGTTAAGAAGACCAGAGTGCTGTATTATATTTCAAAATGGTTTCTTTTCCCCTCTTCCTGCTGAAAGCATGAGGGCATTTTACTACAATATTCCTGTGGCCTGGAGGAGTTCCTGGAGGTAAAACTCACAGAGGTGTGGGACCCTTCTGAGGACTGGGTCCTCCTGAAGTTTTTAACCCCCAGACTTGTCCACACTGAGCCTCCAGCAACTCCTCAATTACAGTTTGAATTTTCCCATCCTGGCTCTGTCCGCGGAGGTTTCTGCTATGATAAATTGAGATTGTTTGTATCCTTCACCTTGTCTCTCTAATTTGAGGGGGAGCAGTTTGCCTTATAATCTCACTTCTCTGACAGATCTGAATTGCTGATTTTTCAGTTTGTTCAGCTTTATACCTGTTAAGACAAGTAGCAACTTCTATGATCTTTTCTAGATTGGAAAATGAAAGTCCTCTTTCATTGAGTAAGTGTGTCAGTAGCCTTTTCCACATTTGTTTCTTTTAAGTTCTTTGTACAACTTATAAAGTAGGGGAAAGAGTTGTGGTAGAAAAATATTATTAATCATTGAAAATAAATAAAAGTATGTAGGATTGGACTGAATTGGTGTTTAACTCCAACTCTAGAAATGTGGGATACACAGAGAATCTTCTAAAGAAGATTTAAATTCTATAGTAAAATATATGAGCCGTTGACTTACAAAAAATATTATAATTGATATTTATATAGCACTTATTACTGATTTATGTGAGATCTTTATAGTACATAAACATAGACTATTTGTTATCCCCAAATATGAAAGAGGAACTGGGCATAGAAATATTTAGAAACCACTGAAGGTCCCTCTAGTCACCTGCTGTATACTCTAATAAATCTGAACATCTGGCTATTAATACTTTTGTCACCTCCACAAAAAATAGGCCTAGAAATATACCTTACTTAGTTGTTTTCCCATAAGATTTATCTTCCACTGATAGGCAGATGTTGCATTAGGGCACATGGAGATATAGTTTAGTTATTTTGCACCTCTGGCATCCTTCTAATATATTTCTAGGTTCATAAATATACCCAACATTGGAAAACCTCCAGCTACCAGATTTACAGCATAATTATTCAGAGGATGCAAAAGAAGGTGTTGAATACATGGACAAGTTCCATAATAAAGGGCAAATTATCTTAATTATCTCATAAAAAGAAATTTGAATGAATAAATATATTCATATATTCATGTCTGTGTCTATCTACCTATATATATGTATACATATGTATTTATGCATGTACATGTGTGTGTGTATATATATATATGTTTCCATGTTTACAATATCACATTATAACAATTTCTAAATGAGGGCTGAGATCCAGAGCATTTTGGGAGCCTGACTTTCTTTTGTTGCTAAGTCTTTTATTTAACTCACTACTCCTACCATGAAAAGAGAAATAGGTTCACAACATGGTGGGGAGAAGTCTTAGGAATCAATTTTTTGCCTGTTGCCAAAATAATAAAGTCACCATTGGGAGAAGTATGATTCTTTAGTAAAAATTGATTGCTTTACACACACTAGGTATTCTCTAATAGGTGACATTAATAGATATTGATACTGAAAATGATATGGGAAAATACCAATGACCTAGATAGTATAGTGGAAAGACAAATCAATAGCTCCAAAACTATGGTTTAATTGAGAATATATGACTTACAAAAGACAGATAGAACTTTAAACTACATGCTATTTTAAAGCAGTCAACTTCTTTTATTGCAATTGCATTAGCGTCAATGTGTCTCCCTCCATGGGCCTTTGTAATGACTTGGGACATGGCTTGTTTATATTTGACTTCTGCATTTCCAACAAATTGCCCTCAAATTTGTAACCATAAAAAATGCACTGAATTAGTAAACAAAGGAATACCTGCATACTAAGGAATACTGTTATAAGAAGTATGCTTCTCCTTTCTCTGGTAGAAATTACAGGACATATTTGAACTGTTTTTGGAATTTCTTATTCTTTAATACATAGAAGAGTTGTTACCATGATTTATGAATGAAAATATTATCAATAACTGATAGAGATATAACTGCTTAAAATTATTTTAGATAAATAGGAAATAATAGAAAGTAAACATTGATGTTATAAAAAAGGGGAAAAAATGTTGACACTTGATAGTGGAGTTGCTTTTTTCCCCAAGCACATTTACATGACTCCATGAATTTACTATTGCTTTCTACTCTCAAGGAAACACAAATTAGTTAAGGAAAATAAAACCAACGCTCAGCTTCATGTTTGTGGGTTGAGCTGCTACATAGCATCAGAATGTATTTTCTATGGCATAATATTTTTATAGTGAAGTAGCCAAAATACTACAAATGCATAGCATAAGCTGCAAGCACTCAGGCCCTTCTAGGCATTTCTGTGGCTTGGCGTTGATTAATGCAGGTGAGACATAGGTTGCAGTTAGGATCAAATTACACCAAACATTGACTATTCCAAAAATATAAGAGCTGCTAAAACATCTTCCCTGTTACCTTGGGAAGAGATGCCTGTCCATCAACAAGCTGAGACTTTGGAGTGAATTCTCACAATTGAATCTTTTGAGTGAACAAAAATCTGAGCCCAGTCAAAATAAAAACAATAATAAAAGACCCTCCCCTCACATTACAATAGCTTTGGGTGGCAAACACCAGTGCACGGTGTAACTTCCTTTTCTCCTTCTTCTTATTTTCTAATTGCATATTTTTTGCCTGCTAGTGAATTCAAAGGGTTGAAGTGATTCCTTCATTTTTAAAAATGATCAAAAAGTAGTAAGAACAGCTGGACTATTTATCCTATAGAATTATTCTTCTTACTTTCTAAGCCCACCTTATAGTTACATTTGTCACTTATATTTCATAATATATAGGCCATCATTTATAAGCATGTAATTTGTCCATGAGTTTATTTCCTTTGTATTTTTTCCTATTCATTCCCTCCTACTTTGGTTATACCAGATAACACGAGATAGAAAAACATAGTGTGAGGCACCTATGAGATGCTCAGTATCTTGTGATTATTAATAGGCCATCTAATCATAACATACTTCTTAGGATTAAAAAAAATTTAGAGGCTCTGATTTTTTTTTTACACTCATGATTTTAATTTAGTTTACGATGAAATTTATGTTTTGAAATAATGTTGCTTTTCTGAAGTTGATATATCACACCATTTCTCATAGGGGTCAAATTTCAGCATTTTGAGAAAAAGTGTTTTAGTGGCTCTTGACATAGCAACTAAGATTCTTGTTTTATTTCAAATAATAAACTGAATATTATGGGCCCATACATTTGGATCTTTATAAATTCAAATTGTGCTGTACTACTATGTAAGAAAAAAATTTTAAACAATGCTGAAAACAATAGTAAAATTTTTAAATTATACTCACAAAATGAAGCCTCCAACATATCATTAATCATTTTCCTTTGTTCTACTTCTCTAAAATGTCCCTTTATACCACTTTCAACGAACTCCCTGTGGATATTTTGACCTTAAGACAACTGCTGCCATTCTTATAGCTATACAAAAAGACATTTATTACAGTCAGATCAATACAAAACTGATTCAGTTAAACCATTTTGTAATTAGCTTCCTCTCCAACTAATCTCTGATTAATGCTCTCCACCAAATCAAAAGTTCCAACCAACTGATGTTTTATTCTTTTGTTTTTATTTTGACAAGAACAAATTGAATTTCTCATTGCCTATGAAACACTTAAAACCATCACAATAATTTATTCTTGTATTGGTAAAAATCTCAGCCCTCCAGAACATTTAGTAATAAAGGACTCCTCACGTTGGAAATAGTAGAAAAACAGTTACCACATAGTCTAACTTTAGCTTTTGTATTGAATTATTTCCATTAGCAATGTAGAAAATGGTATATATTGTTTGTAATCAAGTTGAAAATGTGAATCAAATGGTACAGGGTAGATATTAAGCAATGAAACAGGTTTCTAGCTCCCACACCACTTCTGCGGCCCTGTAAAGTCTGATGGACCCTAAGGATTCATTGCCTCTTGATACTGGAACCACCACTTGAGTTCTGAACTTAGCAGAGTCTGGGTAGCTCAGACATAGTTCTGACAATGCCAAAACAAGCTTGGAAAGGGAAACAGTCTAACCAATGATTTGGCAGCATAAAATCCCAACAAATATGTTAATTGATGTTTGTTTTAATATTGAATATAGTCAAATCCTTTTTATGTAAAACCAACCCATTAAAGAAGACACCCTCTGAAGGAGAATATTGAGCAATAGAGGTCAGAGTGTGTCAACTGAGCCATTCTTTGTTAGAAGTAATAAAAGGAGGCTGATACTTCAATGAGGTTTCAAAATGAGAGAGATATGTGTGAAAACTGCCTATCTTTAGATTGTATGTCAATAGTAGTTAACATTTGTAGGGTAAGAAAAATTTTCCTCACCAAATTTTATGCTCAAAGGCCATAAAATATGAATGTATTAGCTGAAGATTTGTAAGAGGCCTTTAAAATATTAACATTTCATTTCAATAATGAGCACCTCTATAGTTGTGAAGTGTTATACACTGAGATTCAAATCTTTGACTTCGGGAATTTGTCTGAATTAAAATATATTTTAAATGGAACTTCTTTTTTTCTCTTAAAACTTTCTAGGGGTTATCATTGCTAACATGGTACAAGATAAATAAATTCAGTTGATAAAACTATGATACATATGCATATAGGCATAATTCCTAAGCATATCTCTTATATTCAAAATAAACAAATGATAAAACACGTTATGCTTGATACCTAACTGTTGAGTCCTAATCAATGCCTCCTGATAAAACAAGATGGAAGTCATATGTAAGTGTTTTCACTTAACAAGGAATGAGGTGGAACGTAATTATGATAATAATAATAACCATATACTGAGAATCCACTGAATACCTGGCCCGCAATATGTCAATTTGGATATTACCTTTATTTAATCATTAAACAAATCTTATGGTCAGTATTATTATTCTCATTTTACAGATAAGGAAACATTAAGTAGCTTGTCCAAATATATTACACAGTTAGTTAATGTGAAGCTGAAACTTGTTTCCAGATCTGACTGTATTGAAAGCCTATGCTCTTTTCACTTAGCAAACCTGCCTAATAAATAAATAAATAAATAAATAATAAACTGAAACTCCAGGGCTAGAGAGAGAATATGATATCTCTGTTTAAGCCTGTGTTGTGCTTTCATGCTTTGAGGTCATGCTCCCTGATGCCCACCCTACTCCAAACACAGCAGTTACAAAAAAGGAAATTTCAGGGAAAACATGATAGACTCAAATTCAAGAAAATTGACACAGACGTCTCTGTGGACTATTAGTAAAAGAGAAATCACCATGGACTAGTGTGTGCATGTGGGGGCATGATGATCATTTGTTTGCACTCAAACCATTCCTGCTTTTCTTCCAAGTTGCAGGTAGCCATATTTCCCAAGTTCTGTTGACAGCTGGCTTTGACAAGGTTGGCCAATAAGAAGCTATGGCAAGAAACTGGACAGCAGGAGAGCAGAAAAATTAGGCTATCTTGCTCCCCATCTCTGCCTCACTGGCACCTGGTAGTAACTTTGTCTTTCCAGGGGCTCACACTCCTACCAGACCCATTCCTCCATGGTCCCAGCTCCCCTCCTGCCCCAGCCTGGTTCCAGGGTCTGTCCAGTGGCATTGGTGGCTAGTCTCTGATAACAGTAGCTTGTCGTCAAGTCTCTCCAATTACAGGGATAGTATGATCTTCTCACTGTTAATAATCTCTGGGATGACTGCCCCCTATTTGTCTTCTCAACTCACTGTTTAAACAATCATGTGAATTAAATGCTTTCTCTGAAATAATTGGAGTGATTTCCATTTTCTGGACTCTGATATGATATGAGGCAGTTGAGGGTAGTCAGGAGAATAAAAGTTAAAACCATATGTAGATTGGTTTATGAGTCCAGAAACCACAGGAAATTTTAGTCCTACATATTACACAGATAAAAGTATTCCATATTCAGTGGGGGAATTTAAGAGACTCTGTAGCAAAATCCTGAATTAATCATAATATGGGCACGCAGAGCCAACAACATAAGACATGGCGCTTAAGCAGGTCTCAGGATGGAGGAGGGACTAGGTGGATGAAACTGTAAGCTCAGAAGAGATTAACAGAGAAAGAGAGACAGAGACAGAGAAAGACAGAGAGACAAACAGAGAAACAAACCTATCCTGATGAGCATCAAAAGTAAAATTTCAAACTATTAGAACTAAATAACATGAAGAAAGAGTGCCTGCAAATTCAGGATATTAATTCACTGTAGATAAAGTGAAAGAAAAAATAGAACAATCCAAAAATGACTAATATAAAAATATAAAATTAACATTATTAAACAGATAAGTAAAAATAAGATAAATTAAAAGGGAAAATTTTGGAGTAAGAACATGATTGCAAAACCAGAACTGTTGATTGTGAAAAATAACAATCAGTAGAAACAGCAGATACATCCTTCATCCCCCCAAATCTTGACATATCAGAATTATTGAACACATATTGTAAAACAAATGTAGTGACTATTGATTCTACTCCACTGGGTAGGTCCAGACAAATTTAGCACACTATGCCGGTGTCCCCTTCCTATTTTACTATACAGAAGGTCAATTCATTAGGCTACTGAAAGCAACCAACTCACATCGGTACAATCTCCAGCCTACACATTTGACCAAACCCAGTGCAGTGTAGGTACATTTTTTAGATTTTTAGTGGATGTGGGTACCAAATCCAACCTTCTGCTTTGGAAACTGCAAGTGGAAATCAGCTCATCATATTTTAAATGGGAACTGCCTGTGGATACCAGTTTGGCCAGCTTCTGTGAAGAAAGACTTGGCTAACAATTTTCACTAGTCCTGGTTAGAATCCTCAGTTTTCACAATAAATATATCAACTCTATCATTTACTGCATTTTAGTAAATAAATGAAATTTTATTGATCAGTAGCAGAGAATATTTGGATTGCAAGCCCATTTTATAGACTAATTCTTCAACTATTTGTTGTTCTGTATATATCAAAAACCTGAGAGAAAATATTTTTTATGGAAGGAAACATCAAAGATAAATAATCTTCTAGTCTAACTGATTTATATCCTTAGTTCAACCCCCACTATTAGAAAGCCATAAACAACAGCATATATTATCATAACTCCGTAAAAACCTATTTTTCCTGAATTTTACATTAGTGTTGTATGTTAGACTTGTTTTGAGGGCTGCTGTAAGAAAAACAAAACACTCTTTGGTTAGGGTAGTTTAAACTGCTTTAACAAATAGACCTAAATGTGTCTCAAACACTACAGAAGCTTATTTCTCACTCACATCATAGTCCAAAATGGGTGTCTTGCTAAGTGCTCAGGTCTCATCTATGTAATCATTAGGGAATATTTTATGGCTGTGCCATGCCCTAGGCCTTCATCATCATGTGCATCCAATGATAAAAGATAATGGAGAGCCCAGAGGGGCATACCTCTTCTTAAAAGCCTTAGCTAGAAAATAGCACTCATTTCTCATGCTCACTTCCCATTGGTAGAAAATAGATGAATGGTCACACCTCATTGCAAGGCTGCTGAGATACGCAGTGTAGCTAGCCAGCGTCTTCCTGTTGATGATTCTGTATTGTGGAAAAGCAGGACAGAATCTGGTGGACAAGTGTGCACACTCTGCCACACTGTTACCTGCTTTAATTTTAGGAATGTGTAAAGAACATTGATTATGACTTTGGAAAGATAAATGTGTTACATTTCTTTCAAACTTAAGCCAAATAAGTTTTTCTTTCCCTAAGAAACCGGCATACCTGTCCTTTTAAACAATGTAAATCGTATATATGATTATTATCACTTTGTTATTTATTCAATTACTATTTTCCTAATTAAATTTTCTGTTTTGCTTTGACTAAAGAGAAGATCAAGTCCAAGTGTGATTGATATTTAATAAATGTGCAGGATCTTAAGACTTGCATAAGAAATAAATAAAATTAAAATAAAACAAGTTGACAATGCACTGTAGAATTGTATGCCTGAACCCTATGTAATCCTTGCTAACAGATGTCACCCCAATAAGTCTAACAATAAAAATGAATTAAAAATAAAATAAAATAAAATAAATGATATGTATTTATTATATAGATAATGCATGAACATGGTTAAACACTCAAAAGGACAAATGATGTCAACATTTTGACATCTCTTCTTAGTCAACAATTTTTATAAGGATTTTTAGTATACTTCCAGAGCTATTCCATGCAGAGATAAACATTATGCATTATTGCCATTTTCCTAAAACATAAGGTTTCCTCCATATATGTGTGTGTATGTATGTGTATGTGTATATGATATATGTGGGTGTATTTATATGTATATATAAAATCTTACACTTATTTTGTTTATTCCTAATTATTTTATCTTTCTGTTGCTATTCTAACTGGGGTCATGGAAGCTTTCTTCTAGTACCTATGCAAATTATTTATCATATGATATGTGAATATTACTAGTTTTTTAGTTTAGTCTCTTAGGTTTAATAAATATACTGTATTATCAAATCTTTTATAATAATCATAATTTTACCCTGACTGAAATAACTTTATTACTATTTTTTATTTTCACTAAATAAGATATTTTATTTATAGAATTTATTTAATTTACATTGAATTTTAATTTATTTTTCAAAGCTACTTGTTGTCAGATTTGTTTATAAAAATCATGCAAAATTAATTAAAGCAGTTCAGAAATTTGTTTTCTTTTTCTGTTCTAGAGCACTTAAATAAATTAGAATTTTCTTCCCTGTACACTAGGACATAACATTGGCTTAATGTTTTAGGGTGGAGAGGGAAGAAGTTACGTAATACAAATTCTTTCCTTGCTTTTAAGACAATAGAACTTTTTACTTTTAGGGGGGGATTTTTTGGAAATTTATCATTTCCTAGAATATATACCATTTTATCAAGATGTGCAAAGTTATCTGAATAAGGTCAAATAATATCATGTGATCATTTAAGATTCCTCCCAATCTATAGTTATTTCTCCCTTGTCAATTCTTATTTGTATATTTGTGCTTTCTCCTCTCGTTTTTCTTGATTGGGCTATATGCTTACTTAATTTTTAAGAAAATTGCTCTTAGATTTATCCAGTAGTTTTATATTTTTTTCCATTTTCTAATTCATTAATTTCTACTTTTTTTTTTACACCTATGAGTACTGTCCAAATATTCATTCTTCTTTCTTTAAGATTATTTGTTATTCCTTTCTACCTTTCTGAGATAGAAGCTCAATTCATTTATTTTTCTTTTTTTTTATTTATTAATATAAATATTAAGTCTGAGAATTTTCCTAAGCAACTATTTAGCTATATTTCATCAATTTCAATATGGGTGTTTTTTTGTATTATTTTCTAGCTATTTTTTCATTTTGGTTTTGAATTTTTCTAGTGTTTAAGAAAGTTTTTGCTTTTTAAATTTCTAAATGGCATATATGTTACTTTCCAATTACGTTTTTATTTCTGCTTGTATTATATTATGATCAAAGGATATAATCTGTATTATTTCTGTGTATTGAGATATTTTTAATACAATGAAATTTTGAATGGTCATTGTACTTATAAAAAAGGAACATAATTTGCTTCCAAGGTACATAGTTTCTCACATCAGTGCATACCAATACTATCTTATCTCTTTCTTTGTTTTATTTAGGTCCTCAATACCTTTAAAAATCTTTCTTTACTAAATCTATCAAAGGCTAAGAGAAATTAATAAAAATCAGATACCAATGCTATCTGTATATTTCCATGTGTGTTTGAGTTTGTTTTTGCTTTAAGAATGTCAATGCTAGGTCTTTGAAAAATAGTTATTCGCAGATGTCATATTTTTACCACACAGTGTTCTTTTTATCATCAATGGCTTTTCTAAGTCTCATTTAGTGTTGTGTCCCAATTTCAACCATTTCTGATATGATGTATGTATCCCTTTGTTTTATTTCCATTTGTCTGGTATATTGTTGTCTATCATTTAATTTTCAATCTTTCTATGTAAATTTGTGTTAAATAAAGCTCTTACTTTGCTAGTTTTGCTTTGTGATTCAATTTGAGAATACTTTTGTCTTAATAGGTTATTCTATTAATAGTTCATTTGCATTTATTAATATGACTTGCATGTTTATTCTTAGTTGTGTCATCATATTTTATATCATGTTTTCTGTGTTATAGTTTATTTTAACCTTTCCAATGTTTTATTATTCTGATCAAACTGTATTTTTTCAAGGTCTGGTATTTTATTTATTTATTTATTTATTTATTTATTTATTTATACTTTATTGGATGCATTGTCAAGCATTGTTTAAAATACGGTACAAAGTGGAGGAAAATAGATACATAAATAGATGTATGTATACAGAATATATACATATTTATGTGTGGGTGTTCATTTATAGATTTCTCTATCAAACAACACAATTTACATTGTGCATGTCACAAAGGCCAGAAATGCAATTCTACAATACAAAGAATATTGGAGACTTGGATTCCTGTTCTCGTTCCAAATTTTACTAACTAGAATTTTTTTGAGATATCATTAAGCTTTTCTGTAAAAGTAAGATAACATTTCTCTTACAGTGAAATTCTTTTAAAATGTAAAGCATTTTAAAATGTATTTTTAAAAACACCACCTCTCTATTTAAAATTTTTTCAAAGTCATCCAAAACAACAAAATTAAAAGTCAAACCTTAATTTTGATATCATGAATAAATCTAAGTTAAAAATTCTCATGTATACAAATTCAGAAACATAAACATTTCTATAACCCCAGTGAATTTTATCCAATCAGTAACCCTCAGCAATGATTTTGACATTTGGCCATTCAGAGGTCACCCTGACTGTGCATATAATCTGCATACATGCTTATGATGACTTTTAAGTACAAGTGACAGAAGGTGCCTAATGATCACCACGGTGAGAACACTTCAACTGTGTTTGTTATATAAGGACAACAGGTGGCTTTGGACCTGGAAAGTAATGGAATGAGAGGTAATTAATCTTTTAGAATTAGTCATGAGCCTGTATGAGGAGGTTACATATATCGCAACATGAAAAGAAAATAGCAAACATTCCTTAAACAAAAAGAAGTCAGAAGATGAGCCAGAGTGTGAAATGTAACGTGAGCTTAGCTGGTGTCTGGGCTAGTACGTCATCCCTCTGTCCTTTGTTGTGCTTCAAAATAGAAAACAAAGGCCACAGGTACCTCCTGTGCTGCAATCTAAATCTATGTGAATTTACAATCTTAATTCCCCTGTCACTTAGGAACCTCATGGGCAGAAATTATTGTGGTAATGTTACTGTAAATAATAGCTCATTGGGCTGTTGATTCATTAACTTATCACTGTTTTAACAAAACTATGTCATGACACAGGGAATCTCCACAGGCAAAAAGAAGAAAACTAAGTATCTTTAGCAACACACATGGCTTCATATTACATGGAAGGCAAGGCTGTTCTTTTAGGTACGAATAACGCATTATGGCTTTTAGAGATAAATTAAATTAACAGGCTATAATAACTGGAAAAGTTATTATATTTTATAAATAGTATGTGTACAAGAAAAGCGTATACTTAAAGGCCACATATACTTCCATTGAATTAATAATCAACAAAACCTACTAAAGCATAGATAAAAAGGTAGCAATTATTTACTGCCTTCTACGTTCACTTAGATATATTCTCTTTTTGCATCCTCACAGCAAATCTGTAAAGTATGTGCTAAGTTCATATTTCACAAGTGAGAAAACGGAGTAACAGAGAGGTTTAGTATGTTTCCTAAAGCCACTTGGCCAGGGAATTGCAAATACAGAATTCAAACCATGGCATGTCTGACTTCTAAGTCCTTTTCTACTCAAATCTAAGGATCTATTGTACAAGAGGTACTCACCTATGCAGCAGAGGATATTTAAAACAGGTAGTGCAGAGTCAAAATAGTAATCATTTTAGAAGGTAACAGATTAGAGTTTACAAATAAATATGAGGCAAAATATTAGGAAAGGTTTAAGACAGTAGTGAGAGATTGAAATGCAGACAATATTAAACTTGATGTGCAAAATTCAGAAAAATAATTTATAAAAAGACATTTTTTAAAGGATTGAAGAATTTTGTAAAGATAAACTGCATCATTAAACATGCCTTAAAAACTGTATGAAAAAAGAGTTCCTATTTTATGTGGTGTATTTCATAGAAGTTAAGTCTTGGCAGATAAGAGATTATTTCAGGTAAGATTTATTAAATCTACAGTAAAGAGGTGCCTGAGGGGAAAAAAATGGAGGCATTTTTCTAAAAATCTAGGTTATCATATTTGTATCTTAGCCAAATTTAAAGTAATGAATCTATCTGTTCTTGTTTATAAATGAACACACCAAAATCAGTTTCAACAAAACACCAACCACGAAGAAGAATTTAGCATAAAGGTATGCCGATTCAAATTCTGAGGTTCATATTACGGCGTGTATATATTTAACACCTGGATAATTGGTTGACATGTATTCTTGGGAAATTGCTCCCACAGTCTAAATTTCAGCTGTGTTGAGGTTCTGGGGTTAAAATTGGGCTCAAAAGACCTCAACAAACTGGGTGACCTTTAGGACAGTGGGTGAAATTCTTACATATAACTGTGACTGACATCAGGGGAAGGGTCAGACTTCAGTGGAAGGCGACCTTGTGTGATTTGAAGCAGCACGTTTTCTCAAATCTACTATTAAATTCATATAAAGCTTCCTCAACACACATAAGAACACAAAACTTATGCTTGAGCATCATGGATGAATATTTATCTGCATTTGTAAGAATCCCTCCAAACAACTTGAATAAACAAAGGTATAGCCACCTGTTTGAGTACTTCTCACAAGGACCACAGTACTCTTCAAGAAAGTCCATAACTTGATGGGATGTTTCTACTTGTTAGAGAATTATTTCTTCTACTTAACATTTTAAAATATTGTAATTTCTTACCTGTTTTAGGTTTAGGCTAACCTATTTTAGCTTTTTCTCAGAGTAGCTATGCTTTTTGTTTGGTTGGTCGTGTATGTTTCTCATGTGTTATCTGTTTTTATAAATATCTTTCTCATTGATGTACCAATGACATTGTCTCTTTCTCAATTACAAAAGATGTCCAGGTTTTCAGTGAGAAAATACTGACTAGTTGTATTTACTTTCACATATGCGGGACTCTGGACAAAATGACACTTGAAAGCAGTGTTTAATATTTAGAAGTACACTTGGTAGGTCAAGTGCATTTCTGTAGAAATTAGGAATCTCTACAAGCAGAGACTATGAACACTAGGCATGTCATGGAAGTTCCTGGCCAAGTTCACAGCTGCAAGCACCCTGCTTCCTTTAGGAGTCTCCACTCTTGCTCTTCTCTTCACTCTCGCTCTTCAGCTCCTTGATGCTTCAGAGAGAACTGCTTTCAGTGCCTATCGGTCATGTCCATTTTCATCTTTAATCCTATTTATGTGCCTTTATAAAGACACCACCTATTTCGAATGGCTAACCCTATTAACCATGCAGATTTTGTTTAACTACCATCCACCTCTGTCTTACTCTTGTCCCCCACTCACACACGCACAAGACTCAGAAGCCCTTGTATTTCCACAGCTCACAGAGTATCCTTACTGAACCCTTACATTGTAACTGCCTGCTTACTGGTCTGAGTCTCACCCTTATTGTAAGCACATTGAGAAGGGCACAATTTGTTTATTTTGGTCACAATTATACATCTCACAGAGTCTGGCATTCAATAAATATTTATTAAGTGAATAAAGGAGCTAATGAATAAAGGTATGACTTCCACACGGTACCTGTTTGTGGTATGCCCGGGTAATATTTGCAGACTTTTACACATAATGATTGATAATGTTGCAGAAATCAGCTGTAATGGTGGTCGTCAGACAGAAAAAGAATACATAACAATATCACAACTTTTAAAGAAGCTAGATAGTAGATCTAAGCAATTTGGGGATAGGTAGAATTTTCTATAAATCTAAAATTAAGAAAATTAGCTTTCTTGATATGTTTAAATTTACCCAATTATTTTATAGTCCATGTGGTCTAATTTTTCTCAGGTTATTAAACATTCCAGAGCACTTCAAAAGGAGAGGAAGTCCAGTAAACATTTGTGCTGACTTCTTACAGTGGCCTGCAGTCCTGGATAGAAAGTGACAGCTTCAGAACCATTCACCTAAGACAGTATTCTTTTTCAATACTCAGGTGTAACTATACCTAGCCAGAATGTTTGTGACTGCTTCCCATTGATAGAGTTATGTCAGGCATCCAGCCATATAGATCACTTTTAAAAGCTCCAGTGCACTCCTGGCTAAATACTGATGGATTGGATGAGACATCTTTCACCTTTATTATGCTTTCTACATTCTGACATCTGTGAATGACACATTCACAAATTTAATGCAATTTTTCTGAGATAGACTGGAATGTAGAATATTTTGGGATCTTGGGGCCAGGGAAGGGGAGGAAACAAGATGTTGGAATTAAAAAAAAAAAGACCATGAATGGAAAGGGACCAGGACGGCAAGGGAATAAAGTTGTCACGTATAATGAAGATTTAGTGCTTCAGCAATAAATCTAATTCAGCTAGAAGAGCACGCTGCCAAAACACTGTACAAGAAATACCCACAAGGTATCCAAAGGGGTCTCTTTAAAGACTGTTCACTTCATGTTGCATATTTGAACACAGACAGTTGGAGTTCAGAGAGCACACATCTGGGTCACTGTGCAAATCCCCACTCTCCCTTTAAAAAAATAAAATACACGTACTTCACCTACTCTAGACTTACCCTACTGCTGAGTCTGCCAAGGAAAACCATTCCATTTTGGAATACAAAAGCCAAAACACAAAGTAGAACCAACCCACATGGAGTCATGCTCTGCTACTTTATGTACCCAAAGAAAGAAAAATATTCAAAGCACAAATTCTCAGATTACTACTCTAACAGACAACTGTACCCAAGATTTTTTATTACAATTTTCTTCTCCAATGAGGATCAGAAATCTCCAAGAAAGCAATATTCAATGCCATCTATGTCTCTTGCATTTAATGTAGAATTAAGTTCCATACTCACAGTTTGACATGCTATGCTATTTGTACATTATTTTTGGGTTCATCATGATAATGTAAGGAGAAAAGCTTTGTAAATTTTGAAATACTATATGGAAAAGAGAAAACAATGATTATACATTGCTTTTCTCTCATGTCTATTTTACACCTGATACTTTAACATAGAAAAGCAAATATGCATAATTGTTTCATTATTGGGACTCTCAAGACCAATTCTTCATATAAAAGTTGCTTTTGAAAATAGATCTTCTGGTATTTGCCCAAAAAATAGCCTATGTGTTTTCCAAAATCATTCAATACAAGAAATGGTATATAAGCACATGCCTGCTAAGAGTTCCGTGATGATTATCAGAGTAATAGAGAAAACCAAGCTAGAGCAGCTCAACTATTGCTCCTAATAGGTGATCCAGAGCAAAAATTAGCTTAAATAGCACCTAAACCAGAAACAATATATATCCTATCTTGGAATTAATTCTCTTACAAGTAAAAATAACTAAATGAGTACCTCTGATAATTTGAAAATTCACATCTCAGAAAAAAAAATAAGATAGTCTAACTAGACCATCTTTAATGAACTCTACCCCACCCTTTCACCTTTAGCTCAGATGACTACTACACACATCAAAACAATAAAGTAAGTAGAACATACGACCCCTGCACTCATTTATTATATTTTTAATTTATTTAAGATCATGTTTTCTTTTGGTGAGAGAGGAATATCGTCAATTGTTTCAATTTTAAATACATTTACCCTCACTCCTATTAGGTTATATTTACCAAAAACAACTGAAAAAATGAAGGAATCAAAAAGTCTAAATTATGCTTCCCACTCTCAAGTTACATTCTATCCACTTGGGAGACAATAAGCATAAACCCTGGATGAGTTAAATATCTTAGATGGAACAGCCAATAATATCCAGATATCACAAAAGAAGTTTAGACAATAATTGTTGAAATGGCAGATCATTGTAAACCATAGTAAGTGGAATTTCTCTATGAAATACTGTTGCTTCTACTACTTTCATAGAACTATTCAAACTATTTAATACAATTGATGTGAAAATGCCTTAAATGTTTCTATAATGACTACAAATATTTACATATGTTATGAGAACTTAATAAGATATCCTTGATAGTAACAATGCCTTTTCTTTTAAAAAAGTTTACAAAATCATTTTTACTTAGTTCATGTCATCTTATTACTATAAAAAACCAAAACATCCTTATTCAAGGGCTAGAAGTACTAAAGGAACCGCCTAAACTTACATTTGTTCATCAGAGTTTTGACTCAATTTTTATCTTTTGATTACTAGCAGAATGTTAATTATTTCACTATAAAATTATTTTTAAAATTGTCATAAAGCAAGCAACATTTATGTGAGATTCAATGACATTTTAAGCTTGATGATAATTAAGAGTTGACCATATACTTTCTGAATTATATAACTGGCATTTATAGGGCACTCAGGTAGAACTAGACTGTTTACATATACTACCTCTTCAGCACCTTACAGTAATTCTCTGTGTTGGACATTATAATATTCCCATTTAACATGTGGAAAAACTGAGTTAGAGTCAAAATGTTTACACTGGCCTATATAGCATTCAAAAGCCTCCTCCATGATCCCTTATGTACATTCTGGGTATGTTGGCTTGTATTAATATGCAAAGACTCTTCTAAGCAAAAACTTATTCTTTGTTAGCTGTATATTAGATTCAATTTAAACTTATACCTATCATAATTAAGCTGTATAACTTTATGACTTACTGCACATCTGAAGTTGGCCTGTAATCACTTTACCATTTAACCTCACAATAAAATAAATCATGTTCATATAAAATATTGGAAAAGCTTTAGAAAATAAGAACTTCATTTAGGCACAGAGTTCACAGGTATTTTTTTTAACCTATAAGTTAGGTGAAGCAAAGCTAGATTGACCTCTAGTGAGACAAAAAAAAAAAAGAAACAAAACTAAAAACTCCAAATATCAAATAATTTTATGACCGTTGGAAGACACTTTCTAATTCTATCAACTATGAATTTCTAAAATGAATTCACATGTTTTTACCTAGTCAGAAACAATATTAACTATGGGAAATATTGTGTTATACTACACTTCTAAGAAATATTACTATGGTTAATTAACTGGTTGTCACATTTATAGTTGGTAAAATAAGAAAATCAACATGCAAGGGCTCACACCTGAAGGAGAATTCTAGTCCCGGATTCCAGTCTAAACCAAAGGTTTTTCCATCCCCAGAGAGTTTTCAATGAACTCCAAAGTAACTAAATTTATTTTCTTAGCTATAACAGAGGACTGTGAGCCAAAGGTTCATTGAAACTACACAGCTATCTTAACTGTACCAGTTGAAATTCATATTCAGTTGCTTTGGGGTAACAATAGACTATTAAAATTTCAAAAAGCTTCACAAATTTTTCTTGTATAATAATCCAGCAACAATGAGGTGAACTGCATTTGGAAACTCCTAAGGTAGAACATTTCCTTGCATATTCTGATGCATTAGGTATTATATTTATAGTGCAAATACATTTAACGTGCATAGTTTATAGATAGCAATTTGTGGATTAGTTTTTGGAAAAGGTGTTGTAAATCAAATCTTATTTTACTGTGATAAATATGGAGATTATTATTGCATTCCTGATCTTCCACTCAGTATTAATAGAATCCACCACAAATACCACATTGACAAAGTAATTATTTCTACACTGTAAAAAATGTTTTCTGACTTACTTTTAGTTATTTTACTAGTAATCGGTATACTATAACAGGCATGGATAAAGACATATGAATCAAGGCAATAGATAGATAAAATTGGTCTTTAACAACCAAAGAACAAAGAACTTGAGACTTAAATGTAATTAGTACAGATCCATTTCATTATATTAAACAGGGAATTGACAAGATTGAATTTGTATTTTAGAAGAACACTCAAGAGGCAATTATGGAGAGTGGACTTGAGGGGGAAGAGACTAGTAACAAAAGGAGCTCTTAAGAAGTAATAGGGGATGAGAGTCAAAGGCCAAGGCAATGAGGATAGAGAGACAAAGAATAATAGTAACTGACATTTAAATAACGCTTACTGTGGGCTAGACAATGTCCTAAACACTTTACATTTATTAAATCTTCACTACAACTCTATGAAGTAGTGTTACCAGTTGCCTTTTCTTGATAATAACTCAAAACAACGTGCTTTGAAATAATCACCAACTAACACATAAGTGTGTAGGTTGACAGTTCTTCTGGTCTTGGCTGGCACCACACATATTCATTGGTCAATTGCCACACTGGCTGGGGGCTGGCTGGTCTATGATGTTCTTATTTGGGAAGGTATATCTCTTCCATACTCTCCTTCCCCAGAAAGCTGGCTCAAATTTTGAGAGAACAAAAGCGTTCAGGGCCTCTTAAAACCAGGTTCTGAATGTACACACTATTATATTTTCATTTTATTGAGCAAAGCAGGTCACAGTCCAGCCCTGATAGTTAGGTGGGGAAATCAACTTTGTCTCTTGATGACATCAACTGCAAAGCCACATTGCAAAGGGGAAGAGTAGAGAGAGAAAGAGAAGATTATGGTGATGTTTGCACTCTACTTTTGGTAGGTGTTATTACCATGTCTATTTTTCAGATAGGGGAACAGAAGCACAAAGTTGTGAAATAATTCATCTTAGGTCATTTTCCAAACAGTGCAATTTTGGTGTCATCTAAGGAATTCGCCTATATGTCTCTACGGTTTTTTTTTACAAAGCTAGGATAGTTAGAGCAGTATTAATAAGAATAATTAATAAATCATTAATATGATTTAATGATTGATTAGATTGGGAGCAAAGAGTCACAGAAAAATAAGAGAGAATAAAATTTGGAAAACTAGTGGCACTATTGAGAGATAACAACATTTAAATGTCAGATCCTGCACATAATCAAAACTAACCAGGCATAGTAGAAGACAAGGAAAAATGAGAAGAAGTAAAACAGAAATACAAAAATAAAAATTAAACAGTAGAAAAAGACCCACAGGTGCCTCAGATATTGAAATTCACTAATAAACATTTTTAAATACCTGTAAGTGTAAGGAGCTACAAGACAAAATTGAAATTGATGATAAAATTCTAAAATATTAAAAACATACAGGTGAAAATTGTAGAACTCCAAAATATAATGAACAGAATTAAAGAATTGAATGGGTGAGTTTAACAGCAGATAAATACAATTAACTTAATTTTTTCAAATAATTCATAATCTGAAAGCAAGATCCGGGGGGAAATGCCAAAATAAGAGCATAAAATGTGCAAAATCAAAAGAGTACAGAGCACCAAATGAGAAAGACTACATGTAAGATTTTGGAATTTTAGACTGAGAAAAGAGAGAAAATAGAGGGAAATACTTGAACAGGTACTTCAAAATGATAGCAGCTGAGTGGACAGTAGACATTGTAAAAATATGTTTAATTTCACTATTATTCAGGGAAATGAAAGTCGAAGCACCGTACCCCAAAATGTCAAAAACTTTAGAAGACTAAAAGGGCAAATTTTGCAAGGTTGTGAAGTAACAAGAATTCACATACACTTCTGACCACATAGGGAAATGAAGACACCACCGATGAATAAGACCTAGGAATGGGGAAAAAGCAAGCATACAGTGGAAGTTTACTTGAAAACTTGGAGAAGTAAAACATACCTTGCCTTTGGGAGGATGGAATGAAGAATAGAGTTACAGATTGGTTTGGGGCCAACATTCTGAGGAAGTATTACCTGACAACATTCTAGTGATCCGGGTTCTTTGTCAGTGGTAGTGAGGCTATTGATGAAGGAATGAAAGCGGACGCGGGCAAAGACTTGGCAAATCATGAAGCAAATCTTGGCACAGGTGTTAGGAAGGATGGAAGTGGGAGTCTAAGAGACATATTTGTATGCAGAAGAGTGACAGAGACTACAGAGAGCCGGTCTGATAATGAAAACAACTCAACGTAGGTGACTCCTATCTTACTGTGTTAGTAATTTCTGTGGTGTCAGTGATGCAGGAGCCATCTTGGTTTATGAAGTATGCCATAATCACTCCAGTTGTCCTTGAGGTCTGACTCCTTCATTTAGTGAGAAGTACTTCTATGATGTACTCAAACAGTAAAGGGGCATTATATATCTGCTTAGAAAACAATTATATTCAGTATTATAGAAAAAACATGCCAAGAAGGTGAAGACGAAGCACTTAAAGTGAATCTAAGAGTGGTGAGCTTGATCACAGGAAGCTCTTTAATCCACATGCTTGCTTAGAGATGGTCATCTTTTAAAGGATTTTAGGTACTCTAGCATCTGTGTTCTTTTTTTTTTTTTTTTTTTTTTTTTTTTTTTTTTTTTTTTTTTTTTTTTTTTTTTTTTTTTTTTTTTTTTTTTTTTGCTTTTTTTGGTATGTGGGTAGCTCCCTGACTGGGAATCGAACCCAGGCCGCAGCGCTGACAGCGCCAGCGCCGAAGCCTTAAGCCACTACACCATCAGGGAACTCCACATCTGTGTTCTTAAGCCACAGGTGAAATGGTACAGTCCCTCAAATTTCACTAAACTTCCAGCGAGAGAGATTCAACCAACTTCCTTTGTAGACCATTCTAGTTTATCCCCATTCTCATGGCCTGGGTATACTTTCTTATATGTTTCATGGTCTATTTAACTTTCCCTGAAGTCTGGAAAACCTCAAAAGCCTGTTGACAGCAAGAATTTTTAAAAGTCTTTCCTAAGACAGCCAAAACTATAGCTCATAACCTACATAGAAGCCTTGAGTTTTACAAGCAGAGCAGTGATATAGGTTTCCCTCCTACACTAAATGACATTCCCTCATTTCAGTTCAGCTTTGCATATGAGTTTTACAAAGCTGAGTTTGACGAGATGAAATGTTGTTAGGAACTAAAAAAGGCAGAATCATGGAAACACCTCACCAGAGATATATTTAATTAAAATGACTCGCCCTAACAGCAAAAGAACAGGTAATTTTCTAGGTTGTCCACCAAACTTTCTCCTCTCCATACCACCAAACCTCAAATGGTTTTACCCCCCCCCCCCACACACACACACACAAGTCTTGACCCAGAATGGATAGAATCTGTAAAGGAATGTATGTTTGCTTGGTACCCTCTTGCATTTTATCCCTCCACAAACCAGAACAGGCAGAACCAAGTTTGTAAGCCTAGAAGAGACTTTCAACAGCAACCTTATCTTGTTTTAAACTTTGTTCTGAGGTCACATGGGGCGAGCTAGAGCCAGCTGACAGTGTGTCAAAAGACCTCCAACTAGCGAAAGAAAGCACCCCAAGTGCATAAAGGTCGAGCATCTTTGGAAGTGGGCAAATTGGAACAATATGATATGCCTTGTCTAAAAACACATCCCATTTTCTAACTTTGCAAAAGAAGTTTGTGGTCTGGTTTCTTAGCAGCAGAGGAAATGAAAATGAATGAAAGTGAGTTAATGTCAGAAGTGCTGGACTTTGGTTGCTGGTTGTGGTGGTGGTAGTGTTAATAAACAAAAATAACACAAACACGTGCCTAAACACAAAGACAGTAATTTCTTCAAAAACCTGAAAACCTCGGGCAAGTCCAAACAGCCTGCACCTATCTTACAACTGCAGGGAACCAAACGCTGGTTGGTTTGCAAAGATAGCACCACAGACAGCTATTAAGGACTAATCCAGTGTCACATTTCTGCCCAGTGCTGGCCAATTTGCTGGCTTCACTCACTCTGTGTTTCTTCATTGTTTCAAGCCAGGCGGAGACTTATCTTAATAATGAGTCAATCCTCAGCCAAATGTGTTCAATTGAAGGCCACCATGGGAGAATGGCAGGATATTGTCTTTCCAACAGCAAGTGAATTGCAGGCAGCTTAAGGCAATATCCATTTCACTATAATGCTGGTTTATGTTACAGCCCTTTTCAAACTTCTAATTGCCCTCTATTGCTGACATTTATAGACATGCCCTATTTTAAATGAAAACACAACACTGAGGTCAGAAGGAGGTTCTGGGACAGCAGAGACCCCAGGTGAAGCCAAAGGGGGAAATTACTTTAAAACTTCTAAATGCCAAACATGTTTGAGAAAAGGAGGAAAAAAAATAAAGTCTTGGGGCAGAAAAACATTAATCATGGCCCCACGGTATAAATTAATAATAACTATATTTAATTCTGCTAGGTAAACATTCTATGGTTGGATTATATAATTTTTAAACGAAAGTAAATATTATTCATTTGGCTTGGTAAGTCTGGTAAGTCTCAGCTTATATTGAATAAGTTTGAATATGATATTTTCTCTCAATTTCACTTTTATTTGTTAAAAGCAAACACACCAAGCTAATCAGGTTTGTCAGCTGCTTTTGGCAATCACAATATGTTATGAGTCTTTCAAATCATTCTAAAAGTCACAATGAATAAAATAATATTTTACATTTACATAGGGCTTTTCACCTACTATCTCATACCATTTTATAAGCAATAAATCATTCATTTCAGAATTGCAACCAAGGAACCTCAAGTGCCGCTCTAATATGTAATTTCTCCCAGGTAGCTCCAGAAGAAGAAAGATATATATAGACTAAAATGATTTTCATTTGTTTCTTCATACATTTATTCACTGAGTTACTGAGTCATTGATCCATATCCTGAACAAATATTTATATACTGTTCGTGTATGTTTAACACTGTGTAGATTTCAGACTATATAAAGACACTTTCAAGAACTTACACTCTAGTTGGGTTCTGGTTAGGAAATCACTTATTTTGGATTCCACTCTGAATTACCAGAACAAATTGTTTTCAACACTATGTTCTCTTAATCTCCCTATAAATGTCTACTTGAAGAATAAAAAATTATTAAAAAATAGTCAACAATAGTGTTTTTATTTATGTGTTATGTAGTCATAGAAAAAAAAAATCACCATTCAAAATTTTAAAATCACCTTTTATTCCACTACACAGAGATAAACATTGTTAACAACTTGACATACAGATTTCTGTTTTTACTTTTCTGTGTGTGTGTAAAAGATATTCACTTTTTACATAAATAAGATTATGATATGCATCATGATTTATAACTGACTTTTTCAGTTATTAATATAATATATTATGAATATTACTCCATGTGATTAAATTTGAGTTTTCAGTATTATGAAGTCATACATAATGACCACGTGATTTTTGTTTTAATTCCACTTCAAGTTGTGAAAGGACACTAGACCACAATTCAAATTCACATAAAGAAATAGAAAGTACAAGTAAAGTTAATTATATAGATAAATATAAGTGAGAGTGTAAATGTATCTTTCGTTCGTCACTCCTTATGTCCTCCTGACAACTGAATTGCCAAAGCAATACTACACAAAAAGAATAAGGCTGGTGGCATTACACTTCCTGACTTCTATTTATATTACAAAGCATCGATAGTCAAAACAGCTTGGTACTGGCAGAAGAACAGAAATATAGACCAATGGAATAGAACTGAAAAACCCAGAAATAAACCCACAAATTTATGGACAAATAATTTTCAATAAAGGAGCAAAAACCATACAATGGGGAAAAGACAGCCTCTTTAATAGGTGGTGCTGGGAAAACTAGAAAAACATATGCAAAAGAATGAACCTGAGCTGTGAACTCTTTCCATATACAAAAATTAACTCAAAATGGATTAAAGATCTTCATATGAGACCTGCAACAATAAACTGTATAGAAGAAAACATTGGTACCAAACTTATAAACCTAGGACTCAAGGAAGACTTCATGAACCTGACCTCAAAGGCAAGGGAAGTAAAAGCAAAAATAAATGAATGGGAATATATCAAACTAAAAAGCTTCTGCACAGCAAAAGAAACCATCAACAAGGCAAAGAGGCTGCCAACTGAATGGGAGAAAATATTTGCAAATAACACATCAGATAAGGGTCTAATATCTAAAATATATAAAGAACTAATAAGACTTAACAACAAAAAAACAAACAACCCAATTAAAACGTGGGCAGAAGAACTAAACAGACACTTCTCCCATGAGGAAATACAAATGGCCAGCAGACATATGAAAACATGCTCATCCTCATTAGCTATCAGGGAAATGCAAATCAAAACCACAATGAGATGCCACCTCACACCTTTGAGAATGGCTGTTATCAACAAGACAAGGAATAACAAGTGCTGGAGAGGATGTGGAGAAAAAGGAACTCTGGTACACTGCTGGTGGGAGTGCAAACTGGTACAACCACTGTGGAAGGCAGTGTGGAGGTTCCTCAGAAAATTGGGAATGGAGCTACCATGTGACCCAGCAATCCCCCTTCTGGGGATCTACCCAAAAGACTTGAAAACCTTTTTCCACAAAGACTTATGTACCCCAATGTTCATCGCAGCGCTCTTCACAGTGGCCAAAACATGGAAACAACCAAAGGTCCCTGCGACAGGTGACTGGATAAAGAAGCTGTGGTACATATACACAATGGAATATTACTCAGCTGTAAGAAAAGATGAAATATTGCCATTTGCGACAAAATGGATGGACCTGCAGATCATCATGCTTAGTGAAATAAGTCAGACAGAAAAAAGAAAGAACTGTATGACTTCACTCATATGCAGAATATAAAACGGAAAGCAAAGAGAAAAGAAATGAAGAAACAAACAACCCATGGACACACTCAATAGTTTAATGTTTATTTGGGGACGAGTGGGTTAGGGAGGGGAGAAAGGGGAGGGGGTGGGAGAGGAGTGGGGGAAGCTAAATATAAGGTGATGGAAAGAGAAGTCACATTAGGTGGTGAACTTATTATACAAGTTGACAATGCACTGTAGAATTGTATGCCTGAAACCTATGCAATCCTTGCTAACAGATGTCACCCCAATAAGTCTAACAATAAAAATGAATTAAAAATAAATAAGTAAATAAGTAAATAAATAAATAATAAAATAAAATAAAAGACAACCGAAAAATGGAATAATCTTTAAGTTTATGGGCACACAATGTATAAATATATGACTAAAACATCATAAAGATAGTTGGTAAACAGACCTACACACAAGCAAAATGTTTGTATACTGTCAAAATTAAGTTGGTATTAATCTGACATAGATTGTTATAAATTAAAATTTTATGATAATATCCAAAGCAGTCATTAAGCAAATAACTCAAAAGAATATTGTGAAACAACAAAGGAATTAAAAAGATAAAGTAGGAAAAATATCTATTTAACACAAAAGAAATAATGGAAAAAGTAAGGATGGGAAAAGACATAATAATACAGAAAATAAATTGCAAAATGGAAGATATAAATTTTATCAGTAATTGAATTAAATATAAATGAATTAAACTATCTAATCAAAAGTTAGAGATTGGCAAGGGAACTAAAAATTGTAAGATAATTGAGATGTATAAAGATATTCAGCAAAAATTACTTCTATGACAGTAACCTAAAGCTATAGCATTTAGATGAGCTAATATTTTATTATATATACATATGTTGAGTTAAAGAACATATTCTAAAGTATTTTCCTTTTGAAATTTGTACAATTTTCTTTAAGACCTAATAGATGTCATATTTACAAATGCTTCATGCATGTTCATCAGACTAAGATGAATGGCCACATTGAAGAACATAAAATTGGCATTTTCACATTGTCCCAAAGGGGCCAGGTGACACAATTTGTAAATATAGGGAGATTAACTCTCCTTTTCTCCCTGTTACAAGGCATGGTGTTATTACAAGGATTTTCTGGAGATCCCTCATTTACCAAGCAATTAAATATACCTTTATGTTCACAGATCAGTACCATATAACCTTAGACTTACTTCCCATCTTTTCTTATCTCAGGTCCATTTTCCCTCATTTTGCTGACCTGAAATTGCACTTCCCAATAAAGTAGGCTTTAGGCTTAGGCTTTTATTCTAGAGAATTCTAGCAAAGATAAAAAGATGGAATTGAATTTAGACAACTAAGATACAATATCTGGTTGATAAGGTTTGTGGAAGATCTTCAATGGAAAGTGCATTGAACTGGACTTGGAAAGGAATGGGTATAATTTCTATTTTTTGAAATAGGTTGCAAGGAAATAGAAAAAAAGTTTAATGTAGAGGAAATGGCCTTAACAAAGGTAGGAGGCAGGATATAGATTTTTTATTAAAGGGGATGGTTCCAGATATTGCTAGGTATAGAATTTATGTTATGGTGTTTCCAGGTATTAACAAGATTGAGTCATTCAAAATCTGATGTTTTGTAGTTAAAATTAGTTCTGATGGAGAAGGAGAAAAGCCATAATGAATCAAAATAGTTTTCTGATGGTTAAACCGCAGAAAGATATATCTCCTACATGAAATCCTTCTTTTATCCCTTTTTGCCCTCTTCGTTGTCCAGGGATTTGGGTATTCTGCCCAGCTTCCCAATCTGCTGTATCAGTAAGGACAAGCCAAGTAATGCTATCGTCACAATTTCAGTGGGTTTTAATGCCAAAGATTTTTTCTTGTTCGTATTACATGTTCATTGTAGATTGTATTGTCATCGTATACTCTAGAACCCAGGCTGAAAAAGTAGCTCCTACTAGAGCATTCTAAATCACAGTGGCTGAGGGGAAAGGGGGAACAGAGTACAGGAGCACTGGTCTCTTAAAGTCTCAGCCTGCAAGTGACAGAGAACATTATAACTCACTCTTTATCACCCAATGCAAATCACTTGGTAAAGCTTAACTTCACTTAATTAGGAAAATCTTATCCTTTCCCCATGAGTGAAAACATAGTAAAAAAACAATAACACAAACTAATAGAGTAGGCACTCAAAAAAAATTTCCCTCTCTTCCTTGTCTTCACACCCACTCAGCTGGAACTCGAGGTAAGCATATGACCTGCCTCATCCTTTATTCTAAGCTTGTCCAACCAGCAGCCCACAGGCTGTATGTGGCCCAAGATGGCTTTGAATGCAGCCCAACACAAATTTGTAAACTTTCTTAAAACATCATGAAAATTATGCATGGACTTTTTTTTTTTTGGCTCGTCGGCTATTGTTAGTGTTAGTGTATTTTGTGTGTGGCCCAAGATAATTATTCTTCTTCCCATGTGGCCCAGGGAAGCCAAAAGGTTGGATACCCCTGCTTTATTCCATGCTTTTTCACTACATAAAAGAAACCAAGGAAGAAAAATATCAGCATAATACTAAAAAAGACATAGGTTAAAAAAAATCTTTAAAAAATATTTCTATACTAATCTCTGACTGATGAAACTTCATCTTCACTCCTAGCTATTTCTTTCAGTTTTAGTACCAAGCATATTAACCATTTTGTGACAAAGACTGTTTTCCATCATCTTTTCTTTCCTTCATCCATTTTATAGTAGAATTCTTCTCATATATGGTGATAGAGATTATTCATCCTCTTCTAATAGCCTTAATTTCTCATCCCCTTTGCAGCCAGAAGTGGCCCTATAGCAAATTATATTCCAGTAGGTTGTAAGTGTAAATAATGTATGCAACTTTTGAGCAAGCTTCGAGATAAAAATCACTTTTCCTGGATAGGGACAATTTGAGGAGCTGCCAGTGGCCATGTTGGATGCCATGAGCATGCAAATCAAAGATGGCAGAACATACCCACTAGCTCAGTCACCCATCTACATTGGACCTTGTGAAAGAAGTAAACTACTTATTTAGGCCAAGGTTGTTGGCGTGTCTTTGTTACGGCAACTTGACTTGTGTCCTAATTAATACTTAGTTGACAAAAGTCAACATCTTTACTTACTATTTCACAGTTTTGTCTGAGCCCAGGCTCACTGATGGGTCCATGAGGTAGCCTCAGAGGTGACTGTCATAATTTTAGGACCCTACCAATTCTTTCCAAACATTTAACAAAACTCTCCTCTCTTGGACAGCTCATCAACTGCCTGTGTCCAGTGTTAGAATACCCTATAGTTCTAAATTCATTTGTAGAGCACATTAAAACACAGTTCTCAGTTAGAGTTCAAATTTTTCCCAGCTTAAGTTATAACACCTTATAATTTTGCTAAGTCTGTTCTTTCTCTTTCATTAAGTGCAATACTAATAATCCTCATCATAAAAAGTCATCTGCCAGAACTTACTAGCATAAGTTTTATTTTATCAAAATATCTTACAAAGACAATTTGTAAAAGTATATATAATTTCCTTGAGGAAATAGATGGTTATTTTCCCAAAAACTACTTGATGGTGATTGTCCTATGTATTACCTGATAGTGTATAATGGAATTTGCAACAGAAGGTTAGTGTTTCTGCTTACCTAATATTTAGAATCAGAGAATCTCTTTGGATAATTTATTTTATTTTTACTGTCTTTGTAAAATGTTTTGATTCCAAATTTTTAACTCCCTATTTCAAAGTGCTAATGAAAACATGCCCTTTTCTACTATTGTTTTATAACATGTCTATTGTTCATACGACACAGAAGAACTCTTCTGAATCAACAGTTCATTCCCTGTTCTAAATTTAAGATGCTTAAAGTATCTTTATGTGCCTCATCCAACTGCTTCTTTTTTTCATCCTTTCAGAACTCTAAATAAAATGCTATCATAGAACTCATACTACATTTTTCATATTGGCCACCACAATTGAGTCATGAGCTTCCTGAGCTCAGGAATTCCATCTGTTCTTCCTCTGTATCTGCAATGTCTGTTACCTACTGGGTCTTCAGTCACCAGTTATTGAATAGTCAAACATGAATAGATGACTGAAAGGGTAAATGGGTGGATGAATAAAGAAACAAATATTCTAAAAAAAATGAGCTTATAATTTTCTATGTATAAATAAAATTGTTAACTAAGTAATTAATATATAAACTTCTCTTTTGTTAATAAGTATACATTTTCTAAAATTACTTACCTTATTACTTATATAAGATATTAACTAGATCTTAACTTGGTAAGAACTAAATTTTACTATTAACGTAAAAGTACAGATAGCCTTGACATAAATACAAATGGAAAACAGGACTGAACCATGTTAATCCATCTTCCCCTGAAGGAGGAGCTGGGGTAAGAATAAAAACTGGTGGATGGAGAAGTCCATGGAAAACATCTGCCCATAGTGTTTCAAAGAGTGAAGAAGACACTTACTGTGTGTGCTATTGCCGAAGGCCCCCAAAACACATCAATGGAGTGCTATTTGTTTTTTTCTATAGCCAATAGATCAAAAGCCAGAGCAGCAGAGTGATCTGCTCTTTGTAAGGAGAAAAGGTCTATCCAGAGAAATGGGGGAACACATCTGGAAGTATCTGTCTATGAAACTGTTTGAAAAATCACCATGTAGCAACAATAGGAGAAACATCTGTGCAGTGTGCGGCAGACCAGCGGAGGAAGGGAGCTTCTGGGAAGAGAACCACATAATCAAGACGAAGATTAGGGTGAAGACAGGCGCCCCTTGAATGACAAAGCTTCCCAGATCCCATTTTTAGCCACATGTAATCAATAAGGACAGTTTTCCCTTCCCAAGTATTTAGATTAGCAGCACCTGCTCCAGGCATAGCAGGGCAGAACACAGTATGTTAGGGTAATTTCTCAAAGAGTACGCCAAGCGTCATTAAAAAGCAGAATCTGTATGGTATGTGTGTGCTGTGAAATTCTAAATACTAATTCATCATTTTAAAATAATGCATTAGAGCAGCTCATTAATATGAATTTTAACCCAAAATACCTTGAACACAGTTTTCTTACTTAACTTATATGCATGAGTTTTTAATAAAAGTAGTTTGAAAATATTATTTTTATCAAAACTAACACAAATTCAACAGTTTTCTTAAAATCAGTTTTGTTTACTTATATTTCAAATTAATGCCATTACATTGATTTTTAAAAATAAATATATGAATGTTCAATCGCATGCCTTCTTAAATACAAATTTATTAAATTATTTTTTACATTCCTAATGGAGCAGCTCTATGATTTTTTTGGTACATTAAATTAACTCTCCTCTTCAATTAAAATATAAAGTTAGAGAGAGCTTTCATTTACATCTATAATTTTAAAATGTTGCACAACTGTAAAACTAGATTAAAAGTACACTCAATGTTTTTGTTACTTATGAAATTCTGCTTATAAATGGAGTTCCCAATATTGGTGTTAATTAAGAAGTTGTCACTCTACATTAGTTGTCTAATGCTTTTATTGCATCTTAAGTCTGTGTTTACAGTACAAATTTAACACAGAGGAAATCATGTAGCTATTTCAGACCAAGGAATTTTGTCAGAATTAAACACCATGGCTTTCCCCACTGAATCATGTCACTAGGATATTGCTCAATTTTTTTTCATTTTTCTCAATCCATGTTGCCAGAATTTACAAGGAAAAAAAGGTAATTTTTAACAATCAAGAAATTCTCCAATAGGAGATTTCACATGTAATTTAGAAATTAATTTTATTCCTTGGCTCATTTAATTCTTTCTATACCTATGTATGAAGTTTTTATTAAGTTTATTTGTGGATGACAAAATTGGAGTTTTAAAGAACATTTTAACTTGCTTCATTACATAACTGATTGTTGGCAGAGCTCATCTTTGAATCCAGGTATTCTGGTCATAGATTAGTGCTTTTTCTAAATACTTTCTAAGTACCTGAAAAAGCTATCAAAGACTGAGGAGTCAGAGGAGCTCATAATCATAGTATCTATGTGTGAACTCTATAATAAGTAATTTATATGTTATTTAAATTAATATTTGTAAAAACGTTGTGAAGTAGGCATTATTTTCTCTATCTTTTTTTTTTTTTGGTTAAATTTATTTGGTTGATATTGGTCAGCAAAAATTACGTAGGTTCCAGGTGTACAATTTTTCTCTATTCTTATAGGGAGAGTTTTAGAGAGGATGAGTAATTTGCCTAAGATGACAGGACTGATGAGTGGCAGAACTTGCATTCAAATGCCAGCCTGACAGACTGTCGTAGACCCTTGCTAGTCCATGGTCCACATACAAACAGCATCTGTACCACTTGTGAACTTGGTAGGCACATAGATTCCTGGACCCTAATCTCAACATAATGAGCATTTTAAACCAAATGTCCAGGAGATTCATAAGCATGTGAATGTTTGAAAAGTGCTGCTCTATGCTACATTAGTCTGATATCAAAATTTAATCTATTAAAAAGCATAGCATGTAATGACTGACCAGTTCTTTTCTTCTAAAATCTAAAAGTCAGAATTATACTTCTAGGATGGCACAGATGTGTTTTTCTTTCTTTTTTTAATTCATTTTTATTGTAATGCACACCATTTTGCCCAAATATATGAGGGGAAAATAAGGATACACATTATACATGGGTAGTAATCCTGTATCTATATAAATGTTTTTAATTCTTTCATATATGCTTATGAGTTAAAAGTGTAACTCTAGAAATCAATAATGATTCTGTATGCAAAGTTGCACCCTGGAATATGATAAACACTATTTTTTATATATAAAACAATTTATACATACAAAGTATAGCAGAACAGAAAGAGTCTACATTATTTATATCTGGCCATCTCTGCTAGACTGTAAGTTCCTCGAGGATAATGTCCCCAGCAGTGGAACAAGATCTGATACTAGTATCTGTATAATACATGTTTGTTTCTTCAGTTAATTGTAAACATAAAAACGGTATTTGGCCAACATTTGTATGTCAGTAAGATTTTTTTTATATTTATTACATGCATTAGGAGATGTTTGGTGGAGAGGAGGTTATTTTCTTTCCGCTGTACCTATGACTAAAACAGAATATAAAACTATATTAATAAAATGCAATTTTTTTCAAAATTGTGTTTGTATAGGTATTTTTTCATTAGGCTTGCTTTTTGTGTTTTTGATAAATAGCATTTATGTTGAGAACTGAAAAGCTGCTTAATATATGACTATGACAGAATTCATATCCTTCTATCTAACCCCACAGAGAGGAGAAAATATGAAGTGCAATTAAAAAATATGGTGAATGTTTAAATTTAAAAAAATGTATTGCATCAAAAGACATATCACCATTATTTCCCCTCAAAATACTCCCCCTCACTTTAAACACACTTATCCCATCATTCTTGACACTTTCTAAAGCAGTTCTAGAAGTCTTTCATGAGTGTCTTTAGTTGTGATGTCATTGGCTACTTTGATCAATGTCCTAAATTGATTCAAAACATTTATCTTTCATGATCATTTTGACTTTGGGGAAGAGCCAGAAGTCACACAGTGCCAGAGCTGGTGAATAAGGTGGATGAGGACACATCATAATGTTTTTATTTGACAGAAATTTATGTTAATGTGTTGTTCATGATCTATGATTTATGGCAAACTTTAAAACACCTCTTCTCAACCACAGCTCACAACTGACTGGCTGCACTGAACAAACTGAAACTTGTCACACACTCTTACTAAGGTTTGATGGGCCATTTACCATATTGAAGACCCCTGCCTTTCCGTTGGATGGTACTTGGCAGCAGCATTCATCATCACCACATTTTTTTATCACACCTCATATATCGCAATACTTCCCTTGACCTATTGTATGCGAAGCTATTAGGACAAATAGGAAAGAAAAGTTAGATAGACATCTTGTCATCAAAATACATCCAGTCTACCTGATCAGACATGCCAAAAATAGCATAGTATGTGGGGAAAATGCTAAGTAATATATGTTAAATGTTATAGGAATCAAGACAGTGTAATATCAATAAAAGATTAGATAAATATGTCAACAGAACAGAATAGAGACTCCAGAAATGTACCCATACTTCAACTGATTTCTGACAGAAGAACAAAGTTAATTTAGTGGAGGAAGGAGAGTCTTTTCAACAAACCTTTATGAAAGAACTGGATGTTCACATGTAAAAACAAAAGAAATCTAGACAAAGACTTTGCACCTTTTATAAAAATTAACTCAAAGTGGATTATAACCCTAAATGTAAAATCCAAAAAACTATAAAACATTCAGAATATGAAGTCAGAGAAAATTCAAGTGATCTTGGATTTGGCAATGACGTCTTAGATACAACACCAAAAGCACAATCCATTTAAAAAAATTTGATGAGATGAACCTCATTAAAATAAAAAGACTTCTTCTTTATGAAATACACTGTTAAGGGAATGAAAAGATAAAGCACTGACATGGAGAAAACATTTGCAAAACACCTATTTGATAGAGAACTTACATCCAATATGTAAAAAGAACTCTTAAAACTCAACAATAAGAAAATGAGCAACCCAATTTTTAAAATGGGCAAAATATCTGCCAGACATATTATTAAAGATGATATACAGATGGAAAACATGCATATGAAAAGATGTCCAACATCATATGTTATTAAAGAATTGAAAATTGAAACCATAAAATACCACCACACACATAGAATGGATACAATCGGAAATACTGTCAAGGTCAAATGCTAAGGAGGATGTGGAGCAACAGGAACTCTGATCCATTGTTGGGGAGACTGAAAATGCAAAATGGTACCAACACTTTGGAAGACAGTTTGACAATTTTTTCCAAAACTGAACTTACTCTTACCATATGAACCAGCAATTGTGCTCCTTGATATTTACCCAAATGAACTGAAAACTTAACAAAAACATGCATATTTAGCAGCTTTGTTGTTTAGTAGATAAATGGATAAACTGTGATAATATAGACAATGGATATCATTCAATACCAAAAAAATGCTGTTTAGTAGGTGAGTGGATAAACTAGTAATATCAACAATAGAATATTACTTAGTGCTAAAATGAATTATCAAGTTATGAAAAGATATGGAGGAAACTTCAATGCATATTACTAAATGAAAGAAGCCAATCTGAGAGGCTGCGTACTGTATAATTCTAATCATGTAACATTTTGTAAAAGGCAAAACTGTGGAAGCAGCAAAAAGGTTCATGGCTACCCAGAGTTTAGGCAGAAAGGTAGGGATAAATAGCAGAGCATGGAGGATTTTTAGGGCAATGCAAGTATTCTGCATAATAATGTACATATAATATTATGCATTTGTAAAAACCCATAAAATGTAGCACTCAAAGAATAAACCCCAATGTGAACTATGCACTTCAGTTAATGATAATGTATTAATGTTAGTTCATCAGTTTTAACAAATTTACCACACTAATGCAAGATGTTAATAATTGAGAAAACTGTACATCGGGAAAGAGAGAGTATATGGCAACTCAATATTTTCAGCTCAAGTTTTCTGTAAACATAAAACCTTTCTAAAGAAAAAAGTCTATTAATAATTTTTTAAATGCTATGGGAGATCAGAAAAAAATATTTGCCCCAATCAAAAAAATCAAGGAAGATAAAACTATTTGGAAGAGATGGTGTTCCAAATAGATTTTGACAATAGATGGTTAGGATTTAGATAATATGATATATTTATGTAGGGTAAAAGGACGTTCTGGCAGAAGAAAAAGAATGAGTGAAGGCAGAGGTAACATTATCAACACAAGAGTTAAGCAAATTTGCAAATCAATTCATCTGTGGCTCCTCTGTGCGTTATACGCCAATAAGCTTTACTGTTTGACCAATGTGAGTCTTGTTTTTTTTTTATTAGTAATATAGATATAATTATACATCACAAGGTTGTTCTTATGATTAAATTGTATAATATATGTAAGCCCACATTACGAGGTCTGACAATTAAGTTTGCAAACTTGCCACCATGCACTTACGTTGGCAGTACTGTAGAAACAACTCAATAAAGATTCATAACCTTGGTATATCTGTGTCTCACAGCTGTGTTTGTGTTGAGGTGTGGCGGTGTCTTGCTGGGTGGCATTCGTTACTGTTGTGTGTTTTTGTGTGTCATCTCAAGAATGTCAGAGCTTGAATTAGAGCTATGAACAAATATCATATTTCTTGTTAAACTTGGCAAAAGTGGAAGTGAAATCAGAGACATGTTAGTCCAAGTCTATTGGGATAAGGCCATAAAGAAAATGGCAGTGTATAAATGGACTAAGTGTTTTTCTGAGGGGAGAGAAAGCATCACTGATGAAGAGAGAGCAGGGCAGCCAGTATCAACCAGAATTGACAAAACCATTGCAAAAATTCATGGAATTCTGCTTCAAAATCATTGGCTGACTGTGAGAAGTATAACAGACTAAGTAAACATCAATAGAGAAACAGAAAAATCTTAACTGAAAATCTTGGCATGAGAAAGGTGTGTGCAAAAATGGTCCTGAAGGAGTTCATTGATGAACAAAAGCAAAGGAGAGTCAAAATTTGCCAAAACCTTTTGGAGAAGCAAGATGATGTTTTGGGCTGTATTATCACTGGTGGTGAAATGTGGATGTACCAATATGACCCTGCAACAAAGCATCAAAGTGCGCAATGAAAGTCAGCCAATTCTTCATGACCAAAAATGTTCAATCAGTCCAAATCAGGAGTCAAAGCAATGTTGCTAACCCTTTTTTGAAATCAGAGGGATTGTTAATTATCAATTTGTATCAACTGGACAAACGGTCAACCAAGTTTATTATTTGGAAGTGCCGAAAAGGCTGAATGAAAAGGTTAGATGAAAACCACCTGAACTTTTTGCCAACTCATTCCTCTTGCGTCACAACAATAGGCCAGCTCACAGGGCACTGTCTGTGAGGGAGTTCTTAGCCAGTAAACCAATAATTGTATTGCAACACCCTCCCTACTCACCTGATCTGTACCCCAATGACTTATTTCTTTACCTGAAGATAAAGGAAATATTGATAAAAAGACATTTTGATGATATTCAGTACATCAAGGGTGATACAACAACAGCTCCATTCCAGAGAAAGAGTTACAAAACTGCTCTGAAGGGTGGACTAGGCACTGGCATCAGTGCATACCTCCCCAAGGGGTATACTTCGAAGGTGACTGTAGTGATATTCAGCCATAAGATATGTAGTACTTTTTCTAGGATGAGTTCATAAACTTAATTTTCAAATCTCGTATAGCATGAGCATGTAGTAGCTCTAGAAAAATAGAATGATTATGATTCCTATTATTAGCAGGAATTTGTTCAGTGGGTATAAGGTGCAATAAATCTGTTATAGTAGAGTGAATTTAGAGGGACTGACAGGACAGCAGAGAAGTGATTGATAACATTTGGTAAGAACAACTCCTTAGAATATTTGAATGTAAACTACAGATTTTGGACAATATTCTAGTTTTAAGGAAGAGATTGGAGACGAATCTGCTTTGGTCAAGTGTCATAACACACTTAATGAATATAATACTTTGTCATGTGTTAAGGATGTTAAGAATGGCAGAATACTAACGAAAACTACCAAAGAAAAATTCCAACAAGGTTAGCATTTTCAATAGTCAAATAATTGAAAGGTGTTGAGGACTTTGAGAAAGAGTGTAAACCATTGCATCTTTCAACTAGTTGATTATAGATGACTTTTTAGAAGACCGTTTTCATAGAGCTGTTAGAACAATAAATAAAAGCATGTTTTTTGTTTCTTTATACTTGTTTGTTTTTAAGGAGTATGTAGTAAGGAACTGGAAAAAGTAGTGGAAACAACTCTTTCTGGAAGTTTAGTTGTGCAAGTAAGGAGAGACCTAGATGAATACCTCAAAAAGGTAGCAAAATTAACAGAACTTCATTTAAGGACGGGAGAAGACTAGAATATGTATATAAGTGTGGAGTTTTTCAGTGACACTAAAGAAAGAAAAAGAATAGATAGAGGTTATGAAAGCAGAGCACACGTAGTGGTTAGATATCAGAAAGGGACTGAGAGAAATGATTCATTTTAGGGGAAGGAAACAATAAAAGAAAGAAGAAAATAACTGAAGAAATTTTCAAACACCTAATTTTTTTAGCAAATATTTTTATGCATCTTTCTATCAAACAATGGGTTAGGGAGTAGAAGAGCAAGAACAGAAGCATAAGAAGCATAAAATTCTCTAACAGTGCAGTAAATTCTCTGATAGAGGTTAGTGTGAAATGTCATAAGGGTTGAGGAGAATCCATAGATAAGGTAATATTTCAACCATATTTTTTAAGTTAATGTAATGAAAAGGAGCAGTCAGGTAAAGGTATTTCAGACAGAAGACACAGAATGTGCTAATACTAGCATGTTATAAAAAACAAAACAAAACAAAAAAACTCACGTTTGTTGGTTTCTATAATGACAAGAATTTGTTCTCTTCTAAACTAATTTGTGTAGGCAGTGGAGATCATCTCCATAGTTTTCCTTGACTTAATTCCAATTTTGTTCCTTTAACCTCCCAATCAAAATTGCTCTTTTACTGGTCTGTGAGTTCACGTATAACCAACAACCAGAGAACCACAAAATCAATTCTCCCTTTGCCTACATATATTAATGATCATGCTATTTTTCCTACATCCACTTAAGAAATTTTTTGTCTCTTTACTTACTTCTATTGGCATGAAATATTTTGAATTACTTCTTCATAACTTTTTCACTTTTTATTATTTTTATGTCCACTAATTTGGTTTTAGTTGAAGTCATAACTCATCATTAATTTATGCCTAAATTTTTATTGATACACCAGCCTTCTTAGCCTCCATCGATAGTTCCTTACTTTTCAAAACTATCTTGAACCCTGCTTCCAAATTAATCTTTCCAAACACCACATTCTCTAGGTTATCTTCCCGATCAAATGCCTCAGTGAATCCCAGCTACTTCAGAAGGAGCGTTTAGCCACAAAGCTTGAACTTAGTCAATATTTACTTTTTGCCACTGAGCTTCTGCCTGCCATACTAAATGTTAGCAAGAAAGTAAGGAGAACTCTCCTACACTTTTAATGGGAATTGAGGAGATATAAAAATTTCACATAAAACTAAACACACATCTACTTTATGTCCTAGCAAATAGGTATTTTTCTAAGGAGAAAACAATGGAGATAGGAATATTCATAGCATATTTTGTACACAATAGCCCCAAAGGCAAAACAGCTCAAGTGTTCATCAATAGGCAAAAGGATAAACAAACTATAGTATATTCATACAATGGAATATGACTCAGCAATAAAAAGGTATAAACTAGTGATACAACAAAATGAATGAACTTCAAAAACAGCATGCAAAGTGGAAGAAAAGGCAAAAGTAATCTATGGTCAAGAAATATCAGGATGCTGATTTCCTCTGAGGCAGCATTAACAGTAATGGAAACAAGATAACTTCAGGGAATGATGGTAAAGTTCTATATCTTGATATTACAGAAGTTTGTTTTAAATGTATATGCAGTTGTCAAAGTCATTGTGTGATACACTTAAGATTTATGTATTCATTGTACATACATGTTACTTTCAAAAAATAACAAAACCAAATACTGAACTCACTTATTGATATACATGAAGCATTATTTGGGAGTGAAATGTACTGTCTACCATTTACTTTGAAGTGAATTAGTAAATAAAATGGAATGACTTATAGAAAGAAGGATACATAGATGGACAGACATGAAATAAAAAATACACTAAAATGTTAACTGTAGAATTTAGGTAGTGGTATATGAATGTTCACTGTACAATTATTTCAATTTCTGTGCCTTGAAAAGTTTTATAATAAAAAGTTGGTGGAGAAAGTGTACCTGTCTTCCCATTACGTCCCCATATCCACACTCTGCTCTAGTCAGTGTGGTTGACTTCCACTTGACCATCTTCATTCTCACCTCTGTGTCATTAATCTGCAAACACCCCTTTACCTTCTTTCAGACTCAAACCAACCTTATCTATTAGCTGACCTCATCCACAAAACTTTTGATAACCAATTCCATCTAAGTTGCTATCTCCCTCTTAAAATGAAGCTTAATTACTTTGATGCTTTTCACTTGTTCTAGCGTAGTGATATAGCATAAGCCAGACTCTAGAGACAAAACAGTTTTAATCCCAGCTCCACAATTTATTCACCATAGAATCTTGGCTTTGAGATTTCTCACCTATAAAACCAGAAAACTGTTTCCATTAGATGATTATTGTGAGAAATAGATACATTAGTGTTAATATCTTCTGCCTAACCCACGGAGCCCAATGAATGTTAATAATTATTATCTTTGTGATACTAATACTAGTATCTTACGCTGCATCTTAAATCCTGTAAGCTCCTTAACAGCAGACATATTGTTTCACTGCATTCTTCTGCAAAACAACAAAAGAAAAAAGAAAAAGTATCATATTGCCAAACATAAAGTAGCCACTAAGAAAATATTTCTTTATGAATAAATAAGGAAATAGAAAGCTTTAGTGTATTTTACTAGTGAGTTACGCTATCTTTGTCTAACCCTCTTTTCCAGGAATACCGCTCTAACTAATCTCTTCTAAACATCATGTAACAAAATGACTTACAAATGAAAAACTGTGTTTGTTCATCTAATGCATGTTCTTTACTGTTGTTTTAGAAGCAAATCTATGTTTCAACTGCTTTGAGAATCATAAAAAAAATATTTGGTACGTACTGCTATTTTGTGAGTGTTTCCTTACATACTAGGATCCAATTAGCCATTGATCTTCTGGAGTGGGGAATTCCAGAGTTCCGGAGATGCTGAACTTTGAAGGCCTGTAATATGGAACAGAATCAAACAAACATGAGTTTTATGTCGTTGCTATTTCTTTAGAGAAATATTAAAACATTGCTGGAAGCTGTAATTTTATGAACTTCAAAAGCTAGAGGAAATCAAACATCCTACAGGATCATGGTAAGACTAAGCCCCACTCATCAGCAGTGCTGCGATGACAACGCAATCATTTTTCTGGGATATATGTAAAAACTTAGGATCAACCGAGTGGGAAAATTAGCAAGTCATTTAACAAGTTGGAAGGTCCTACCTTACCACAAATACAGGGGGGCCCTACAGAAATTATAAATGCGCTAAAGCCCTTTGGAAGGTCTATCAGAATGATGAGTTTTCATCTCAAAAATTTACATACATTTTTCAGAATCCCAGAACTATTGAGTGGTTAAAAATCATAATGAGAGTTTAAAGCATATGCATAGATGGCTTTAAAATGTCAAAATAGCTATTGTTGTATCCTCCACTACCTAGAAATTTTAGAGGAGATTCTACATTTATAACTTACATAGCGAGCCTGGGTAGAACACAATTCGAAAGAAAGTCCTAGGAATTTGTTCTGCTTTAACATTAAAGCTAGTGCTTTACTCCAGTCTGGCCTTTTGGAGAGAAGGTTCCAGTCATGAAAAGACTCATGAGAAAGTAAATATAGTCATGAACGCACTCTATGAATAGCTCAAGATACAGAGGCCACAAAGTCCTGTGGGCAAGTAAAAGGCTGCATTTGGTGGGAGGGGTTATCTGCTCTTGCCCACACTCTAACTGGGCACATTAGCAAGCAAGCAGGAAGTGCTCATGCTTCCGTCAGAGAAGGACTGCTGGCTGAGTCACGCTGAGGTCTTCAGGGCCAATGAATACCTCAAGGTTCACCAACACAAGAGCTACCTAACGAGACTATTGATTTTTGGAGTCTCGGTCATCGAGTGCCTCCTGCACTGACTCTTGGTTCTCACAAGTATTCACCAGGTATATCCCTGCCTGTGTGAGGGCCATCAGGGCTCATTGTATTTGAAAGCTGGAGGCCTTGTGAGGCAGGGAACACTGAACATAGCATTAATTCATGAATATCACCCTTCATTTAAGAGTTAAACCCTCTAGTCTATTTCCCCACCACCCCAGTAGCACCTAATTACCGAATCCACTGAGAAGTCTGCTCACTGAAGAGTCCCAATTATTCGCCTTCATAGTCATCTCCTCAGGTTCACTCTTATACTTTCTTCTCTCAACTTTTACAGGCTAGAAGTGATTTTTATGGTGGTCTCAAAAGTGACTTCTCGAAAGTCTCTCTCATCCTCTAAAGTGTAGAAAACCTCTGCGTATTTCAACCACAAGGAAATAGCTGGCAATACTGATATCGGGTGTTCCTAAACTCAGAAACACTTGCCAATGAGCAGCCTCAAGAAGATACAAATACCGAGTCTTGAAAGGGTAGATTTCCCTGTTTTTGTGTCTTGTGGTTGCCATAACAAATTACTACAAACTTTGTGGCTTTGAACAACAGAAATTTATACTCTCACAATTCTGGGGGCCAGAACTTCAACATCAGTGTCATTGAGCCACAATTAAGGTGTCAGCAGGCCCTCTAGAGACTCTAGAGGAGAATCGATTCCTTTTCTTTTCTGAGTTCTGGTGGCTGCTGGTCTTCTTTGGCTTGTGGCCTCATCACTCCCATGTCTGCATCTGTCTTCACATTGCCTTCTTTCCTGCGTGTGCATTTTCTCCTCTGCTGTCTGTGTCCAATCTCCCTTTACCTCTCTTTCATAAGGACACATGTGATTAAATTTAGAGTTCACCTTGATAATTCAAGGTAATCTCCCTATCTCAAAATCCTCACTTTAATCATATTTACAAAAATATTTTTTTCCTAATAAGGTAACATTGACTGGTTCTGGGAATTAGAAACTGGTATGTGGGGGTGGGAGCATCATTCAGCTTACTCTACCCTCAAACCAACCTCCTCACATTTTGAGTGCTATCTATGGATATCAGGAGATCAATTTGCTCCTGTAACTCTATATGTATCATTCTTACTAAATGGATTGCATTTAGATATGGTTATACATTAAGGACTGCAGGAATAAGGCTTATTTACTATGCACGGGGCAGGGGCTAATATGATAGATAAGGTCAATTCTGGTAATTCTCAAACAAAATAAATAAGCAAATACAAATACTTAAAAACCAAAGGACAGCCCTCCATTTGCTAAGGGAAAGCATCTGACTCCCTTTGTCTTAATCGTGGGCATATCACGGTGCACAATAGAGAAGAGTGTATAAAACATACCCAAAGGGTAGTTTCCAGATGGTACTAACTGAAAGAGCTAAGACATACATTGGAAGAGCCCAGGAGAAATTGTGAGAGATTCTTGGGGCCATCTGACTGAAAATGGAGAACAAGATGAGATAAATTCATGAGTCTAGTGGCAAGACTGCAATCATAGCTTTAGAAATCTATGTTGCTTTGATTTCACTCTTTTTACATTTCCTGAGCTCTCTGTGCTTTCAACCTCTTGATTATTCATTCATCCTCTCATTCACTCAGTCCACAAATATTTATTCAACAGCCAGCATGTGCTGGGTGTAGCATTATGCCCTGAGGATGCAACCCTGAACAAAACTGACGTATCTCTATCCTCCACAAGCTTACAATTAGGGAGTGTGACTTCTTGGTGTTTAGTAGTAGGACATCACTACTTTATCATGTCGGTGATGAGAAGTCAAAGGTCAATGGTTTAATAGGAAACCATCAGGTGGATGGAAGTGAGTCTAAAGTGTGCCCAGCCTAAGACAGCTTTCATGAAAATAAAGGAAGCAGAGACAGATCAACTCAATCAGCTGTGCCTCTCTACTTGGAGATCTTCCTTTCAGGGAAAACCCAACGGTGTCCCTGAATTTTGTTTTAATAAAGAAATTAGAATTGTTACAGAGCATGGGTCTTCAGAGCCCTTGGAAAAGCAAAAGAGCAGCATGATGAGCCCCTCCATGCATGTGCTTCAAACAGAACTTCTTTGTTTTCATCTGGTTTACATCTTGGCCTTTTGAACAAAGGGTTCTGCAACAAGAACAATGAATATTGAAAACTCCTGCTTTCGAGGAGCAGGCCTCATAGTGACCAAGAAACATCTCCTGCAATGTGACATGCCGGGAAACAGCTCAAAAAATGTGCACTGTGAATGGTGGGTTGGGCACCATCTTCCTATATGGGTTTAATACTTAACCAATGACAGTGACCAGTGTAGATAATGATGAACTGATTCTTTCTGGTGTTTTATTTCTTCCTTCTGTGACAGGAAATATAACCAGGAAGGAAATGAAGAAAGGCAAACTGTTGTTTCTCACAATGCTTGTCACCTCTCAATTGATGATTTCCCTACTCATGTTCTTAATGTTCTCCTTTTCTTTTGAAGCACTTTACATCTTTATGAGTTTCTGAAGAGTTGTCCATGGGAATTGAAAACACAAAGACCATAGAGAGTTACATAAGTTAAAAAATGTTTTAAAAAGAAAATGAGTTGAGATCTAGAAGTTTGATGAAAACCTCCTGTTACTCATTGTATATACATTATTTTTATCTTATGAAGTTTTAGAAAGATTAGTGAATCTCATAATCCTCAGACTACACTAGCCTCTGAGGGTTCCGGGTCTATCTCTCCCCAGTCTAGCCTTCAAAAACTTTTTCCCAAATGGTCTGAGTTTTCTTAGGGGGGAACTTATGCTTTGGCACCTAATACTATCAGGACCTTTCATTTTTGTTCACAGTCACAAATTTTTTTCGTTATCTTTAATGACGAAAGTGGCAACTATACCAGCATGATCACAAAGTCACTTAAAATGAATTGGTTAAGAGTTTCAGCACTTTGACCAGCCTTGTCCAAATCTCAGCTGTGCCAGGACCTAAAGGAATGCTGCAGATGATACACAGAGGTGTCTGTCTGTCAGCACTGATGACCAAGCAGAACCATATGGCTGACCCTTCTCCTCCAGTGCCTTGGCTCTACCTGCTTCAATGTTTCAGAATGTAAATACAACTCTGGGGACAGAAGTGGAGGAAATATTGTCTCAATACATGTTTCTACATCCAGAGGAATCATGGTCATGTAGACAAGGAAGTTATATGTTCTGATCACTTGAATCCATTAACTGATAACTTTTTGCCCTTTGTGTAAAATTATTTAAATAATTAATTGTGTAAAATAATTATTTATTAACTCCAAATGTATAATTATAATACATTATTATAAACTTATATTTATAAATTTAATATTATGCATAAAACACTACTAATTTATATTATATATAATAGAATTTTGTATTTTTCTATATTATTTTATAATTTTTGATAATTCACTTAATCGGCCAATATTTCCCAAAGACTTTTTCCAATTTTTCAGCTTTTCATTGCTTCATAAGTGGTTTATTAAACAGTTGAGCTCCTGCTCTTCATATTAATGGAGAAAAGAACATATGTTCTATTCCTCTAAAGCAAGAACACAAGCTGTAAGTGAGGCAGAGGTGGAGGGACTGAACTCTTAAGGGTCCCAATGAGAAAAGGCTTAGACATGTAAATTTAGAGTTGCCCTATTTCAGGCATTCTCCTTTCTTTCTTTCTTTCTTTCTTTCTTTCTTTCTTTCTTTCTTTCTTTATGTGGGTAGTTCCCTGGCTGGAAATCAAACCCAGGCCGCAGCATTGAGAGCGCCAAAGCCTAGCCACTACACCACCAGGGAGCTCCCTCCTTATTTATTTAAAGAAGTTTCTAGCTAATCTCTTTAGGCACAACTAAAAATTAATCTGCATCTGCAAAGCTTTTGTTAGGGAACTTAAAAATACATTACCATTGAAGGAGACTAAGACAACCCCTTCTCAATACACCAACAACTACTGCACCTGAAAGTCTCAGCTGCACAGGGGAGATTGGGCAAGAGGGTATTGTTTTAGGAGAACAATAGCTCTTCTCATTGATTCACTAGAGACATGAGCAACAAAGCAACTACTGGAAAGTCTGGTAAATCTTTGCATCCATCTGGAATTGATAGGAAGAAATGACATAGGACCATTATTTGTCTTATATGAATTCAAAAAGTCATCTTGTTGAGCACTGTACTTTTTTCATAAGGATATTTGTACTTCAACATAGTACAGCTCTTTCTTGTACACAGATGTACATGATGGATGAGTAGAGCAAGGGCCCATGGTTTCAATGTTCTCACCCTCCAAAGCTGAATTATTCCAAGATGCTGCTAATTACACAATAATTCTTCTAAATGAAAGCTCACAGCAACAAAACTCACAGTAGGGGATGTTAATGGATAGTATTATACTATTGAATAATTGAATCTTTAGTTCCTGAAGAGGTCCTCAGTTTTTAAAGTTAAAGGCAACCAGCCTGAGGTGGGAAGGAGCCATAAGGAGACAAAATAATTCTCTCTTTACTACATTTCTTGCTCTACAAATATTTTGTATATTTATTATCAAAAAGTGTTAGTTTGCTTATCATCTCATCAGGCCTTAAGTACTATATTTATTTTATAGAAGATGTTTAATGGAGTATTAATTGGATTCAGACTTTATATTTTCTTACTCCAAATAATTACACCATTACTAATGTTAATGATTATTTATTATTATAAGCTACCATTTTTTAAATGTCAAGATTTTGTGACAGGACTTAAATATTAACTACTCTTTGTCAATAACTCATATGATATTGTAACTTCTTCTATAGAGGGGAAATGTACAGATATAAATGGAAGTTTAGGAGTAAGTACCTTGGTTAAGGTCACATGGGTAATAAGTGTTGAAGATAGGGCTTTCTGAATCTATTATGAAATAGGGGATTTTTTATTAAATAGTCATTAGTTCTTAAATATACTTTCCCCTCTTCTATTTAACTGAAATTGTAAAAATGCTCAAAGCCCTAAATAGACTCTTGCTCTGGATTCCTTGTTAGGACCTCAAGTTCCTAAATGAACTAAATTGTCACCTTTTATAATAAGGTTCTGGTGTCTCAGGCAAATAATATAGAACCATCTTCTCTTCTACATGGAATCTTCCTGAGCAACAAGTCAAGGTGACTTAAGGTTACTTCTTAAGGCCAACATTGGGACAATTCTAAATCAAATGTGCTTCTCAGCAAAGGCACTATTGGCATTAGGGGTAAAACAAACTTTTTAATGCTGAACTTTCCCAGTCACGATAGGATGTTTCCATCTCTGGCCACCACCCATTAATATCAATGGTGCCAATAGGTCCCCACAGAAATGCAAACCCCCAAGAGTTGACAATGGCCCCAGTTAAGAACCACTGAGCTCATTCTTACATGTTCTATAGTCAGCAGGCAGCTGCTGTATAGCTACAAAAAGCAATCCTGGACTTTCCCCAAAACGTTATACCATTTTTATCCTAATTCAAGAATGTTAGGGGCAGATAGCATGCTGCCACATGCAGATTTGGACCAAGCCACTGTGCTGGTGCAAAACTATATTAGATTAAGGGAGGAGGGCAGGGGCATCAGACAAAAAGTTGTGGAAATGGAGAGATGGTCAGTTGCTATACAGTCACAAAGATCAGTGGAAAGGAATAAAAAAATACATTAGGAGGTTCATGTCTCCATTTCATTGGAAGGAAAGAGCAGGAGTAAATCCCTGTTCAGGCTCCATTCGGCTAGTTTCCAACTTCCCACAAGCTATTGGCTCATCACATAACAATTCTCTGTCTGGAACCCAAAGGTCCCTTCTGCCTTTACAATCACTCCTCAGTCACCTAGGCCCCATGGAAGAGAAGCCAGCTATCTACTTTCATGTCTGTGGTAACTTACTCTTGAAATATGTCACTATGAAGAGTAAAAGGCTTGATACCCCATTAAGCACATTTGAGTTATATTTTTGCAAGAGGATGCTTGGGCAATGACACACAAATTACATGCACAAAGCCAAAAAATTATTTGCAGCTATGTTGTATAATTATGAGTTTATGCTATCCATCTGTGAACCTTAGTCTCACCCGGTGCAAATACTGCTTGTACTAAAAAAGGGTTTATTAGTTTTAAGAAAAATCTATTATGCTTACATTTGCATGAAAATAAAGCATTCATTATTTCAAGGCATTTATAGGCTCCTATGGTTGGCGAGGACCTTGATGGTCCAACGGGTTCATTCTCTGACATTAAAGAGAAATACCCTGAGAGAAGGTATAGAGAGAGTGCCACAGTCGCCTAAAGAAATATTTCATTATTTAGGATTCTTAAATTTCAGGAAAATTTTTGGTTACTATAGCTATACTTCCTACAGCAATTTAAACTATTCACAATCATCTTGTACTCATTGGTGCCAGAAAATGCCAGTTGTCTCCTCTATGTTAAAATGTGTCATGGCTGAGAGTTGTTATTCAATGATTTCTACCTCCTCTTTAGACTGAGTAATTTCAGTACAATAATCTTCCTTCATAGGTCTTGTTTTATAAAACAACAATTTTCATTAAGTCCCACACAAATTTCCCATACTCATTTTTAATGATAAAGACAGTCCTTCAGTAATACTAGGCAGTGCAGGATTGCACGATGATGGAAGGTTATCTCAGGTTCTTATATGCTTTTTTTTTTAAATTTGTATTGGTATCATGCCAGCATCTCAGAACAGCATCATGTGACTGTCTGTATGCTCTCCCTGTCCAAGTGCTTCATTATTATGGTACAACAGCTGACTTGGCAAATGCAAAAGATATGGAAAGAGATATAACAACAACAACAAAACAAGGGGTTGGTTACCTTTGTCTTGCACATTAGGGGGTGCTTTCCAGTAGAAATGACATTTCAGTCTTATCTACTAGAATGAGAAGGAACAAAAAAGTAGATTCAAGATATTTCACACATTCTAGCATGCTGAACCATGGGTAAAGTGGATAAAAATGAGAGAAAGGAAAGTAAAAGGTATTGAGCATTGTTTAAGTCTTGGGTGCACCACATACATGGTTTCATTTAATCTACAGCATGGTTATATACACTGACCCACATTTTACCAATGAAAAACCCAAAGTTCAGAGGAGTTAATACTTTGCCTGTGGTCAGACAGTGAGTGGCAAAGCCAAGATGAGAAACCAGAGCTGGTTGATGGTAAAGTACATGCTCTGTGTTCATTCTATTAATTTACTATTTTAAGAATGATCAATAGAAAGTGGTCAGATCATGAAGGCTTTGATTGAACTGCTAAGGAGTTTGTATTTTATTGACTATAGAGGGTTGAATAATTTTTATAATTTATTTTTAGAAAAAAATTATAAAAACAACTCTTGCAATAGTGTGGGTCTGAATTTAAATTAGTAGAAATGTTTTATGAAACATGCTGTTGGAGGCTAAGAGAATAACCCAGGTCAGACCCAATGAAGACCTAACCTAAGGCAGTAGCAGTGAAGATGACATGGAACAGGTCAATTAATGAGCTCTTCCAAAGTTTTTATCTCCAGAGTGTGGTGCCTGCTTTGATGTGGAATAAAGGTCTGTGAGGAGTCTGGGATCCCTCTCAGGTTGCTGACTTTGACAGAGGATAGGGTGTAGTGAATAATGGTACTATAAATTAAGATAGTATAAGCCAGAAAAAGCCAGTTTGAAAGTACAAGATGAAAAATTTCATTTTGGAGACATGTTGAGTTTGAAAGAGATGTCCCATACATAAATGGGTCTCTGGGACGGGCTGGCGTTCAGAATAGCTGAGGGTTGGCAGAGAAGAGGGAAGTCATCCTGGGAAAGACTCAGATCCAAGAGGGCATGGGCTGAGGAGTAAACCCATAAGGCCATCAACTTTTGAAAAGTAGAGAGTGGGTATAGAAAAGGAAAGCTATTCCAAAGACTAATAAAAAAAAGTGGCCAATGAACCAGTAAGTATAGTATCTTACAATCTGAAACAATTGGGTAGTAAAGAATAAATAATGGTGAACACAGATAAATGCTACAGGGGAAAAGCAGTGATACAGGGAATTTATAAGAGGCTATCAGTTTGGACAGTTGTAGCATTAGTGATAATGTTGGCCAGAGCAGCTCAAGTGAAGTGATTTATACTAAAGAATAATGGCGGTACATTGAGGAATTATGGAAAGTAAAGAAGTAGATACAATGGAATAAAGGGCATTTGAAGAGCTTGAAGCACAATTGATACACTGAATATGCAAAAGCCTTAAGACACATTCATGAAGGTAATTTTACTATCTATTTAGTCATTTTCAGTGGCTATAATGCTTTCCTCTCCCTTAATAAAATGTAGGCAGATTCTATGATTCTTCTTTCAATTAATGAAAGTCCTATGTTCAAGTCACAATTCCAGTCTCACTTCAGTAATTAAAATTGTCCAGACAATATAGTAAATGAGCTTTCAGTATTCATTCATAGATAAACACTTGTTTCTCCTCTCCCAGCCAGGAAGGAAATTTCAGGCAGGGACCCCATCTTGCCCCATCTGCCTTCCAAACCTCAGCCACTTACTCAAGGGCAGCTTCAGTAGCCTTTATTGTTGCCTGGGGTCTGCCTTTCCTGGTGGCTGCCTGGAGGGGCCTGGGAATACAATCTGGAAGGGTCAATGGTAGGAAAGTTAATGCCTTATGAATTGAACTTGGACCAAAGAAGGACAAGAGATGAAAACAAGCCAGCAGATGAATGCCTCCCTATTACTTCCATTCAGGGGATATTCCAGGGCATGGTGGCTCCACAAGGCCTGACTGAACAAGCCACCAGCTCTGGCATGCTCAGTAATGAGCATGGTATATGCGTTCCCTCTTGCCCTCTCTCACTTCCCTTTTCCCCTGATCTTGCTGTATTGAGATGGCACCTGCCAGTGTGGTCTCAGCATATAAGCTTTCACAGGGCTTTCCTTTTAGGGAACCCAGGCCAAACTAGAGGTGGTTGTCTCATTTTCTCTTTCTTCTCCTAGAAGGCACTTTTTTCTCTAACCTCGTGAGCAGGACTTGACTGGCACTGCTGTACAATGGCTCTACACTCTGTTTAACACTGATTCTTTCGTTTCCTTGGCACTTTGTGTCAGAGGGTGGACCCTCTGACCACAACTCCCTTGACCCAGGCAGTGCCTCTCTTTTGGCTGCTTATTCCAAATTCTCACTACTGTCTCTAGTGACACAGCTCACAGCTCCTACTGCTGCATACCAGTACCTAGCAGGCCACGTTCTTTCTCAGGTGTGAATCGAGCACAAGCCCACGGTTTTCTCCAGCTGCAGAGACTACGCATATATGAGAGCTGTATAGAAAAAAATCTAGCAATAAATGCCTCTATTTTTCATATTACATGACTGGATACTTTCTGGACAGCCCCCCTCCCACTATATATATTATATATTTATTATATATTTATATATAAAATATTTTTATATGTAAAAAGTGTGTGTGTATATATATACTCACACATATATATGCTATACATGTATATAAAAACAATGTGTATATATACATATACCTATATGTATATAATATATATAAAATATATATTATATATAACACATATACATATATATTTGATACATATCATATCTATATTTATATCTATATATGTATATACTATATATACAAAACCACATATTTATATTATATATGTGTATATATGTATCATTCATATATATATACATATATAATACTGTGTGTGTGTGTGTGTGTGTGTGTGTGAGTGTGTGTGTGTGTGTGTATATATATATATCAGATTCTTTACATGTTCCACTTTAAGCCTCTCTTACAAGATGTAGAATTAGGAAGTTGTGGCCCTCATTCCCATGGGCAGAGAGGAAGGAGGAGGTAGATATGTGACACTCTAAAAGTCCTCCTCAAATATCTGTCTCAAAAAAAATTCTGCTTTATTTTTAAAGCAAAATAATTTTATATTCTTAACATATGAGAGGTTCAAACATCAAATAACACTTTTGTTTATCTACTTTGAAATGTCACGTGAAATACTATCTCCTCTGAAATTCAGTGTCTATTATTTTGTCAAGACAAAATTCAACTTCAATATCTTCATAATAAAAAATTGAGAAATAAAGTAGTAGCTAAAACATAGAGTTTAAGTGGTATTTTTAAATTTTATTTTTTTGATGGAAAGTGAGAGAGATTTATGTAGATTCAAAATTACATGAACCTAGTAGAGAAGAAAATATTTAAAATATATATTAACAAATGATATTTGTTTTCATTTGGTTGTTTTCTAATCTGAAAAGTAGAGCTAATAATATCTACTAACATGCAGAGGTTGTGAAGTTTAAATGAAATTTGAAAAATGTTAAAGACATTAGCTATACCTGACCCAGACGAAGAGCTCAAAGAATCTGGAATTTGAATGTTAAGCTAGAAAAATTTCATTAATTTTTTTTCTACAATCATAATGTAGATCACTTTCTTTTTAACTCAACCAAGAATCTTTTAGTTTTTCATAGTTTCAATAACTTGGATGAGAGTAATCTGAAATTATTTTTGAAAAAATATAAAACCCCTTTCTTTTCAAGGTGTCTGCAAATTTGTTTTAGTATTAATCTTCCTGTTTTATTCCCTGTAATCTTTAGTATCATTCATATATATCTATGAACACACATGATGCTCTAGCCCAGGGTTTTCCCTTTTCAGGAACATTCTGGTTCTTTATGTGACCTCCTAATAACTGGTGTCCCTAGACTGATTTGAGCCAGCTGTTGTGTTAAACTGCAAGTAAGTCATCCAGATCTACTGACTTCAAAATTTGCTTTTAATAAAATGATGATAATAGAAGAAGAGCTAGCAGACACTGTGTTTTTGTGTGTAATGTACTGTGCTAAAGAGGTTATTTGCATTAAGCACAATAAACTTACGAGACAGGTGTTTTTACTATTCCCCATTTCACAGATGAAGAAATGAGGCTTAGAGAGGTTAGTTTTTCAAAATGATTCTTTCCTTAACTTTGCTAATGTCTTAAAAGAAACACATTTTCAGGAACGACAGATTTCTTAGTAAGGAGACAGAAGAGAGAAGTGACCATGACCATGTGGGCTGTAGCTCTTTGCCCAGATGTGGTAGCCTCCTATGGATCAGTCCTCACATCAAGATGAGTCAGAGCAAGCACTCTGCCCACCCCAGAAACTTACCTCAGGTATAATGAATTAGCACAGAGAGAGGCTTTTATTGAAGAATTCATGGCATGATACAAAAGAATATTTAACTTGCAAAACTTCATAAAACTTTCCTGAGGGTTTTCTTTCTCTAAAAATCCCTCTCCCCAAAGGGTATTTCATCTCCTTTCTTTTTACCCCCTTTATCCCCTAAGGAACAGGATCTCCTCAGTTTAAATATGCCACTGAACAAGCAAAAGGTAGACAAACTCTATGAAGAGGGTAGAACCTGTGCCGTATCACATTGTGCACATAGCACTTAGCATAGGCATGGCACGGCATGGAAGCCCAACATTGTATTTATTAGTTAATTAACCCCTTTGCTGCTATGTTCGGATATATCTGAATGAATATTTCCATCTGCTGACTGTGGCATTTGAGTGTACCCCACAAGCTCAAAAAAAAACTTTGTTATTCAGTGTGAAAGTGTTTCAAGCACTTTTCTCCATTTACAGGATTTTAAAATATGTTTTCTTATAGCTTGCACTATCAACAACAAAGATGTTTTGTGTGTCATATTGTGTAACATTTTGTAGTAAATTTTATGTCATCAATGCCATTAGATTCTAATCTAGCTATATTTAAATCTAATTGATGCCACGTAGTAAGTTTTCAGTATTTTTTGCTAAAATTCAATATAGTATTAAATTTATTATCATATATCAAAAATTTTAAATTAAAGTGATATAATTTATATATAAGCAGCTCAAAATGTTATTATTAAATGCATAAAATAGTCAAAATATCAACTTTTAATTTTTTGTGGGTTTTAACATGTTTTGGAAAAAAAAGAACTTGAAATCAATTAACTCAGTGAAAGGATTAACCTTAATTGCATCCTAGCCTGTGCTCCAAACCACTCTGTACAGAGTGGCAACTAAAATTATGAGACATTGCCCACTGTCTTCAAAGAGCTTACAGTTAAATAAGGAAGACAGACCCTCCTGAATAAAGTTATTAGGGTCCAATTAGAGAATAAATATCTTGAGGTAATGATGCAAGATGATAAATATGCAGTTAGGTGTAAACAACTGTACTTAACAACGGAACCAGACAATGGTGTTACATTTCACCAACTGCAGCATCAGGACTATTCTCTTCTTCTCGTATCCATAACAGAGGTGTCCATATTACACAGCAGTTAGCAAAGTAAGGGCGATTCCAACCTTGAAGTAGAGATGACCGAGCCTCCACTCAAGCCCCAACATGCTTCTTAGATAATGATACCCAAAGTCCTGATTGAGATTAACAGGTGTCACAGTACTTATTTAGTTACTGTCTGCCTCATCTATGAAGCTACAGTGCCTTCCAATAGCTTTAATACTGACATAATACCTAATAATACAAGCAAACTGAAAGACTATCCCATTGTCCTTGCGTGGTATTGAACAGATTTAGTTAGCCATACAGCTGGCCATTAAGGTCTTTTTCCAAAAAGGGCAAAAACTTCTAGAAAGCAGATAATACAGAAAGAAACGATCCAATTTCTTTGAGAAGAATTAAAGAACATATTTATTTGAAATTTCGCAAAACCACAAGTACCTAAAAGTAAAATAATCACAGATTAGATCAAGGAGAGTGTAATTTTTCTACCCAAGTAAAATGCTTTATATCCGAAATAGTTTTGGTGAAAGTGAAGTGCCTTGAAGATTTCCCTTTGTTTCATCTAAACCAGTGCTGCTCCATAGAAGTCCATGGGGAAGTTTCAATAGTTACTCAACTGTTGGATAGAAATATATTTTTAAAACATATTTTAACTATTTTAAAAACACAAAAATTCATTATACAGACTCTCAGTTAACCAACACCTGTGGGGATTGGTAAATGCTGAATAAATGTAAGTACACTCTCAGTTAACCAGCACCCATGCTGGATAAATGTAGTGTTATTTCTTCTATTTTGTTTCCACTTGCTTAAGAGTGCCAGTTGCTTGGTTCCAGTTAATGGAGAGTCTAATGCACAATATATAACATATTTCAACACACTGGAAAAGCTGTGGTATTCACTTTGACTCCTAGGGTAAATTGTTCTTATGCAGATTTTGGTTTAAAGGTTCTTCAGCCATCTCTATGTATATTTGGAACTTGCAAATGTGACATTCACTTGGAAGTTTATGACATTGCACTAGTCTCTTTATGAGTGTTTGCACCTCTGCATGTCTGCTTCTATAACACTGGATAAGTGAAAGGAGCACCATAGAACACCTCAGTATTATTCAAATAAGTGGGCTGATGACTTGTTATAAGACAATAGCCATAAATTTGGACCCTAAGTCCAAATTTTAAATTTCTATTTTTTAAAATATCCTTATTATTGTTATGTACTTTCTTTACAAGTAAATTCTATAAATTTAAATATATAAAATAAATTTATACACTATTTTATAAATTAAAGTTATATACATGTTTTATTTACAAAGTTTATCATTTATAAAATAAATTTATACTAGTAAAAAACACATTAAATTTTTGTTTTCTTTACTTTTAAGAGGCCTCATGTATACCATAATACTGTTAAACATTTACCAAAACCAATCTCTTTCTTGCTTCATTTTAGTGTCACTATTCACTCTAATAAAATTTCTCTATACAAGATCAACATTGACTTTAATAAAGTGAAATGCCTTTCTTAAGCCCCTGTTCTTTCTGCTGCATATATTGTTTCTAACTGCCCCTTCAATATTTTGGACTTCAATGGCAATGTGTTTCCTAGTGTAATTGTGATTGTTTTGTTTCATTCACTAACATCTGGGGTATCCCCTGATGATTAATATTGGTATCTCTTAACCTCAGCCCCGACTTCCATAATCTCTAAACTTCACCCTCAAGAACCTCATTTGGTCACCTGGCCTTGTTTTGATATCTCAATCTTTTAGAATATTATATAAAATGGATAGTGTATGTGGCAGGAATATGCCATGGCATTGACAAACTACCCCACAGCAACACAATGGCATTAAAAAATTTTTTGTTTGGCTTATGATTTGGATCTCAGAGTCCAAAAGAGTTAAGCTTGGTGTTTCATCTTTGATCTTCTCAAGTAGCTAGGATAGCTGGATAACACACTTCCTAAAAGGCATCTTCACTCATGTTTTACACCTAGGTGTTCTCTCTCTCCCTCTCTCTCTCTCTCTCTCTCCCTCTCCCTCCCTCCCTCCCTCCCCCTTACACAACCCCTCACATTAAGGCCTTTCTGTATGACTTTGGGTTTCCTGGTAGATGCAGTTCTTACACAGCAGCTGCTTTCAGAGAAGCAGAAAATAGAGGCCTCCAGGCTATTTGAGGTCTAGCACTGCATTACTTCTTCCATATACTATAGTACTGCCTCCTCAATGGAAGATCATGCACCCATTGTTAATCCCCTAACTGAGAATAAGTTCCTCCTTCCTCTCCTCCAGTTCATGTCTCTTCCTTTATAAAATATTCTCCTGTGACTTATTTCCAGATAAACTCCGTATCTATGAGTTCCTCTCACTCAGAACTTAGACACAATCTCTCACTATTAAGCTTCATTTATTCCTATTAGTAATCAAAATTTGTTTGAATAATTTCTCATTGTGTAAAACTTTTTAGAGATTTTAGCCATCTCCTACAGAATAAGATGTATTAGTCAGGATTCTCCAGAGAAATAGTAACAACAGGGTGTGTGTGTGTGTGTGTGTGTGAGAGAGAGAGAGAGAGAGAGAGAGAGAGAGAGAGAGGGAGGGAGAAAAGAAGAAGGAGAAGGAGAAGGAGAAAGAGAAGAGAAGGAGAAGGAGAAGAGAAGGAGAAGGAGAAGAAGAAGGAGAAGAAGAGAAAAGAGGAGAAGAAGAGAAAGAGAGAGAGAGAGAGAGATTGCTTTATTTTAAAGAATCGGCTCACATTATTGTGTGGTTCATAAGTCCAAAATCCAATAGAGTAGGCCAACAGTCCGGAGACCCAGGGAAAAGTTTAGTTCAATTTCAAAGGCAATCTGCTAGCAGAATTCCTTCTTGCTGGGAAGACTTCAGTCTCTGTTCTGCTAAGTCCTTTAATTGATTGGATGAGGCCCATCCACACTATGAAAGGTAATCTGCTTTACTCAAAATTCACCTATTTAAATGTTAGTTTTATCCAAGAGACACCTTTACAGAAACATCCAGAATAACATTTGACCAAATATCTGGGCACTGTGGCCCGCCAAGTTGATGCATGAAATTAACCATTACAGAAGCCAAACAGGTATGTTCCTCCCTTGCTTTTCCAGAGTGGAAACCTAGTATAAGTTCAGAAAATCACATACTTTTTTCTTGGTTGAATCTTAAACAATTCATGCAATGATATCAGGAAAGCAGGAGATCATATTTGTTACAGCAGCAGTACCAGCAGTGACATGGCATTAGACTGTTTCTGTAGCATGACTACTGCTACATTTCTGCATCCCAGTCTTCTATACCTTCCTTGGTTTCTTCTATTTGTTAAGCTTGTCATTTGCCCTCCCATTGAGACTAGAGCCAATAGATATACTTCCAATAAACTCAACTGTTTATCTACAGAAAAACAACATTGGTTTCTGCTACTTGAAATAAAGTTACCCTTAATACTATATCATGCTGCTTATGTGCATGAGTTGTCCTGAGGACAAATGAGTTATTAAATGAGAAGTATATTCAACAAACCCCTAACATAGTAAAGTGATCAATAAATTACTTTAATATTTTCCTTCCTTTTCTTCTTCCTTTTCTTCCTTATTATTATGATCATCATTATTATTAGACTTCATATATATATATATATATATATATATATATGAAAAGTTTCTTGTTTTGAACAAGGAACATGAGTCCTAACATAATACTCTAGACAATGTAATGCCCAATCCAATTTATTAGCCTGCTTGGCTCATATACAATAAGACAAAAATTTTGAGAAGCTAAGGGATATAGGTAGTTCATACAATAAGCTACCCATTTCAAGGCTGAACTCTCTAAATGATGCTACATTTCACTAGATTCCTGAAATGTTTTTATTATTTACAGAAAAGAATCTTAATACCATGGAAATTATAGATAAAAAATAAATATCAAAGTTGATTCTTTAGAACTACAACTTAAAATTTATTCACAGCCAGGGAACTACCCACATAAAAAAACATTTATTCAGACTGGAAGTTAAAAAGAAAGTACTTTTTCCCTGAAATCTCCATCAATAAATTCCATAAAAGACTGCTAATGGATACAGCATTTCTTTTTAAGGTGATGAAAATATTTCTGGAATTAAAAGTGACAGTTGCACAACTTTATGTATATGCTAAATACTATTTGAATTGTGTTCTTTAAAGTATGAATTTTATTGGTAAGTGAATTGTATCTCAATTAAAAAAGATTTTTTAAAAAAACAATTGACTATGGTGTAAACGCATCATTATTGATTCGGATTATAGGTGTCTATTTTTTAGAAACTCATTATTTATTACACAGCCAGTATTACTGCAGGAAATTTCTAAGTCACTACAATTTATACCTTGGGCAGTTTCTAAAGCTGTCAACTTATGTTTGAAAATGTCATCATTTAGATTTCAGGTGATACCCTGTTGTGGAATTCAGTCATTCCTAATGGACATACATTTTATCATATATGGAGATTTATCTGGCAGCTACTGAGTAAAGTAAGGAGATGGAATGATTCCAACAATATCTGAAGTTGTATGGTGGGCCAAAGAATCCAAAGCTCAGGAATAAATCAATGACACCTTTCCATTTCTTCGTCAAATGCAACACTCAACTATGCTTAGGGGTGGCTGCATCTGAACATGTTTAAGATGGAGCATTCATTGTTCTTTTGTTTTACTTCCGAACACCTAACCAGGGATAAAGAAAGATTGCATAATGAGGATAATTATGGCTGCAAGTAGCACAATGAGGAACACACTACATAGTGTATTTGGCTGTATAGGTATGAGAAACAGGGAGTATTTCAAAGACCTCAAACTCCAACTTAAGAAGAAACATTTGCTAATAATTCACCTGTTTCCATTCAAGAAGTCTGATGTAGCTCCTACAACAGTTCTTTAATAGAGAAGGTATCTGCAGTCTCACTGCAACATGACTAGTGGGTAGAAGAGAAAAAGAGGAGGAAGAGGAGAAAATAGAAGATAAGAACTAGTTGTTAAAACTGGCAGCATACCAAGATTGGGCCATTTTATCTTGTGAGTCTCTCTCTCTCTCTCTCTCTCTCTCTCTCTCTCTCTCTCTCTCTCTCTCCCTCCCTCCCTCTCCC
>PVJL010002451.1:0-71694 GCA_004026885.1 Lyroderma lyra | reverse complement strand
ATCTACTTATCATTGTGCCCAGGCTTGATTAGATTTATAGTTTGTTTATCTGAGAGCTCAATGCTTTATTGCATCCAGAAGCCAAAATACGTGCACCTCCACAACCCAGCTGAATAAAACAAACTCATTTTGATCTTTGTGTACAAAGCCATCAGCACTGGTTCAAAGTATAGCACAGCCAGTTCTGGACGGCAGATGCAGAGTTCAGCTCTTCTCCCCAGCCCTTGGTTTCAATTAGGCTGTCTGCCAAGTGGCCCATGTGCCTCTGTGTGCTGAAACATTTCTTTGAGGCAGCTTTTTTAAATTAGGAAATAAAGACTTCCCATGTGATTTGCTATATATACAATTTATGACAATTGATTTTTATAGTTAAAATACATACATTTTTTAACATATTTCTCTTTCTGCAAAACAGCTTTCTAACAAGAGAAGAAAATTAGCAAAATGTCAATACTGCATTTCATTTACTCCTCCAACTCTAAAATTTACTCAAACGTATATGAAAATGACACTAAAGATCACTGGATTCCTAAAATAAATTACTTCTTTGTGTTAAAAGGGGGAAAAAAGGACAATGGGATACAAGCAAGCATTTTCTAACTTCTAGGAACTGTAAATTGGGAAAAAGTTAGTATGAACCAAAAAGAAGCTGTAATTACTGGAGATTGACCAGTTCCTCAACCAGAATAGATGATATTTTCCTTGATTTCAGTACCATTTGTGCTTTTTACCTCCTGAACTTTCAAACACAACCTTGTGACCTGGCAGTAGATGTAACAAATTCCAAAAGCTAACTGCTGGTGTCTAGCTGATTCCTGGTACAAGCGTGAGCTAAATGCACAGTACGCGCCTGTGCTTCACAGCCCCCAGTGCGCACATTTGTATGTAAATATAACTCATTAAAGACAGTCTTGCATGGCAAAAATCTAGAAGCTACTAAAAGTGGTTATCTAGTTGCCCAAAGCTATAAATAATATTCTTCTTTGCTCTTAGGCAAGGAGACAGCCGAGTCCTAAGGGGCCTGGGTGGGTAGCAACCATCCCATAAGGAAGGTCCATGCCATGTAAAAGTTGTCATGATGACTTGCAACCTTTTGCAATCATTCAGGTCAACTTTGAAGAAGCTCCCACACAAGCCTAGATTACCCCTTAAAGTGAATGCAGAGCATTTAAACCCTAAAGAACTGGGCCCACGAATTGACTCAACACTCATCAGATGTAAGCCACTGCCAGTGTCAAGCCAACATGAAAATAACTGGGCACCAACACTAGCAACTGAACGATAACCAGCTGTTAGTGGTGACTTTAAACAGGCGCCTGGCCATGCTAGGCCATTCACACAGCAGGGACACATAAGGGTGGCATACCCTTTTTTTTTTCTTTTCAGTGACCAGATGGTTTTATTGAGTCATTTTCCTGTTTTCCATAAAGCTGTATTACTACATTCCTAAAAATCTTCTCTATTTCTATTTCTAAATTAAAACATTGCCCATTGTCTCGGTGCTTGATCTTGAAAATGTATTTAAAATTATGGTACTATGACTTCTTGATGCAGGAAAGTTCAATAACAGAATGAAGCCACAAAAGACATACCCTGTTAAAGAATTCTTTGGTTAAGTTTTTCTTTTATTGTAATCAAAAATGGAAATACATGATTTATCTCAAAGCTAAAAATGTTTAAATTTTTTCCTATCTCAAGGAATCATAACAACCAAAAGTATATAAATTATCTGTAAATATCTTGCTATACTCAATGTAGTACAAAGTAGATTAAATAATTTTTCTCTTTATCACTTATTATAAAGCATATACAAACAATGCAGCTACTAAGATTTAACAGATATCTATAGTGTTTGCCTGACTTCTTTTTCTTTTTACCTTTTGACCCCTTCACCCATTGCTCCCACTGCCCCCCACCTCCCACCTCTGGCAACCACCAATCTGCTCTTTGTATCTAAGAGCCTGTTCGTTTTGTTTCTGTTTTTAGATTCTACAAGTAAGAGAGATTATACAGTATTTATCTTTCTCTGATATATTTCATTTAGCATAATGTCCTGGAGGTCCAACCATATTGCTAAAAATGGTAAGATTTTATTCTTTTTTATAACTGAATACTATTTCACTGTGTGTGTGTGTGTGTGTGTGTGTGTGTGTGATTCCTTTATCCATTCATCTACTTATGGACACTAAGGTTGTTTTCATATATTGGCTATGTAAATGTTGTAATGAATATAAGGGTGCATATATATTTTCAAATTAAGTGTTTGGATTTCTACAGATAAATATCCAGAAGTGGAATTGTTGAGTCATATGATAGTTCTATTTCTAAATTTTTGAGGAAATGCCATACTGACTTCCATGGTAGCTGCACCCATTTACCTTACCACCATTGCCACACAAGGGTTCCTTTCTCCACATCCTTGTGAACACTTGTTATTTCTTGTCTTTTTGATAATAGCCATTCTAATAAGTGTGCAGTGATATCTCAATGTGCTTCTGATTTGCATTTCCCTGATGATTACTGATATTGAACATCTTTTCATGTAACTGTTGGTCATCTGTATATCCTCTTTGGAAAAATGTCCATTTCATATTTTCTATTCATTTTTAAATGATTAGGTTTTGTTTTGTTTTGTTGCTATTGAGTATATGAGTTCTTTATATATTTTGAATATTAACCCTTATCAGATACATGGTTTGCAAACATTTTCTCCAATTTTTCTTTTCATTTTGTTGCTGGTTGTCTTGTACAGAAGCTTTTTAGTATGATGCAGTCACACTTATTTAGTTTTGCTTCTGTTTCTTTTGCTTCTGGGGTCAGATTCAAAGTTGGTTGCCAAGAACTATGTCAAGGAGCTTACCGCCCAAGTTTCTTTCTAGGAGTTTTATGATTTAGGTTTTATGTTCAACTCTTTAATCCATTTTGAGTTTTTTTGTTTGTTTGTTTTTTGTTTGTTTTTGTATATGGTATAAGATAGTGGTAGAGTTTCATTCTTTTGAATATGGCTGTCCACTTTTCCCAACATCATTTATTGAATAGACTGTCCTTGCCCCACAGTATGTTCTTAGCTCTTTTGTTATAAATCAATTGATTATATATGTATGGGTTTATTCCTGAGCTCTCTATTCTGTTCCATTGACTTATCTGTCTGTTTTTATGCCAATACTATATCATTATAATTACCATAACTTCGTAATATAGCTTGAAATCAGGGATCATGATGCCTCTAGCTTTGCTCTTCTTTCTCAGCATTACTTTGGCTACTTGGTTTTTTCGTTTATTTTACTTTGGTTTTGTCTGTTTGTTTTGGTGTGTGTATGTGATTTCATACAAATTTTAGGATAATTGGTTCTATTTCTTTGTAAAATGACAATTGGTATTTTCATAGGGATTGCATTGAACCTGTACATTGCTTAGGGTAGTATGAACATTTTAACAGTAGTAATCCCTTCAGTCTATGAACATTCATATCTTTGCATTTATTTGTGCCTTTTTCAATTTCTTTCCTCAACTTATAATCTTTAGTATAGAGATCTTATACTTCCTTGGTTAAATTTATTCCTAAGTATTTTATTCTTTTTGATGCAGTTGTAAATGGGTAGTTATATCTTATTTCCTCTTTCTAATACTTTGTTATTAGTGTATATAAATACAAGTGATTTTTGTATATTGGTTTTGTAGCCTACAGCTTTATTTAATTTTCTTTTTTAGTTCTATCAGTTTTTTCGTGGCATCTTCAGTGCTGTCTATATATAAAATCATGTCATCTGCAAATAGAGACAGCTTTACTTCTTCCATTCTGATTTGGATGCTTTTTATTTCTTTTTTGTCACCTAATTGTTCTACTTAGGACTTTAAGTACTATGTTGAATAAAAGTGGTAAGAGTGGGCATCCTTGTCTTCTTCCTAATCTTAGAGGAAAAGTTTCCATCTTTTCACCATTAAGTATGTTAGCTGTAGGCTTGTCATGTATAGCCTTATTATGTTCTTTTTATACACAGTGTGTTAAGACTTTTTCTCATGAATATTGAATTTAGTCAAATGTCTTTTTTGCACCCATTGAGATGATTATATTATATAGTCTTTATCCTTCATTTTGTTAATATGACATATTACATTTACTGATTTGCATCCTTGTATCCCTGGAATAAATCCCACTTGATCATGGCATATGATCCTTTTAGTGTGTTGCTGAACTTGGTTTACTAGTATTTTGTTGAGAATTTTTCATCTGTGTTTATCAGGGACACTGGATTACCATTTTCTTTTCTTGTGGTATCCTTGTCTGGTTTTGATATCATAGCCTCATTTGGTAATGCTTGCCTCATAAAATGAGTTTGTAAAAGTTTCCTCCTCTTCTATTTTTTTTTTTTTGGAACAACTTAAGCAATAGTTATATTAATTCTTCTTCAAATATTTGGTAGAATTCACTGTGAAGCCATCTGGTCCTAGAGTTTTGTTTGTTAGGAGGCTTTTGATTACTGCTCACTTTCCTACTAATTGGTCTTTTCAGATAATCCATTTCATCAGTTTTGGTAGGTTGTAAGGTTCTAGGAATTTTTCTATTCCCTTAGGTTATCCAATTTGTTAGCAAATAATTGTTCATAGTAGCCTCTCACGATCTTTTGTGCTTCTGGGATGTCAATTGTAACATATCCTCTTTCATTTTTAATTTTATTTATTTGAGCCTCTCTTTTTTCTTGGTGAATCTAGCTAAAGGCTTGTCAGTTTTGTTTATCTTTTCAAAGAACTAGCTTTTAGTTTCATTGATGCGCTTTCTTGTTTTTCTAGTCTCTATCTTAATGGTTTCTGCTAATCTTAGTTATTTTCTTCCATCTACGAGTTTTGGGGCTTGGTTTGTTCTTCTTTTTCTAGTTCCTTGAGAATTTTCTTGTTTTTTGTAGTAGACATTTATCACTAGGAATTCTCCTCTTAAAATAGTTTTTTCTGTATCCCACAAATTTTGGAATGTTATCTTTCCATTTTTGTTTGTGTCAAGGCATTTTTTTATTTCTTTTTTGATTTTTTCTTTGACCCACTGGTTGTTCAGTAGCATGTTTTTTAAACTTCACATATTAATGAATTTTTTGGTTTTCTTCCTATAATTGATTTCTAGTTTCACATCATTGTAGTCAGAAAAGATGCTTGATATTTTTTCAATACTTTTAAATTTATTGACTTTTTTCATAGTCTAACATATGATCTATCCTTGAATCATTCCAAGCACACTTGAGAAGAATATGTATTTTTCGCTTTTGGATGGAGTGTTCTGAAAATATCTATTAAGTTCATCTAATCTAATGTGCCATTTCAGGCCCATGTTTCCTTATGGATTTTCTACCTGGATGATACATCCATTGTAAAAGGGGTATTACAATCCCTTACTATTATTACCTTGTTGTTTATTTCTTCTTGTAGGTCTGTTACTATTTGCTTTATAATATTTGTGTGCTCCTATGTTGGGTGCATGAATATTTACAAATGCTGTATCATTTTCTTGGATTGACTCCTTTATCATTATGTAATGTCCTTCTTTGTCTCTGATTACATTTTTTTTAAAAAGTTTGTTTTAATCTGTTCCTTTTCTTTTAGTCTCTATGTGTCCTTATATTTAAAGTGAGTCTCTTAAAGGCAATATCTAGATGGGCTTTTGTAAAAAATCCATTTAGCTACTGTATGTTTTTGATTGGAGAATTTAGTCCATTTACAGTTGAAGTAATTATTAATAGGTATGTACTTACTGACATTTTGCTAATTGTTTTCTAGCTGTTGTTGTAGCTCCTCTGTTTCTTTTCTCTTCTCTTGCTCTCTTACTTTGTGGTTTGATGTAGTTTTGTTCTTTCTTTAGTATGCTCTCTTTTTCTTTATCTCTGTATATTTACTATAGGTTTTTTTGCTTTGTGGTTACCACAAGGCTTACATAGAACAACTATCTATAACAGTCTATTTTAGGTTGATAACAATTTAAGCTTGATCACATTATAAAGCTCAATGAATTTATTCTCCTCCCACCACATTTTATGTTTTTGATGTCATGTTTTACATTTTTTATCCTGTATACTTTTCAAATAATTATTGTAATTACAGTTATTTTACTACTTTTGTTTTTTAACCTTTATACTAGCTTTATAAGTGATTGCTCTTCTAACTTCAATATATATTTACCTTTTTAGTGAAATTTATCTTTTTCAGATATGTTTTTATTATTAGTTAACACCATTTCTTTTCAAGTTAAAAATCCCTTTAACATTTCTTGCAAGGCCAGTTTCATGGTGATGAACTCTTTTAGCTTTTGCTGGTCTGATAATCTCTTTTATATCTTTTTCAATTCTGAATCATTTTGCCAGACAGAGTTCATTTTTTTTCCTGCAGCACTTTGAATATCATGCCACTCCCTTCTGGCTTGCAATGTTTTTGCTGAAAAATTTGCTGATAGCCTTTTGGGGGTTCCATTGTATACAACAAATTATTTTTTATTTGCTTCTTATAAAATTCTCTTTTTGTATTTAACCTTTAAAATTTGTATTACAATATGGCTTGGTGTGGTCTCTTTGGGTTCATCTTATTTGTAACTCTCTGGCCTTTCTGGATCTGGAAGTCTATTGCCCTTTCCCATTTAGGGAAATTTATAGCCATTATTTCTTCAAACAAGGTTTCGGCCCCTTTCTTTTTCTATCTTCTCCTTCTGGTATCTCTATAATAAAAACGTTAGTCATTCTGAAGTTGTCCCACAAGCCCTTAAGCTATCTTCACTTTTTTCAGATTGTTTTATGTTGCTCTAATTGAGTTCCACCATCTTGTCTTTGAGTTGATTGATCCTTTCTTCTGCTTTATCTAGTCTTACATTTAACCACTCTAGTGTATTTTTTAGTTTAATTATTGTATTCTTCAGCTCTATGACTTTTATTTACTTCCAGTTTAAAATGGTGATGTAGAAAGATCCTGAACTTACCTTCTCCCACAGATACACTGAGTCTACAGCTACATATAGAAAAATTTCCTCTTTAAAAATAACTAAAGCATGGCTGAGTAATTACTGTACAGCAAACAAATGAGAAGAAAACCATATCAAAGTGGGTAGGAGAGGCTGGGACACAACCTCTCCATAAATCCCACCCCCTGCATGGTTACCCGAAGTCTGGAGAAAACTCAAAACCCAAAGAAAACTCAAAACCTAGTATTTCTCCCCGAAGAGTGAAGGATTCAAACCCCACATTAGTCACCTCAACATTTAGGACTTGCGCCTGAGAGATGAGCTCCTAAAATATCTAACTTCGAAAACCAAGAAGACTCATGTACTGAGCTTCATACAGTTGTAGCAATCTAAGAGATAACTATTAAAGGGCCCATGTGCTCAGACTTATACTCCTCCAGGGCTCAGCTCAGAGGTCGTGGATTGCATCCAGACTTAAAGTGAGGACAGCTCACTTGTTCATATTAAAGTATCATCTTGAAGGGCAGGCATCTAATTTAAGACATACATCTAGGATCCTGCTGAACACCATCTAGGGACAGAGAATGATGGGTGTCATCTTCTAGCTCTCCCTTTGCTCTGCTCCAGAATACCAATATCTCCTGGAGAGAAGCCTTTATAAGCCTCTGGTACCATGATCTTTGTGGCAGCCACCCAGAAGATGCTGCTGACTGCCTAGCTCTGAAGGCCAGGGTAGCTTGTGTTCCTGGTCCCATGGGACTGTAAGACTTTAAGCTACCCAAAAAGGAACTTGTAACCTGTTTGATGCCCAATTTTTTCAGCTGTTACTAAGGGACACCTTTACATTGCCTGTCTCTGAGAACCAGTGGGAATTATGCTTGTGAGTCCCACAGGACTGTCACCAACAGAGAAAGAATTCTTAACCAGCCACCACCACCAGGACACACATACCAAGAGGCAATAGACCCAGGAGCTCAGTCTTTCTATGAAGAAGGCTTATTAGCTAATCAGCATGGCTGCAGCCTAAGGGGCAGGCTTCTAATTAAACACACATCTAGGGGCTGACTGTAATCATTTCCAGGGGACTTGGAAGGTGGGTGCTATCTTTGCACTCACCCTCTACTCTACTACAGTCTCCTGAAAGGCAGATTTACAGACAGCTGGCCCCTTGGCATTTACATCTGGTGCCCCAGTTTTTGCAGCTGCCACACAAAGGATACCCCTTGATCCCCTGGCTCTGGTGGCTGGGGCGGGGTGCTTGCATTCTTGGGTCAGACGGGACTGTGGCAATTGAAGAGATGGTTCTTAGCAAACTGCTATTCCCAGGGCACAGCACAGACCACAGAGAAGCAGAGTTCTTGTCTTTCTGTGGAGGAGATTTCTTTGCTTCTCCTGGAGCTTTGGCCTCACAGGCAGGCTTCAGGTTTGGCACACATCTAGTGAACTGCAGAGCTGCTCTCCAGGAACACAGAATGTGAGCACCATGGCTGATATCTCTTAAAATATTGGAGCCCCAACTTTTTAACTGCCACCCAGGAGATACCACCAGATTGTCTGGCAGGGAGTGTGGGGTGGGGGTGAGGAGGGCTTATGCTTGTGGACCCACAGAACTGTATATATTTATATACTTTTATAAGCTGCTGCCTGAGAAACTGTAATCCAAACAGCCTAAACTGAAATATGGAGATCCTCCTTTTAGGTTACCTGACAGGTCTTGTCACATCTTCAACTACTGGGAACTATTAAAAATATAATAGGCTGTTTGGACAAACATAAAGGTTTGGGAAATGACAAAGAGTTGGGGCAGGGTTGAATGACAAGATACATCTCCTATACAGGGTCCCTTGGGAGAAGTGGTTGTTTCATTTCCTACATAGAAATAAACAAAATAAAGGAATATGTTTAAAATAAAAAAACAAGGTAAAACCTCAGAAAATAACTTTAGTGAAATGGAGATGAGTAATTCACCTGATAAGGAGTTCAAAGCAATAGTCATAAAGAGGCTCACAGAACTGGGAGAAGAATGGATAAACACAGTGAGAACTTCAACAAGGAAATGGAAAATGTAAGAAAAGATACTTTTTTAAAAAGTTTAAGACATAATATTCAGATAGTCATTTCTTATTAAGAGTCATCTATGGTCTTATTCCCTTCTATAAGGGGAAAAGTGAATGCCTATATATGAAAATAAATCATCGATTTTAGATAGAAAAATTTCAATATTTTAATAAAAAGCCTACTATAAGTGAATGTCCATAGATTTGGGACAAAGTTGTAAGTACTTTTTCCTCTGTTTCTGTCAATGTTTTCTAGTGTACCATATCTTGGAAGAAAGAATTTTAGAAAACTGCAGAACATCATTAAATATAACAAAAGTGAATTTACTAAGTGGGGCTCAAGTAACATGGTAAGACTAATATAACTATCAAGTATATTCTGCTTTCCCTTAAGAATAACTAGACTTTTATCTTGAGCACCAAAACACCATTAAAACACACACACACACACACACACACACACACACACACACACACAAATATCCATGAAGCTAGAAGAAATGGTCTACAATCAAAAAATCACGGTGCCTCATCTTCTCATGGCCTTATCAACATGGAAGACTCACTTACCCAAGTATTACACTTTGGTTCAGCTAGAATTAAACCCCAGCTACTAACAAATTCTGTTTCAAGCAAATGTTCAAGTTTTCTGGAATTCAACCTGATGCTCTTATTCTTACAAATCTTATTCTTAGATTCTGGCCACAAATCTAATTAGTCCTTTAACTTTGGTGGTCCATTCAGAACCTCCTCACTGGCTGATGGCATATTGATGTTTCATTCAGATTTTGGCTCTGCTCACTTAATTGATTTTAGCATTAAGCACAACTTTATGTGAAAGTCCTTACCTCAATCCTATAAAAGCCTGGTGGCTCAAGGTAAGCACATATATGTGTACCATAGAGTGGGATCTAGACACATGTAAAGAAACAAAAAAGTGAAAGCAATATTGGCCCATTATTGCTACTGCAATGACATTGCTATTGAACTTGATCTTCATAATTTATACCATTAATCTTCCAAAGAAGATGTTCATAGGTACATATAATATAAAAGTAATATAATGGCACAAATTCAATCACAGAAATCAGGTGCTGCCAGTTTCCTAAAATTTTCATAATTACTGTGCATCTTCTCTCACCCAAAGTCAAATGTGATTTAGAATTGGTTTTCACTGATATATCATTGAAAAAATATTAGCTTCTATGAACCTATAAGATGCTTTCCTTAAGGTAAGAGTTTCTAAGATTGATGAATAGACCTTGAAGTCCTTAACCTTTTCCTGAAATAGTCAAGTCCAAGTGAAATATAAACATAAGAATACCAGTTAAAGGAATGATTTACTATCCCCTGTTCTTTTTAGCCCCAAATATCAACATGGAAACTTAATTTGACTGGTGAATTCATAGTATTATGAATTAAATGGAGCTACATGTCAAGCTATAGGCCTAAAATCAGTGCTCCAGCTTTCCATGTGCCTTTCTGCCACCTTCAAGGTCATATTTCTGTCTCTGATTATGAGAAATTCAACCTGCAGAAAAGCAAGCAAAGAAAAGGTGGTTCTACTCCATCCACCTCATGCTTGCTCAGGAGGGAGCTGTTCTCTCCCGGAAATAATCATGTACCTGTTTTTCCACAACCACACTGAAAGGAGACAGATATGCTAATGGAAAACAGCCAAATAGAGGATTTTTCTCTTCCCATGAAGTAAGTGTCCTTGACCTATATTCATCCATTTCTGTGGCCAAAACCCTTTGCTTGACATAGATTGAAAGCATCTTAAGCATCCAGTTGGGTCTACATTATGGTAAATTGGTTATGTTAATGCTAGAAATAAATGAAGTTAGTTATGAGGACTTGTTTAAGTATAAAACAGAGACCATCATTAATCTGGAATTTCCTGGCAACTACAATGGCAGCAGGAGAACTTCCAGCTTCCTTAGACTGCATTAGGCATAAAGAAATTCTGTACTTGGTCTGTAAGAATTTCTGGACCCCCACAAAGTCTCTTCTGAGAGACGCTGAAGGAAGAGCTCGAAAGGAAGATCAGGGAATTGAAGAAATTACATAAGAATACGGCAAAATGAATCACAAAGAAGAGAGTGGACACACAGAGGAAAAGCCAGGTTTTGACTTAAAAAAAATTTCTGTGGAAAAGGAAATATCAAAGTCCAATAAGACTTGGATGTTTATCATTATTTCTATAAAAAATTACATTAAATACAAACTAAAGGTACAACTTGGCTGTGATGGTGAAATGCACATGACATAACTAAAAATAAATTTAGAGAACATGGCAGCAATTTGTAAACAATAGTTAAATAATTAATAGTAAAATCTTGACTAGATGTTTCAGAAAAGTACCTATTGGTTGAATTTTACAGGTAGCTAGGTTGTATTTCTTTCGAAATCTGTAAGTATTTTATATTAATCATTATTCTTTCTAAATTATTTATACAGTTCTTTGGCTTTTTAAATAGAGTTAACTCACATGATGCAATTTTTAAATTCATACTACCTAGAAACAACACAGTCCCCACTAATCTCACCAATATGATATGACTATTTTTAAAAAAAGTTATCAACACATATAGTAATACTAAATGCCAGGCATTGTTCCTAGAATTTAACATAATACATACTATATCAATTTAATCCTCATAACAGCCATATAGAGAAGATAATCAAACCTTGTTTATCAGATGAGCAAACTGAAGCACATAGATTTCATAATTTGCTTCTCAAGGTAAGGCAACTAAAAAGTAGCATATCTGGGAATCAAACTCAGAAAACCTGGATCCAAGTCTATGCACATGGCCTCTATGCTCTGTCATTGTATTTCCATTTCTGTTTACTCACCTCAATCTTTATTGACAAATAAGGCTCTTAAATAGTGATAAGCAATCAGATGTCTATGTAATTTATAGTCACTTTTCACTTAACACTCAACATTATTCCACAGTTTTATATAGTCTCATAATTATCTTTTAAATTACTATTAATATATAATATTCTATGGGGTTGGTTGACCATCTTTCAGTAAACTTTTCCTCATTATGAGAACACTTAGATTTCTTCTGCTGTTTTTGGTACCACTTAGGGTTAACCACCATGTAGGAGAGCCCACAAATGCCAACTACATAATAAGACAGTACTGGGATGGTTTTCCAATGAGAAGACTTGGGGTTATCAAATGTGTTTGCTAGTAGTTATATATTTATACTGAAATGTAATTCTCTGTAAGTTACTTTTTATAAGGACAGTGAATCTTCTCTTCAAAGAACCACCAAAAAACAGTATGGAGTTTCTTGACTGTTAGGAAAAATGAAAATCTCAGAAAAGAAAAAAGATGCTCATAATTCTCTGGGAACCCAGCAGATTGGTAAAGTCTTGGCCATGATGGATTACATTAGAATGTGGGAAGAGGAATACCATGCATTGTTCTGTAGCATTTTTCTTTTACCTGTCCCTTTTCCATTTCTTTAATGTTTGCCTTATATTAATAGTGACTGATATGAAATAATCAACGACCTGTGCTATAAACCCAAAGGAAGAAATTGCAAAGAATTTAAAGATTTGGCCTCATATATAATCCTGTCAGATAAATGGAAAAGAGCCAGAGAAATGGGGTGAAATTAAAGAAATGTTGCAGTTAAATTTTATGCATTTTGTCCTTTCATATTTTTGCTGAAAGGAATATGAAAATGTACACAAAAAATACACAAAACTTTGCTCAGCAAGAGTGATTAGTAAATGTCACAGAAGCAACATAAGTTATTATAATCACCATCATCTTCCAGACTCACGTGTTAAGTCCACATATTTTCATTGCATTGAGTTGGATATGTCAAAAGCAAATTAAATATGCATGGTCCCTGTCCTATAAGAATTTATAAGACAGACTATATTACTAAGACAAATGTCACAGAAGCATGGACAAGTATATGCACCCCAAAGAAATTGAGTGAATGAAAGAAAAAATAAACAGTCCTTTCTAGAAAATGAGAAAAAGGGGCCTGGCATGGCTCTAGAGTTCTGGGTTTGAAGTTTCAGCACCCGTTGGTCTCACAGGAATAATTTTGGGGAAGTACTGTTGCTTTAACAGTGGAAAATGATCTGAGCAAATTGAAAGGTTAGGAAGCTAGAATATTTGAGATTCTGAATTAAGAATTAGGATGCATTGCTGTGCCCACAGATTCTTGAATAAAGATTCTATACATCATGGTCCCATATTTTAGCATAATGGGAAATATTTCAAAGAAAGAAGTAACATGATGAAAATGATGGATAGAAAATAAAATTCTATTTGTGAAATAAACTTTAAAATGTCACCTATTTTCTGATTCAGAATTATTTAATTTATAATACTGTGGAGATCACATTGTAGTGATGTTTCTTTCTTTGAGTCTTGTAATAAATGGTCTTGGTCCAAAATCCATACTACTCTGATCTGACCAAAATTTCAGGAAAGACTCTTTTTAATAATTGAATTAAAGTTTCAATTGTCCTAAAATTAGTTCCTTATGCTTTTGAAATGTCTTTACTAATAATCTCTCTGGGTGGAACTTGTTATGATACTAAATTTCATGATTCAATCTTTGATTCAATTATTAAAATATAGCAACAGCACAATCAATATGATTCTTTAATATTTTAGCAATATAAAAGATAATATAGCAGTTCCACAATTTGTATAATTTTAAAAAACACCCTTGGTGTTATTTAGTGTTTCTCAGTGAAACCATTTCTGTGTTGTTTATTTTTAAATTTGTTCTTCATTGCCTGCTTTGCAATAAAACATGTGTTTGCAATTGTATTTAGCAAAATTCATGATCTGACCATTGTACACCAAAGTCAATGTGCCTTCCTGGCACAAAACAGCCAGTATTCAAACACTTCTCTAATGTTTGGGGTTTCTGTCTCAATTGACAAAATTGAAAAATATGTATTAGCCAAGCAAAACCGCTATCTCAAAGCCATGTTGAAAATTACTCCAACCTGTCAAAGCCAATTGAAATTCCCTTTCCAGCCCAATTCCCAACTTCATTTTGTATGTGAAATAGGAAAAGTTGGATTTGATTATAACCACATGCAGAAGGAATAAAGAAATCACATGTATCATATATAATACATATACAATTTTCATTTCAAAGAATTTGTCTTTCCTTTTCCACCATTTATCCCATCTCACCTGTTCTGAATATGCCACTTGTTTGTAGAGTTTGTACATGAGCATTAGCAGTGAATTGTATAATACATTTTAAAAATCCTTGTGCCATCATATCATTCTCACTTTGGAGATGGAACAGCCCTAAACGAACAGATCTGAAATCTGTCCCTAAAGTAAATCCAGTAAATCTGAGATGTTGTTCAACATCAGTATATTTTCTATTGTTTATTATGTTTATGTATCAACTACAGTGGTCTTCTAACTATGGTGCCCAGTGGCTATAAATCCAATTCTAACAAAAGGGCATGATTCTGTCCTTAAAGATCATTATAGGAGTAAATTCCCTTCTTTAAGATTAAAATTAACTTTATTTCACACCAGAAAAAGCCTTGATTCAGAAGGTGGAAAGGGCTAACACAATGTTATATGCAAGATGAGGAGCATGACTAAAATATTACCCTGCCCCCAATCCATGTTGGGCAATACAAGCTGCTCGAAAATTAAAGCCCATAAAATCCCTGGCAAAACTTAGGGGAAACAAAACAAAACAAAACAAAATAATGGCAGCCGCTGGGAAAATAAAGGCAGGTCTTGTGGTAAAAACAGTGTGATTTCTATCACCCACATCCTATTGTATTTACCGTTTATGAGCGTTATCTAAAGGAGAAAGCAGAATGTGCCTTAAAAAGGTCTATGAGACAAACATAAGCTGTATATCACATTTCAGTTTACTGTCATTTATTGATGAGGTGTTCTAGAATTTTCATGAAGGTTTTAATGTAAATATTTCTTTCCCATTTAGCTAATTGAGACTATGGTGGAATAAATGGGATATTCCAGATTAGCCAGCACAGTATTATAAAGGAATGAAAAGAATTGGAAGCTGATTCAAGCACTAGAATGATCTGAGATATTTAAATTTGGGGGGTGAGAGAAGTTTTGGATTCTAGTTTGAGATATTTGGCTTTGCATCTTTTATGCTTGCTTACAGGTGACTTATAAATTCATAGGGAGAAAACTACCTGTGGGACTGTGCAGACCCCCTCCTCCACGGCCACAACAGTCCTGGAAGGACTTGTTAGGGAAGTGCCACATGATCACATTAGCCTGGGGTTCTGAGCTCCCACGTGCAAGACAGCTGCCTTGGAACATTGCCTGTACCCTCAGCAGACCTTGAGGGAGCAGATAAATAAACTGTTGTATATTAAGCCACTGGGATGTTGGTATTGTTTGTTTCCAAATTATAATGTAACTTATATTGACTGATACATCAGCTACTATATAAAAACTTTTAATATATTTATATTTGGATGTCCAGTATAATTGTCTCCATATAGATATAGAGTACATAGAAATTTACATAATTAGATCATGTTGTACCTATTATTCTATAAAATTTCCTTTACCAAATAATATATACTGAACATTTTCCCAAGTTATTAAAATTTTTTTCTGAACATTTATTTTTAAGTTATGGAATATTAAAATTGTACAATATTTTCTCTAACCTTTGGCTAATATTGGCCAATTTTGCCAAATAGTGCTTGCTATACTGGAAACCTATTCAATGTTCTTTGTGTATATTTTGGATTATTTTCCTATAATAAAGTTTCCAAAATGAAAATACATTGAAGTTTATTCAGATTTTAAAGATTTTTGATACATATTGTCAAATCGTCCTTCAAAGATTTTTTTACCTACATGTATACATCATTGTCTCTCTACCCTTGATGACTCTGAGAATTGTAATTTCTTAAAACTAAAATTTTGATCTATACAAGGGCTGTCCAGAATAAATCCAACCATAAATGCCTCCATTTTTCAAATTACATGGCTGGATATTTTATGGACAACCCCATATAGAAACTATCTTCTGATTTTAATTTGCAGGAAAAGTTGTTAGGAATAGCTGGTTTCAGGGAGAAGATCAGGAATAAAGCATTTATAAGAATGAAAACATTTCATGCTAGTATTTGACTCTACTACACCTTTGGCCTCTTTCTAAAAATGTTATAAAGTATATCATTTCATAATTAATTAGGGGCCCTGCAGATTCAATTTCATATTTGATCCAAGAATTCCATAGGATAATTTTTAATTCTAGTCTCTGAGTTTGTTTTTATTTGTTTATTTGTACATTATTGATTACTAGTTTTATTAATTTATGGTCTGATACTATGATTTGCATATTCAGTGTTTTAGCATGAAATATATTATTCATATCCAACTATATACTGTTATTTAAAATTTTTTAATTTAAGTGTCATAGATGTGGTATATATGTTTAATTTGACACTCGATGTCCATTCTATCTATTTTCTAGGGTGTCTTCTCCTACTACAGAGGCCGGAAAGCTAAAATAACACATTTCCAAAGAAAACTGGCAGTTTGGGATAGAGATGTAGATTAGATTACACTGAAAATGCCCACCCCATACCTTGAGATTGGGAAGGTGCAAGTGAGGTGGGGAATAACTTTTCTTTTTTTGCCTCCTGCTGCTGACAAAGTCACAGATGGCATCACTCCAGTGGCCAGTTGCTAACTTCAAAAGCACTTGTAGTGGGGGCATGAGCAGCAGTTCCCTGAGGCCTAGATCACAGCTCCAGTGATATGTTTTTCAGCTTGGCAGCTCAGATGGTGTTCACATGATTACCCGCTTTTCCGATTATGGCAAAGGTAGCAGCACCCCACAGGCCAATTTTGCAGAGTGATTCTGGAAGTCATTTTGGGGGGAATCATCCCTCAATCTCCTTCTCCTGCCTTTTCAGTCATTTTGTGCATAGTTATCTGACAAATGCCTTTTGCTTAAAATAGCTTGTGATCTCTAGCTCCTATAACTGAACCACTGACTGATATAAACAGTATTTAAGACTTGGCCCCTCTTTATAGTTTTAAAAACTTGATATATAAAAATGTTTAAAATAATGTGATTAATTATATTACCCAGATTGTCTATTTTCTTTTTTCTTTTCCCTACTTGCTTTTAAAAATATGTTGTATTAAAGTCTTCTTCAACATTTGTGGGTTTTTTTTTTCAATTTTTTCCTTGACTTATAATGATTTTTCTGTTACCAATTTTGAAGTTTACTTTCTTTGTAAAGGTTTCATTTTGTTAAAATTTCCTTGTGTTTCGTATCCTTCACCTACTTAAAAATGGCCACTTTGTTCAGTGCAATGCTTTTCTTTTTGTTTAAATTCGTTCTTATATGGTATCAATATTGAGACCTGGAGTATCATTTTGATTTCATTTACTTAATATTTGTTCCTTTTTTATTTTTTATTTTTTTTGATTCCCTGGCTGGGAATCGAACCCAGGCCACAGCGCTGACAATGCTGAAGCCTTAGCCACTACACCACCAGGGAACTCCTGTTCCTTTTTTATTTTTAAACTTTTAATTTGTTGATTTTATATATATATCCATTCACAATGAAGAACTGGTTGTTTATCTGAGATAAAATGATGTGTAAATAGCATGTAAAGCAAGAATTTAGAATGAGTATCTAAATTCTAGATACATCTATTAGTATCTGGTTCATCTATTACTCAACATTAGTAACATCAATCTAACAAAACACAAATTTGTTTAAATAATATTTCAAAATTAATGTGTAATTTTTGCCTTATGCAATGATATGAAACCTAACTCTGCCTTAACATACAAAGATGCAACTCCATTGTTTATACTAACCATAGCTATAAATGCTGGCCACACATAGTAAGCAAAAAAAATCATGACCCATTACAGATAAACCTCCACACAGACAATAACTTTTCGTATCAATGCTGCTTTATAACACTAATTATTATGAAGACATTTTAAGCAATAATTAAGGATATATATTTCACTTATAGAACAATGCTTTTGATCCTGAGGTGAATAACTCAAATGAACTGACAATTACATAAACATAAAATACCTACCAGGCTAAGTTTGCACATGTAGAGGGAATGACAGCTAAAAAACAACTCTGTCCTCTGCCTTCAGGGATCAAGATTCTTTGACATCAATTTAAGGCACTGCATCCCAATTCCAGAAATGAACATGATAAAGCATAGTCAAGAAAATCCTCAAATATGTTCAGGAGTTGTTTAATGGCAAATAGTTCATTTTACAAAATCAATCATTTATAAAGAATGTTTTATCTTGATTACGAATTCTGGGGAATAAGAACCCCTTCCAGGGATTTTTAAAGACATGTCTGAATTAAGGAAACACACAAATATAAACGTAGAAGCAGGTATGCAGTGCTTAACAAAAAGTTTCCATAACACATCGGAAGTCAGCTTCAGTTTGCCACATTTCCATTGCAATTACTGTGTGGATAGTTCATTTTGAGATTAATCATATGAGGCCTTCTGCTACTGTTATATGATCTATGCAGAAGAGGAGTGAAGGGAATATATAAAACAAAGCCAGATTGTAATAGTTTTCTATTGCTGCATAACAAATTACCACAAACTTAATACATGAAAACAGCATCCACTTATTGTCTCACAGTATCTTTAGGTGAGAAGTCCAGGCACAGTGTAACTGGGTTCTTTGCTCAGGGTTTAACATGGTTGCAGCCAAAATACTGGTTGAGGCTGCATTCCGATCTGGTGCTCAGGGTCCTCTTTCAAGCTCATTCAGGTAGTTGGCAGAATTCAGTTTCTTGCAGCTGAAGGACTAAGGTCCCTTGGGGAATGCTCTCATCTTCTATAGGTAACCTTCAGATTCTAGCCACATGGCACTGTAATAATATGGCAGGCTCTTCTTCAAAGTCTGTAGGAGAAATTTCCCTCCAGTCTATTACAACAGGGTCTTATACAGCACAATCTAATCAAAAGAGTGAGAGTCCATCATATTCACAAGTCCTGTCTACTTTTCAGGTGAGGGAGTCATGGAGGTTGTGAACACCAACAGGAAGATATTTGGGGCATTCTTAGGATTCTGCCTACCACATAATGGTTAAAAGGAGATTTTTAATACAGTGTTAAAAGCATGGCTTATTGCCTTCTGTGCATCATATGAATGCATAAATGACAACATTTCTGTCCTGGATAACAGGAATTGAGTCCATAGCAAAAATAAAAATAAATAGGAAACAACGTATGAAAAATAAATGAAAGCATTAAGCAGTTTTAAATGTAGCTGCAATGTAATGGGATAATTTTTTCTTAAAATCAGGAGTTAGTGTTTGAACAGTTGTGATTTAATATTTTTGTAACAAAATTGTAATATTGCTAATTTTAAATTTACTGCACAAACAATATAATTAATAGTCGATGTGGTACGCTTTGTGCCAGATGGATAATCCAATCCAGACCATCTTCTCAGCTTATGTTTCTCATCTTCCAAAAAGACCTAAAACTGGTTGAAATGACTTGCTACACAGCAGTTTTGACTTATGCTGAAAAGTGCAATGTTAACACCTAATTCGTTAACAGCTCAACTCGGTGATCAATAAATATCTTGGGTTAAATAACTTAATGTATCCAATTAAATAATTTTAAGTGATTATTCCATAAATTAATTTTGTTTACTCTGATCACCTGCTTTTTATTTTGAAGTAAAATATCAAAGTTTGTTATGCTTATTCCTATATCACTGCATACGTAGTATTTTTAATAAAAGTCTAAAGGTTAAAGATCATATTACCTATTCAATTACATGCCATTCCTTTCTGAATGACATAATTTTCTTAATAATCCAAATATTTTCTAGATAATTATAACTTTTTAATAATTCATAGGTCCTTTTTCTAAATTCTAGGTATGTGAAAGTATGTTCTAGAATATAATTTTCTTTAGGTATCTTTCTCTGTGTACCCTATTTTCTATAAGTACATTGCCAAAGTATTATTAAAAGCTTAAAGAAATTCCCTCTGTATGGCAGTGTACTGTTGACATACCAAGTAATTTCTGCTTTTATTGAAAAGAAAATTAAAATATTTCAAATACAGAGTAATATAAAACTGAATATATGCCTAAAACTTCCACTAGAAAGAATATAGAGCAAAATGTTCATTTAAATCTGTATGAATAAGATGATATGTTATGCTTCAGTTTCCATAGCAACTTTCTTGACAGAAGTTAACAAGGATATTGCTGTGAAATAAAAAATAGCAAAAAAAAAAGTTATGCATATTTTTTATCAGTGATTAGCTTATTACACACAGAATTACGGAAGTTAAACCACATGGTATTACTGGACTAAATACAGAAAAGATTGTAACAAATCGGAGACATTTATAACATAGCATTAACGAGATCTATATTGAGGACAAATTGTTCAAATATCCAATTACATAGTTCTTAACAATGGTATTAATAATCAGGACAAAGAAATTTGATGAAAAAACAATTCTTTCTGTGAGCAGAGTTTTGTCTGTTGTAGTCCTGTAAATTTTTTTTCTATGAGCACAGCATATCATTGTTTGTAACTGTTATACTGGAAACCAGCCTGATGCCTTTCTTTAAAAATTAATTGGGCCTCTTTTGCTATCACAAGACAGAAATTCAATTCAAAATAGCTTCATTAAAAAGAAATCTTTTCTTAACTAGAAAATCCAGAGATAAAACTGTCCTCAGTCTTCTCTCCTGATGGTTCTACATATCTCTCTGTTGATTACTCTACATATATCACTCTATCTAGGCCACAGATGACCTTCACATTGAAAACCAATAATCAAATTTTAAGCTTTATTTTATGGTACCTATCTCCACATTTGTCATGGTTGATCATTCACTATAGGTTTTTTTGGTTTTGTTTTTCAAACAGTTCACATTATTTTATGCCTTTGGCCAAACACTCTAAATGCTAACCATGTCATTCAGAATAATGTAATGAGCCTACACGCCCTCCATAGTCTGTTCTCTCCTCTCTCTGTCTCCCACCATCTCCCCTCAGTCATTCTGCTTCAACCGTGCAGGCCACCTTGCTCCACCTCAGAACCATCGAAGTTGCTATTTCCTTTCCCAACAACTCTTCCCTCAGATAACTAAATGACTTTTTCCCTCACTTCACAAAAATTTCTGCTTTAATTTCTTCTTTGCAGTATTGTTTTCCTTGATCATATGTTTTTTAAAAAATCTCTTCTACTCTTGTTTTATATTTTTTCTGTGTTCTTACACCCACTTGCCTATGTATGTATGTATGTATGTATGTATGTACGTATATTTCTATCTCTTTCTTTCTTAAGAGAAAGAAATATTTCTGTTGTGTTCATTGCTATATCCTTAAGTGCAGAAGAGTGTCTAGAGTAATGTAGGTGCTCAATAAAAACTTTTTCAACGAATGAACAATTCAACCCAAGCATTTAGACAGTATCATTTGGGGCTCTTTCTCCTTCTCTACCTCCCAGCAATTCATTTCTCCTTAGCTTCATTCTGCATTCATGCTAAACCAAGTAATCATCAAGATGTCCTCCAATGGCCCAAAACTCACATCATCTAAAATAATCCCTCTCAGTTTAAAAAGATTTTTTTCTTGGTAAGCAGGCACTGATAGCAGAAAAATTTTCCTATTAGCCCTCTTTGGATCATGTGTGTCTTCTGGAACAATCATTATGTCTAGGGAGGTGCAGTACCATATGTATCTCATGCAGTCCAGGTCATGGGACTCCAGGAGAAGAATAAAATGAGAGCATTTATACTGGTAATCCCTGCAGGACCACAAAGGTAGAATAAGGATGGTCTCTTCAAGAAAAGATTCTGGCAGAACAAACAACATGTCTCCTGTACTTTGGATTATGCAAGAAATATTTAACATCGCATTTCAATATGAAGGGCACTGATGTAGTGATACAAACATGGTAGGTTCTTGAAGGAAGGCAAATTCCAACTATTATTACCTAGCAATACATTCTTTTCAAGAATGCTTTAGAACATTCTTGTTTTGCCACTACCTCTGTGCCATAATAACTCTGTATTTCATTTTCACTTCAATTCAAGCTCACGAGAATATTGTGAGAATAAATAAATATAATGAAGAATACGGTGATATGGATTACTGTCATAAGGGTAGAGTTAGCCTGAGAATATGCCCTCAGCTCAGAATTTCAGTTTTTATAGTATGTCTCCAAACATGTAGGAAAGAATCAGGGTTGGCTCTAAAATTAAGCAAAACTGAGATCAATCCAAACTCTGCCAGTAATTATCTGTGTGACCTCAGGGATATTGCCTAACCCCTCAAGGACTGAGCTTTCTCACCAGTAAATGAAAGCTAATAGCAGTACCTAAATCATAAGGTTGAAATGATGATTAAATGTGATCCTGCCTATAAAGCACATTTTTTTGTAACTAGTATGTACTCAATATACGTTACTATCATACTCCAAATTCCACATTACCCATAGAACAGTTCACCTGCACCTTCGGATTTCCTTGACAAATTGTCCCTTGTTCTTGTATTTTTTATTTTATGCCTTTTATTGGAATAATATTTATTCTAACATCTATAACTTAAAATCCTTCTAGCCTTTCAAGATTCCTTGTTCAATACCATTTATCAGTGAGAATACTAAACCTTTCTAATAAGAATGAATCGATTCTTACAGTATTTCAAACCTCCTACCTGATGTGTTCTATTTGGCTGTGTTAGCAGCTTGCTGTTTGGCCCTTCTAGGAACTCAATGTGGGGTTGAATTTCATTAAATGCATACCAATGAGGGGAAGGACTTTTTGTTGATAATTAGAATTTGTTTTATTTGAACTCATCCGTATCATTATAAAATTATATTAATAAAAATGTACTTAAATGCACAAGTGAATATGTTCAAACTACCAATAAAATTCTTATAAGATTATTTTGGTAGCAATTTGCTAAAAAGCATGGTTAGGGGAAAAAAACTATTCATTTTCTTCCAGTAATTTAAATAAATGTTTTAGAATGCTAAATCATCAAATAGAAAATCACTTAGGGTTTATCAATATTCAAAAGTTCTGTTATACTAAATGCATATAATGCAAAGAGCTGGTAAGTTATATAGAGAATAATTTTTTCATTACATATGGACATCAATATATAATATGAAGTAGCTTCCTTACTATCCCTAAGCTCTCCTGTTTAAACTGAAACTGCATATCATACAATTCATAATTTTCTTCTACTGTCCTCAGACATTTTCTTATCAAAAGCAATCATGTGGTATCTTATTAGAAGAGAAAGAAACCCATAATTGCAAATTTTCTGCTCCTTGTGGAATGAAAATATTATACTGTCAGATAATTCATTTCTTACATAGATCACAATATTTCTGTTCTTTAAGAAAGAGAATAATATCAACCTTTAACTAAATTTTAAAAAGTTTGAAATGTTATTAGTTTACTGATTGCTAGTTACTTATCCAGCATTTTATGTATGTTAGAAGGGAATCACAAATGCAGAAGGATGAAAAAGAAGCCCTTCAGTATCTAAAATAGATATGTTCAATATCTTTAGGGGCACCACACCCTTCTCTTAGAAAACAACATTTCAGTTATTATTCTACACAAACACTATCAAGTTTGGTAGTATGATTCCCACTTCTAGCAAAATATACACACTAAATTAGATAGTACTAGAGAAGGAAACAATAAATCTACACAAGGTGGGATACAAGCCCCTAAAACATAGCAGTCACTGGCTGTTTAGCATAAAGACAAATATCCTACAAAGACTTTGAACAACATCACTGCACCAGTGTTTCATAGTCATAAAGGGGATCCTACACCACCAGAGAAATATTAAATTGACTTCAATGTATTTTATTTCAGAACAAGGAAAACTACTGAGTTCAGAAAATTAAGGGCACCAATCTCATTCACTTCCCAAATCCTCTACCCTAATAGCCTCACCTTGGGTGTTAGGATTTCAACATATACATTTGGGAGTGGGAAACAGAAACACTCAGTACATTGTACCCATTGAATAAAAATAACTGAATGGTCCCATATCAGTGGAGAGATTGGATTTTGGTATCAGATAGACCCAAGTTTGGAGTTCAGATTTGCCCTGTTCTAGATGTATGGAGCTGAACAAGTTACTATGAGTATATTTTGTTGGAAGTAGAAATTGTACAACCAAACTTGATAGAGTTTGTATAAAATAGGAAACCAGTAAGAGAATGCTTTGAAAAGGCAAAAGCTTTTAAAGTATCAAATTGGATCAAAAATCATGTAAAATAATAATTGAAAAGTGATGGTAGATTTTTAAATTAGTAGGTGATTATGACCTTGGCACGAACAGCTTCAATGTGGATAAAGGCAAAGCAAAGTTGGTCAAATAGTTGCTGAGGTGAAAGAGGAGTAAGATATGTACAGTAGTCCCCCTGTCTGGGAGAGATACATTCAAAGACTCCCAGTGGGTGCTTGAAATGACAGTTAGTACAAACCATACATATTCTGTGTCTTTTCCTCTATATGCATACATATGACAAAGTTTATAAATTAGGCACAATAAGAGATTAACAGTAGCAAATAATAAAATAGGACAATTATAGCAATACGCAATATTGTGCAATTTAGGTTAATGTTTATTCTAGTAGGCCAATAATTATTTTTTATTAATCATATAGCTCTAACTCTACCCTAGAACTTACTCAATTAAATTTGCCTTTGTTATTATGTATTTGGGTGAGTTCCAATGAAGTCTGAGTAGAACGTTGATGCCTTACCTGATTGCTTCACTACCAACAGACTGAATCTTTGTTTCATGCACAGATGCCAGACTATTAGATCTGGAATTGAACTCTTCGGTTATTAGTTTTCTACTCTACTCAGATTATTTTCAATAAGGTCCTATTGCCCAAAGGATAAAGCCCAAAATGAGTTTTACATCCCAGGCTCTCCAGAATCTGCTACCAAATGACATTTCTGGTCTTACTTTCCAATTTTTTTAAATTAATAACTCAATTTTTGAGCCAAATTGGAAGTCTTAGTGCATTTTTTTGAGTATTTAAAATTTTCACAGCTTGATGCCTTTGATCCTGCTGGGTTTTCTTCCTGGAGAGCATTTACTTTCACCATTTCATGCCAAAAACATATATAGATAGCAGATATTAACTCAAGTGATACATCCTCCAAAAGGCTTTCTGATTTCTCAAAAGAATCATCAAAACAGTAATCTGAATCAACTTCACTTTGCTGTGTGTGTGTGTGTGTGTGTGTGTGTGTGTGTGTGTACATTTGTTGCTTTTGTTATCCATTAGCTCACTGTGGGGGTGGGGAGCAGAGATCATCTCTGACATCCTCATAATCAGAGGAATAGCTAGAATACAACGTGGAGGTAGTCAAACCCAATCAATGTTGCTGGATAAATGCATGATTAAATATTTAGTACAAGAGTTTATAGGTTTCAATATAAATCAATTTATCTCTAGGAATGAACTTAACAACATATATGTAAGACCTGTACAGAAAAAATATGAAGCTCTATTGATAGTAGAACAACTTCTGATTCTGTCCAAGATGACGTAATAGAGATAGATAAGACTTAGCCTCCCACCTGACACAACCAAAAAACCTGGACAAAATATATAAAACAGTGGTTTTAAAGACACAGACATCAAGCAAGGAAGATGATAAAAGACCAGCTTTCTTTATAAATATTCCAGACAGTAAAACTGATCATATTTGAAATCACAATTTTGTAACTGCTAATGATTTTAATGGAGTGAAAAAGAGACAACATGCTCTTCCATCAGGTTTTGTGCCCCCTCCAAATAATTTAATAAATTGAATCTTAATCTAATCAAGTTTCTAAATCCACGGGGCAATTTACAGGGAATACAGAGGACAGAGGAACATGGAAAACTACATCAGGAACATAATCAATGAACTCCAGACTGATAGACCCTGGAGGACACATTTCTTCAACAAACAAATTGCAAGAGAAAAAAAAAATGAATGGGGGAAATAAACTTAAAAAGACTTGAGGACATATCTGCATCTGATTCAAACAAAAACACTAAAAATTCTATAATATTTATGAGACATTCATTGGATATTCTAGGAATATCACAAATTATAGTTAATGCTTAGGTATTCTTAATATTGTAGTTATTTTTGTGAACTATATCTTTTATAGATATGTAATGATAGATGTAACTATAGAAATTACTAGATGTTTGAATTTTACTTCAAAATAATATAAGAAGGGAGAAATGGGTGAGAATATAAATAAAACGAGATTGGACTTGCATTGATAATTGTTAAAGCAAGTTTGTCTATAATGGAAATGGGTTTCTTGAAGTTATTTCTCCCACAAGGGAGGCTTCTGGAACACTAGTAATATCCTACTTCTTGTCCTGCTGGTAGTTGCATGGGTGTGATCATGTCGAGATAGGTCATACTTCGTAAACTTGAGTTTTGTCACTTTCAGAATAGGCTCATATTCTGCATTGAGGAATCTCCTTCTCTGGCACTCTCTACTCTAGGATTCTCCCTCTCTGTGGCCTGCCCAGGCTCTGATCTAGGGTTTCTCTACCTTGGCACTATTGATGTTTTGGGCCAAATAATTCTTTGTTGTGGAGAGCTGTCTTTGCATTATAGAATGTTTTGCATCTATCTCACACCCTCACTCCTAGTTGTAACCCCTAAAATGTCTCCATATATTACCAATGTCTCTTACAGGGCAAAATATCCTGGTTGAAAAATCACTGCTTTAGCCAGAAAGACGTTACTGTTTCCTTTGAAGTGTTAGCTGCCCACGCAGCACTGCTAATGACTGATGTTGAATTTGGAGCAAAGCTACAACAAAGAAAGAAAGAAAAATACCACCTCTCCTCCCCTGCCAGCCACTTTTCCAGGTGTTGACTCTCCTCCACAAACTGCCTGCTTTTCTTTGCTTTTCAGAAATCTTAGGTCATATGGGAGCCTTTTTGGCGTGTTTTTGTGTTTTGACCGGAGCTTATACTTCCTATGAGTTAAGGGTTGAAGTGCAGGGAACTCACACCGCCACAGTGGAATTGAACTGAGAACAGCACCCACTCCCTCCCCCCCCACCCAAATACACACATTACAAGTGACTTTATCTAGTTGTCTGACTACTCACATGGGTTTTTTAAAAATATATATGTATATAAAATTTAAATTTTACTAGACTGTATCCCAGTGCCAACCCTTCTGGAATAATTTCCCCTGGCAAACATGGTAGCCCTTCAATATGTGGATTTCAGTGGGGTTTTTTTTGAAAGAGAATTTAGAATTATATCTTTATATACTTGCTCTCCATTAGTTTTTCTTCTTCAGGAAGTCCAAACCAGCATGTTAGATCTCTTTGCACATAATTTATCATGCTTTCTCTATAGTCACTTATTATTTCTCTAAGTTTCACTTAATTGTGTCTGGTTTCTTATTTCTATCAATAGCTCTCTGTTTTCTCCAGTGTCTCTCATATTTAGTATTCTTTCCAAATTCATGTCTCAATTTTTCTCAATTGTTTTCCTAAATACAAGTTCTCTCATATTTTATCTCCTTTTATTATTGTGTCTTCTCTTTCCTGAGGTGTTTTTTTTTTCATTTTTACATCCCTCCTAAACAATATAGGATCTTTCAAGCTTTAATTTTAATCATCCTATTTCAGATATCCATGCTATTTTTATTTTATATTTTACTATATACCTTTTCTTGGTACTTTTTGGGATATCTTTAAAAATAGTCATTATAATCTTTAATTTATTGAGCTAATGGTTGCTTAAATTTACCTACATGTTTGGAAATCTGATTGTATACCATGTATGCATCCAATTCCTTCTAAATGCAATATTCTTTTCTTCCTGAGATATACCTTTCCAGAAAATTTTTATAAGATATTCTGAATGAAAAATTATTCTTGTTTTTTTTTAATTGTCTTCCTGTTACCATCATGCATGAATAAGAACTAAATATATACTTTTAAGTCAAAAGGTATTTTCGCTCATATTCTGAAGCTATCATGGTTGTCTGGCATATCAGTTTGCTTGGCCTGCTGTTAACAAAGTACCACAAACTGGGTGGCTTAATAGGAATTCATTGTCACACAGTTCTAGAGGCCAGAAGTATAAAATCAAAGCGTCAACAAGATGCTTCTTGTTGGTTCCTTCTGAGCACTGTGAGAAATGGATCTGTTTTAAGCATCTCTCCTTGGTGTCTATAAAAGGTTTCCAACCTTTTTGCACTTGGGGACCAGTGAAAATAGGAAAATTATTTCAGGGATTGCTAAGGTAGAAATTAAAACCATACAACAGTGATCTTCAACCTCTGGTCCATGGATCATCTCCAGTCCGCCGGAAATGTCTTGCTGGTCCGTGAAATAGTTACTATTTCACATACTATAGAAATCAGAATTAGGGCTCCTGAGCATTCAGACAGGCTAAGTCTTACTCTAATGACTCCTGGTGGACCTCTGGCAGGTAGTTTAAGCATGCATGGGTTCATTCTGATGCTATTGGGCCAAGAGCCAACTGAGAGACTACTCACTTTGGCCAACATGGTGATAATATCAACCATGGTGTTTTCTTGAGCCACAAACATGACATTAATCTTAACACTAACTAGTATGAAAAAAAAAATGTATCTGTTCTCATAAAATTCAACCTCCCTAATATAGGCTTTCCAAAACACAAAAATAACAATAGGAAAATCAAACTTATTCAATAATTAAAATTCTAAATTGTTTTCTGCATTGATGTCTTTGATACATATCACAAAAAATTAATATTTCATATTCATATAATTTGATGCATTCTATTTATGATTAAATGTGTATAGTAGTGCTGCTTATGCTATCTAACCAGAACCTTGAGAAGTTTGATGTCTTTAATTAGTATAAAATGTAGAATTAGTCATTATTTAAATAAGGATTGGCGAACAAAATTTTCAAACACATAGTTCAATAGTGATGAGGCAGTCAGATATGATTGATTTTAATTGGAGTTATTGTCATTAAAAATAAAGAAACTATAACTCATATTCTGATAATATGGGTATCTATTTTGTTCTATAAATGTTGCTGCATCCTGCAGCCTAGTTGTAAAAGTCTTTATTTAGTTCTTGGTATCTTCATACCTAAACTTCATGTAATCTTTCCTTCACTATGCGTGTACATGATCGCATGCACACACACAGGTGTGCTCACACACATGCACACACACATAGGCACATACCTCATTTGGGGGCATTTCTCTTCAACCTCATATCTAGTGTAAATCTCCATCTAGCCTATTATCACATTGATACCTAGCCCTGGTTAGGTGTTTGTATCTCATATGGTGTCCTATGCTGTTTATCTTTATGATGCCAGTGCTAGGCACACAACAGATACTCAATAAATGCTTAGACAATGAGAGAATTTGTCTCTTGTATATTATTTTTTCTTTATAAAAATAATTGCCCATCTCACCACTAGTGGCTTACCACCTTGATACAAAATGAATGCGTACTTTGACCACTGAAAACCGCAAACCTTCTGTCCGTTCTCACCCTGTTTATATTAGGAAATACTCCTTTTAAGTTGATAGTACTAACCACCACCTAGTGGCTAGGATGGGGAACTATCTGATTTGATATATTACCTGGCACCTTTAAGGGATTTGAGAGGTTTAAACAGTTGGAAATAAGGGTTATCAATGACAGCAGAAGCAGCAAGTAAAGCCCAGCAGAATCCAATCTAGGCCCTGGGTAATATTGCATCTAAACCCTCTTGTCCTGGGTTTACACTCTTTAACCCTCTTTGGGGGTATGTGCATAAAATGTGAGAGCCCCAATATCAAAATTCCCAAATCTAAATCTCAGATCCCCCACTTATGCTTTGAATGATCTTAAACAAATGGTTTCACCTCCCTATGTCACAGTTTGTCATCTATAATATTGGGATAATGATATTACTGTACAGACCTTTAAGATCATAATACTCACATGGAGGTTCTTATGAGAAATATAATAACACATGTGAAGATATTAACACAGTGTCTTAATTAGAGCTCAATAATTGAGTATTATTTCTGTTTTGAGCTAGTTTGTCTTCCTGGCTGAGTCTGAAACCACTTTAATTTTACTCTTTATATTTATGCAATTTTTTTCTCCAGTTCGGGTCCTTGTTTCCATTTTCTCCACTGACTGCTCTGGCCCACCCTATCCCTGGCCCTTTGTAAATGCTCTCTTTAACTCATCATCTCTTCTCCACAATCCACATCTTTGCCTAAGATCTGAGTTTGCAATGAGGTTCCTGTATTTTCTTTTCTGTGACAACAGAGATGATTCCATCTTGCATAATTTCCCCTTGTCTACAAATACACCACATTGACCACTTTACCTTCATATATATCTCTCATTGTGAGCTCAGTTTCTTTAGGAAAATAAAAGGTCATCCCTCTCTCCTACTCTTTTCATCTATTGTATCATCATGGCTGGCAAAACAAATGTGAGTCTGTGGAGCACTACTTACATCAAGGAAAGAGAAAGGTTAACAGTTTTAAAATTAGGCCTGTGTAATAGGAATGCTGTTAACCTCTGAAGAACTCAAAAATGCCCATGAATTCACTTAAAAACCTGCCCAAACTTGCCATTTTCTAACTCCTCATCAATTGAAATGTACTTTTCTTCAAGCACCAACGTATGGAGAAATATTTTAAAACATTTCTTACATAATTTTATTGTGAAAAACTAAAAAAAAATTCTGTATTTATATTTTAAGCATATGTTTTATTATAAAAAGTGGGCATCTGTACCAACGCTCTAAAAATAACCACTACCATAAATATTGTTATTATAGGGAAATACAGGGCAAATAAACTTATGGTACACGACTCATTTCTAAGTTAAGAACTGAATATAAGAAGAATGAATATGATATCCAAACTGAATTCTTCGGGCCTATTTCTGCTTTGGCATGTTCTACTGTTATCTAAGTTACTGAGTAATTCAATCTCGGGGTTTTTCCCTCCGACCCTGGTGAAACAACTATGCTTTGAAATTCAGAATAATCAGAACAGAACAATCAGATACTTTTCACTCAGATTCTATCAAACATACTCTAAATATATTACTTAGTGATGACAGTCTTTTGTTCAGTGGGGTGCTCACACGTTGTTGGGCACTGGAAACATTACTTGTGGTGAAATTATACATCTCAGTAACAGGTCAAACTGTGGGAATGCCCTCGTTGGCTGCCCTCACGCAAAGAAGAAAGTTTGTTCTCATACATTTGGACAAAGGTATAGTGACTGTTCTATTGACCAACTGCAGCTGTACAGATGTAAAATCTCATTCAGTTGGTTCCATTCTCAAACTGAACATTCTTCTGCAAGTCCAAAAACTAAAATGGTAAAAAGCAACAATAACAAAAACAAACAAACAAACAAGCAGATGTTAGTCCCATTTCCTTCTGATTTTGTTCTGTCACGGTTTGCTAGTCTTCCCTTAGTCCTCTCAGAATGTGCTGACAAGCAGCTCCAGAACCAAGCACAGAGCCACCAGCCAGAGTCCTCCGCAGGTCATGATGAGTAAGGCCCATTCACCGAGCAGTCTTCTTGGCTAGTGGCTCACTTTTGAATATAATATGGAGTTGGGGAAATTTTATTTTGTGATTTTTACCTTATAATTTATTTTGTGATTTAAGTTTATTTATATTATGATTCTATATAAATCATAAAAGGAAATAAATTCTCAATGCTGGAACTAGAGTCCTTGTGCTATATACAAGGACTATTAGAATTGAGTTTAGTAGTATGGTTTTTGTGATGTTGGATTTTTTTAAGTGTTAGAATTTTGTACCCCAGGTCTCACACTATAGCAATGAAAGAAAGAAATTGATAAAAACCTTTAATGACACTTCTGTTAATGTCAATGGGCCAGGGGTCTTTTCTGAGGTACTTATACTAGGTTCTTCAGATTCTACTAGGTCCTTTTACTTCGTTATCAACAATTTGGAGAAGAAAAGATTTTTTAAATTCTTCTTTCCTAAAATTGCAAGAGAAAATTGGTACATTTACCTGGAGAACTCTAATTACTTTTGGGGGCAAAATAAACACCTCCATTAATTTAAGAGTGTTTCAGAAATATTAAAATCCATGCACTTATGACACATGTGTATTTATTCAAAGCATTTTTTCCTAAATGTCAACCTATGCAAGTATAAAGGAAGCCTCAGTTTCACTCATGAAGAAAAAAAATCAAGAATATATGATAGAAAAAGACAACAATTATAAATCAACATAAACATAAGAATACGATATATAAGGCAGTAATCTGAACACAGTGTATTCATTTCAGAAAACTAACTGTAGAAAAACAGGTAAGTTGTATCTACATAAAAAATGGAGCATATGAGAATGTAAGAACTCTGGGAAAGGGAATTTAGGAAAAGGAGGTAATGAATTGTATGGCAAAGCAGCTAGGGAGTAAAATACAAGACCAACATGTTAAGCTCAAGAGAATAATAAAAGAGTATTTATAATAATAAAAGAGATGTCATTCATTGATAGGGAATTCCTCAAAATCAAGTTTATTAAAAAAAAACTACCGTTGGTCTCAAAGCAATTAGAGATGATTTCAATATAAATTAAGAAAGTATTTCATTACTTAAAATATTATAGGCCACTTGGTACTATACAATAAAGAAATTTTAATCTGCTGAATGTTCTAAAAGTTTTAAGAAGGTGAGGGTTCTTTAGTGTTTAAATTTTAATACTAGAAAAGTTAGACATAAATATTTAATCCTGGACTCTTACTGAGGTGAAGCACACTGCTATCATGTTTGTGAGCATAGTAATATTAGTTGACTAATTGAACAAATTTCTTTTAAATAGCTGATGGAAAAATTATTTGGGATTCAAATAGTTTTCTGAAACAAGAGTTAGTAAAAACACACTTCAATATAAAAAGTTATAAAGATTAGGAAGAACCATTCGCATTAGAACCTAGGAAAAGTAAACATACCAAAGGAAATTTCACTAGATCTGTCTTTGGTCCATTTGATCTAATGTGTCACTATTTAAAATATTGATTTTGAAAATGCTAAAATAAGTTGTACCTTATTCCTCTTTGTAGAAAGTTTTTTTGAGGGCTCTTAATCTCCATCACCCCATCATCCCTACTATCCAACACCCAAAAGAATAATTACTTCATCTAAGCTCCACCTTGAATTTGTCATTACATCATTATCCATATTAATTACATATTAACAAACTAGCAAATAACACCTGTTATAGACTAGGAGCTGCTTGAGGTTAATGTTTATTATATCCCTCTTTCTGCACATAGTGTCTGGCACTACTAAGGATATAAAAACTGTTAAGAAATAAAATCAGAAGTTTAAAAGTTGCTCTTGAGGGCAATAGGGAAGGGGGCTTGGAGAGGATACAGAGGGTGAAAGGAGAGAGTGGGAGTCAAATATAAGGTGCATATGAACACATAATGCACCACATAGACAATGAACTGTAGAATTGCACACCTAGAACCTATGTAATTTTTATTAATCCATGTCATTCCAATAAGCCAAACAGTTTTTTAAAAAGTTTCTCTTGAATTACTATTAGCAGTTCAGATATAGGTTATTATATCCCATCTTAGCATTTTGGACTTTTTTTTCTTATCTCTTAACACATGTGTCATGGTAATTATTAATACAAACATTCTTTTATCAAACCCCTTACCCACATATTAAGACAGAGGAGAGCAGTTATGCCATCTGTCCATTGTTGTGAATCTCTAGTTTCTAGGACAACTGTAAACAACTGAGTGAAGATATGCATAAAGAAATTAATTAAGAGATAAATTCACCATACTAACCAGCAATCCTTCTTCTAGGTATCTACCCAAAAAAAATCTGAAAATATTTATCTGTAAAGATACATGTGCCGCTATGTTCACTGCAATATTATTCACAGTGGCCAAAACATGGACACAACCAAAGTGTACTTAGCAGGATGACTGGACAAAGGAGATATGATTTCTAAATACAATGGAATATTACTCAGCCATAAAAAGATGAAATACTGCCATTTGGGACAACATGGATCTTGAGATTATCATGCTAAGCAAAATAAGTCAAACAGAAAATGTTGAGAACCATATGATTTCACTCAAATGTGGAATATTCTACCAACACTATTTGCATCTTACTCATGAGTAAGGAAGAGATGAAAAGAAAAGGAACTATGGGTTGTCCTACTGTCCTTTTCCTTTTATAACATAGTGACTTCCACAACACGCTTACCTTGTGCTTCCTTTGAGTCATCCTGTACTACAATGCAACATGAATCCAATGGAATTCTGTTTGATTGTACAACACAAAGACTAAATGCAAATGGGATGGCAAAGAATGGTGTACACACATACTGCTCATATCTTCTCTGTCCATGTGCATGCTCTACTATCCAATCAAACTCCATTTACAAAACACAAGTTCTAAGATAAAATTATTAAGAATTGAAGATGAGACAACAGAGCATTAAACCAAACACAGGGCCTTTCTGAGAATAATGCCTCAGGTGACCTACACAAGCCCTCTACTCATGAAGCCAGCCTTGTATGGGGCCTCTGTTACCATTTAGACAATAACCCCATCCAACAGAATAAGCTAAGTGGTCAGACAGACTTGTCTTGTGCCACTAGCATCAGAGGGCAGGTGACAAGTTTCGCCTTATTTTGGAGCTTGAAGACTTTGTTGATTATTTAGGTTAGTGTCCAAAAATAGTGATACTTTTCAGGCTATGGAAAGGAATGCTAATAAGATGATTGCTAAGAATCTTGTATTTTAAACATATATAGATGCTATTTGTGAGAATACAGTAAGACAAAAGGCTCTGTTGTAGAAATACTTCATATAAGTATCTTCAGGGGAAATAGGTTTTCAAGCTATGGAATAGCAATCCATTAGTGGATCTTGAAATTAAATCATTAGGTTGCAGTCATTCTTTCTTAAAATAATGAAATAGACGAAACAAGAGTAGAAACAGTCAAGCATGTTGCACATATAGCAAAGATGCATACAATTTTATGAATATTTTGTTTCATATAAATGAATGTACTAGATTGTAATATAAAGTGTATTTCTTACTGTGGTCATGAGCAAAGTAGCCGCTGTCATAAAAATCTGGTCTTCAGAATAATCCTATAGTTTTTAAAGTCAGGAACCATCTTTCCACAGTCTAACAAAGATTCAGTTCAGGGAAGGAAGATCATGTTCATATAAGTCATCCTGAAAACTATTTTCTACAAAAGATTGCCTTTCCAAGCTTAGATTCCTATGGATTGTGATGTTTCCTAGAATTTGTAGATAAAGTACCCAGCAATTCTAACATTGCGACATTCACCAAAGACTGGGCATTTGGAAGCAAGAAAAGAAAAAACACATTTACTCATTTTTCATTATGTGATTTAGTCCTCACAGTAATTTTTAAAATGGATAACATCAGCCCTCTGTTATAGATGAGAAAGTTGAAATTCAGAAAATTAAAGTCATTTTCCCAGTCCCATATCTTATTAGTGGCAAAATGGGACCTGGGCTGTCTGTTTCCAAGTCCAGTCTGTATGTCTCCTGAGGTGTTATAATCTTATAAAAATGTTGAATAGATTAAAATTAAAAAGGGAAAATAATATAACTGGTGCACAAAAATCAAGGTTTGATTGTGTTACAGTCTAGTGAAACATAATTTAATTTTGGACTCCATTTTCCCACTGAACCATACCATAACTAATAGGCAATATTCTTTTGTGAATCAGAGCCTCAGCATTTGTGTTTTCTTGTGGTTACATTATAAGAAATAATGTGCAATGTTTTGATTTCTCTGTACCCACAACCTAAGCCATTCAAAAACAACAAAATTCCACAAAGGAGGAGGAAAACATAAATCTTAGAGAATTTGGAACGAACAGTATCAACTCTTTATAGCAATCATAAGAGAATCATCTACATTTGTATCAAATATCGGGTTTCCAGCACAGGAAAGGAAAACTCCAGTACCTGCCATTTTAAATTACTCCCTGTCATGTTTCCATTCCTCCTCTTCCCCCGGGATGTTAACGTCTTGAAGAAATATGTGTACGCTCTGAAAATATTTCCTGAAGTCAGTGGATTCCATATGTTCCTAGAGAAACAAATTATTCACTCCGTGGGTCATTCCTGGCGACATTTACATCTTCTAATCAGTACGTGTAGGCCCTATGCACTTCACATTGTCAGATGTCTCTTCTGTAGACGTACAGAGAACTCAAGAAATATTTTCATTGACTTTAAACTCTTCCTTAACCTAAAAGAACACACATAAATACTCTCTTTCACACACAGGAAAAGCACATACACAAAGACAAACAAATAAGTATTCTTCATAGTTTAACGATGTTGGACATTGGTTTAAGAAAATTAAGACAGCTATTTCAAACTAAATAAATAATAGTTTCAAATTCAAAAGGAAAATTAGAAATGTATAAAAATATTCAAGTGCCACCCCTAAATCCATCTGAATCACAATAGTATGTGTTTCTTCTTCATTTAGATGGTATTCATATACTCTGCCTTTCAAACAAACTTAAATTATTTTTGTTGAACACATCAAAATACTGAAAAACTGGAAAGAGATTAATTCTTATCGTGCCACCTGATCTCAGTCAGTGTAAAACTGGTTCTTGATAAAGGGTATTTGATAGAGTATGCATTGTATATTATGAAATATTGTTCCTAGGGAAGAGCATCACAAAATACAATAAATAATGCTCACTTTCTTTTCATCTTTATTATTAATAAATAGGCAGCTCACAGATTTGTAGTCCTGCCTATGCCTTTTGCCTGAACTACTTGTTTAAAGATTTATATAGACACTGCCTACTCAGAATTTTCACTTAAAGTCCAATTAACTTCTTAAACATATACAAGGGTTGTCTGGGAAAAAAATCCAGCCATTGTCAATATAATGAGAACTGTTTGTGGCTGGATACTTTCCGGACAACCCTCATATATCCAAAATGAATTCCTGATAGTCTCCCCCAAACCCTGCTCCTCTGACAGTTTATATCATCTGTGTGAATAACAACTCCATCCTTCTAGTTGCTCAAGACAAAAACTTGGGAGTCATTCCTAAACACTCTCTTCTTTTTTTAAAATTAAATTTATTGGGTGATATTGGTTAGTAAAATTATATAGATTTCAAGTGTACAATTCTATAATGTATTCATACCCAATCTTTCAAAAAATCTTGTTGGCACCACCTTCTAAACAGATCCTGAACTCGACTGGTTATCACCATCACTGCCACAACCACGTTGTCTTAAATAAACATTGTCTCCTCTTGAATTATTGCAAAATCTTCCTCAAAGGTTTCTGATTCCACTCTTGGTCCCCTATAATCCTTTCTCAAAAGAGCACTTAAAGTAATACTCTTTGTTCAAAATTTCAAATACTTTTTGCTTCAATGGCTCCATCTCACCTGAAGCAAAATCCCAAACCCAGTGGCCAAATAGGCCCCATGTCACTTGCCCAGTTGTTGTTCATCTCTGAGATACACTCATCTCCAAGTATTCTCTTTTATTCCCTATCTTCTTATCATATCAATATCTTTGTTATTTCCTAAGCACTCTAGGTAAACACTCCTCTCAGCACTTTTATATTTGCTGTTTTCAGAACCTGGAAAATTATCTTAGCTCCTGCCTCTACCACCCCAGCCCATGGCAAACCCTTCATCTCCTTATATCTTCCTCTTCAGACTATCCTACTCAAAATTACAAACCTTCCTGAACTGCTGCACACTCCCTATGCCACCTGCCTTGCTTTATCTCCACAGCAGTTTTAATCTAAAAATGTATACACACAAAACTATAAGACACTTTTGAAAGAAATTGAAGCAAAGAAATGGAAAAATATCTCCTGTTCATGGATAGGAAGACTTAACATTGTTTAAATGACCATTTTGCCCAAAGCAATCTACAGATTTAATGCATTACCCATCAAAATCCCACAATCATACTTTCTTGAAATAGATAAAAGAATTATCAGATTTATATGGAACATAAAAGACCTCAAATTGCCAAAGCGATACTACATAAAAAGAATAATGCTGGTGATACTACACTCCCTGACTTCAATTTATATTACAAAGCATCAATAGTCAAAACAGCTTGATATTGGCAGAAAAATAGAAACATAGACCAATGGAACAGAACTGAAAACCCAGAAATAAATCTACAAATTTATGGACAAGTAATTTTTGATAAAGGAGCAAAACATGCAATGGAGAAAAGACAGCCTCTTTAGTAGGTGGTGCTGGGAAAACTGGAAAAACATATGCAAAAGAATGAACCTGAGCTGTGAACTCTTTCCATATACAAAAATTAACTCAAAATGGATTAAAGACCTTCATATAAGACCTGAAACGATAAGCTGTATACAAGAAAACATAGGTTCTAAACTTATAGACCTAGGGCTCAAGAAAGACTTCATAAACCTGACATCAAAGGCAAGGGAAGTAAAAGCAAAAATAAATGAATGGGACTATATCAAACTAAAAAGCTTCTGCACAGCAAAAGAAACCATCAACAAAGCAAAGAGACAGCCAACTGAATGGGAGAAAATATTTGCAAATAACGCATCAGATAAGGGTCTAATATCTAAAATATATAAAGAACTAATGAGACTTAACAACAAAAAAACAACTCAATTGAAAAGTGGGCAGAAGAGCTAAACAGACACTTCTCCCACGAAGAAATACAAATGGCCAGCAGACATATGAGAAAATGCTCATCCTCATTAGCTATCAGGGAAATGCAAATCAAAACCACAATGAGATACCACCTCACACCTGTGAGAATGGCTGTTATCAACAAGACAAGGAATAACAAGTGCTGGAGAGGATGTGGAGGAAAAGGAACTCTGGTACACTGCTGGTGGGAGTGCAAACTGGTACAACCACTGTGGAAGGCAGTGTGGGGGTTCCTCAGAAAATTGGGAATGGAGCTACCATGTGACCCAGCAATCTCTCTTCTGGGGATCTACCCCCAAAATTTGAAAACCTTAGTCCACAAAGCCTTATGTACCCCAATGTTCATTGCAGCGCTGTTCACAGTGGCCAAAACATGGAAACAACCAAAGTGCCCTGTGACAGATGACTGGATAAAGAAGCTGTGATACATACACACAAGGGAATATTACTCAGCTATAAGAAAAGATGAAATATTGCCATTTGCAACAAAATGGATGGACCTGGAGATCATCATGCTTAGTGAAATAAGCCAGACAGAAACAACAAGAAACTGTATGACTTCACTCATATGCGGAATATCAAACTGAAAGCAACAAAGAAACAAAAACCCCATGGACACAATCAATATTTTAATGTTTATTTGGGGACAAGTGAGGAGGAGAAAGGAGTGGGAGCTAAATATATGATGATAGAGGGAGAAGTCACATTAGGTGGTGAACTTATACAACAAGTTGACAATGCACTGTAGAATTGTACACCTGGAACCTATGTCACCCTTGCTAACAAATGTCACCCAGTAAGTCTAACAATAAAATAAATAAATAAATAAATAAATAAATTCTATATAGTTAATTTTTTTCTTTACTGTATGATGTCTTCACTAACTAAAATGTGAATTTTCCATACATAATTTTTCTGTCTTCTTCACTATTGTTTCACCAATAACATAAAACTATAAATAAACAAATAAAAGAACAAATGAATAAATTAAAAAGTATTATACCAGGGCTGTTCAGAAAGTATCCAGCCACATAATACAATAAATAGAGGCATTTATGGCTGGATTTTTTCCAAACAGTCCTTGTATATTTGTCAAAAATTGGAGTGGAATACAGATGAGAAATTGGGTCAGTAGATGCAAATTAAAAAGAAAACCATCTTTATTTCAAATACCCAGAGGGGAGATTGCTGCTCTTAAGGGAATGGAATCGGTGACAGTCAAATTTAAATTTTGGATGAGGTGGGAGGACAAAAGTAGGAGGCAAGATAATGACCAACTTAAGGGTAGATAAAGGTAAACACGTGCATTGGGAATAATCTGGATAGTTAATCTTTTGGAAATTGAGGAGTTTGCACTAAATTATTTCCAAATCCCTGGCCACCTATCAAATTCTAGGACTCTATATATAAAAAAGATAGAAAAATATGACCAAGCATTGGCATAAAAATGCTTATTAAAAATCTTACACTAACATGATCTTTAAATTTCCTGGTAGCTAAGGCAAAAAGCAAAACATGCTGCATTTAATGGGTGTTTGTTTTGTTAAGAGAAACACGCAAGTCACTCCACAAAGACAAATTTTGTCTTACAACTTAACAAATGAGAATTGATTACATAGGTTCTCTAATGAAGATCTATGGTAAAAGAATAAGCAACATCTTAAATCATAATTTACCGAAATACATATATAAATACATTTTTATATAAAATTGGTGATTCTTTTATGAACTCTCTCTCTCTAAATACAAAGTGCATAACATTAAATGAATATGTGTTGAGCCTCACAGAATACATAGTAATGTCCCTTGCATGTCTCCTTTAATACCAATCAAATCTTCAGCGTTCTGCTCCATTACATTTCTACCTTAGCAACAGTGCATTATGGCTTATCTTGACCATCTTAAACAAATACATAGCACAAAATTACCAAATAAAAAGGAGTGGGGGTGAGCCACAAATCAGTTGGTATTGCTTTTGGAGGAAAAGCTGTTGAGGTTCTATTTTTAGACTATTAAAATTCAATGCCCAGAAATCCAGCCTTTTTGGAAGCCAAGTTTCTAAATTGATCATTATCTTTGCCTCCCTCAACCAGACATTACTGCTTTGTGTTATTTTGTTCAGATTATTGACAACTGCTAAATGTAGCAGCTCTGTGCTATAAGACCTTTAATCTCTTTTTTCGGTTTTACTGAGAAATAATTGACAAATAGAATTGTATGTATTTAAAGTGTACAACATGATAACTGATATACATAAACACTGTGAAATGATTCCCAAGATCAATTAACATATGCATCACCTCACACAGTTAATTTGTTTTTGTGGTAAGAATGCATTAGATAACCTTCCGGCAAATTTCAAGCATTCAATGCTGTATTATTAACTGTAGTCACCATGCAATAAATGAGATCTCAGAACCAATTCATCTTAAAACTTTTCTTGTACCTTTGACCTACAAAAATGTTTGTACCTTTTGGCCTACCCATCCCAATATTTCCCAGCCCCTGGCAACCACCATTCTCTCTTTATTCCTACAAGATCAGCTTTTTAAACAAACAAACAAACAAAAAAATCACAGTATTTGTTCATCTCTGTCTGGCTTGTTTCACTTAGCATAATGCTCTCCAATTTTATCCAGGTTGTCACAAATGGTAGAGTTTTCTTGTTTTATACTGCTGAATAATAATTTACTTATATATATTTATACCACATTGTCTTTATCCATTCATCCTTCCAGAAACACTGAGGTTGTTCCTTATCTTGGCTGTTGTGATAATGCTGCAATGAACAAGGAGTTGCAGCTATCTCTTTAAGACACTGATTTAATTTCCTTTGGATATATACCTAGGAATGGGATTGCTGGATCATACAGTAGTTCTATTTTTAATTTTTGAGGCCCTCCTTACTGTTTCATATAGTTGCTGTACTGGCACTGTCAGCGCTGCGGCCTGGGTTCGATTCCCAGTCAGGGAGCTGCCCACATACCAAAAAGCAAAGGAAAAAACAAAACAAAACAAACAAACAAAAAAAAACCAATAATCACTTCCATCCACAGTGTGCAAGGGTTCTCTTTTCTCCACATCAGAGGCAACATTTGTTATCTCTTGTCTTTTTAAAAACAGCCATCTTAATGTATTAGGTGATATCTCACTATATTTTAATTTGCATCTCCATGACGATTAGTGAGCACCTTTTCACATACTTATTAGCCATTTGTATGCCTTCTTTGGAAGAATGTCTATTCAGGTTCTTAGCCTTTTTTTTTTTCGCTTTTTTTTTTTTTTTTTTTTTTTTTTTTTTTTTTTTTTTTTTTTTTTTTTTTTTTTTTTTTTTTTTTTTTTTTTTTTTTTTTTTTTTTTTTTTTTTTTTTTTTTTTTTTTTTTTTTTTTTTTGCTTTCTAGTATGTGGGCAGCTCCCTGGCTGGGAATCGAACCCAGGCCGCAGCGCTGACAGCGCCAGCGCCAAAGCCTTAAGCCACCACACCATCAGGGAACTCCCTGCCTATTTTTTAATAGAATAATATTCATGTTTTGCTTTCTGTGTTATTTGTTTGCTATTGAATTGTATAATTTTCTTATATATTTTGGACATTAATCCCTAATCGGATACATGACTTAAAAATATTTTTCCATTCCATAGATTTCCTTTTCATTTTATTGATTGTTTCTATTGCTGTGCAGAAGCTTCTTACTTTGATAGTACCCCAACTAGCTTTTGTTGCCTGTGATTTGGGCATATCCAAAAAATGACAGCAAAGACCAATGTCAAGAATGTTTTCTATGCTCTCTTTTAGGATTTTTGCAGGTCTTACATTTAGCCTTTAAGTTAATTTTTGTGCATGGTGTAAAATAGGGGTCCAGTTTCACTCTTATATATGTGGTTGTCCAATTTCCCCAACACCATTTATTAAAGAGACTACTATCCTTGTTCCATTGTGTGTTCTTGGCATCCTTGTCAAAGATTAGCTGACTGCATATGTATAGATTCATTTTTGGGTTCTCCGTTGTGTTGCACTGGTTTATATGCCTGTTGTTATGCCAGTGCCATACTCTTTTGATTATATAGCTTTGTAACAAAGCTGGAAATCAGAAAATGATGCCTCCAGCTTTGATGTTCTTTCTCAAGATTGCTTTTTAAATTTAGGGTGTTTTGTGGTTCCATATGAATTTTAGGATGGTTGTTTTCTATTGACAATTGCATTGGAATTTTAATAGGAATTGCATTGAATCTATAAATTGATTTAAACAGTATAAGACATTTAATTTTCTAATAAAGTTCACCCTCATTATTCATCAATACTGCATTTTCTTACTAAGTTTTAATTATAACCCCAAATCAGTATCTACATTGCTTTCCTTGCATTTACAGACATGCAAGAAGCAGTGAAAATTTTGTGGCCAGTTGGCACTTTCCCCAGCTAAGGTTGAATAAGGAGATGCTCTGTCCTTTTTGTTTCAGCTCTCATACTGTAAGAAAGTACCTTTTGGGGGAGTTCCCTGGTGGTGTAGTGGCTAAGGCTTCGGTGCTGTCAATGCTGTGGCCTGGGTTTGATTCCCAGCCAGGGAACTACCCACATAATAAAAAAGTATGTTTTTTATAATCTAATAGCAAAATTTTCACATTTTTATGTGTTTTGTTGATGATTTTGCCATTTAAAATGGCCACCAAATGTAGTGTTGATGTGCTGTTTAGTCTTCCTAAATTCAAGAAGGCTGTGATGTGCATTATAGAGCAAATATGTGTGCTGGATGAGCTTAGTTCAGGCATGATTTACTATGAATTACAGTGCTGTTGGTTGTGAGTTTAATGTTATTAATCAATAATATATTTTAAAATGTATCTTCAAACAGAAATGTGCATAAAACAGGTTATGTATTGATTAATTGCCAAAAATATTGTGACCAGAGGAACCTAACATTGTATTTTCCCTAGAAACAATGTTCAGTATTGCTAATTCAGTGTTTATGGTGACTTTACAGAATATAACTGCCATAAATAATGAGAGTCAATTATATATAGTCAAAATATAAGTATGCAATGTGAAGTTTGGAAGAGACCTTTGAAGGTAAAGCTGACACTATTTCACTGAAGCTGGATTTCTAGATATAATCTAGCTAAAAGATCACATAATGTTATTATTAGCAGTCTCCATGCTGCTAATCACTGATGGTTCTTAAGAATCACAGGAAACACATACAAGTATGTAACTCCTCCCTTGCTTTGGGGCACTCTCCTCTATATCAGATGTCATGACAAAGGGGGTACCTTCCTAAGCAAAAGCTATAACTCTCTTTGGAAATTCTATCTTTGATTGAGAATAATAATACCAAGCCACATGTGAAAATATCTTACAGGAAATTCTTCAGTCATTAGACCTGCCAGTATAACTGAAACCTTGAAGAATTTTTTTTTCTGTATCAGATATTTAAAAAAGGGAACAATACTTGAATTCAAAAGACATATTTGGAATCCTTACATTACCACTTTCTAGCTATAGTTTCTATATGATTCTCAGTTTTCTGATATAAGATAGAGAAATATCTCTTCACAAGCCTGTTGTCAACATAAAAGGAACTTATATAGAAAACTATAAGGGTTATACAATCTTGCTATATCTGATTTAACCTGATCTAGTGAAATACTTACGTTGTGTTAAATAGGTAATAGAATTAGTTATCTACATCCCCAATGAGATGACTAAGTTGAACCCCATTATGCCCTACATTTTTGTTTACCTCAGTCACCATTGGCAGGCCAGCCTTGCTGTGCATCAACTAGATTTATATCCCAATTGGATCTGTACATCCTCTAGTGCCCCACCTCTTGTCAACACTCTTGTCTCTGGCACTGTACCTTCTGGAACTCATGGTTTGTCATCATTAATAAACCCAATATTTTCAATGTTTTCTCTTCCAGTTCTCTTTACCATCAGATCCAGTGTACCTTGCAGGCCTTTCAGTTGATGGCTTTTTCTTTCATTCGCAGGCATGAAGTAAATATTCTCTCTGCCCTTTATTGTCACTTCCAACCTCCCCCCAAAATCTCTAGCTACTTTCAAGTACATGCTGTAAGACACTGATGTGTGGTAAACCTTCCTTATTGCAGATGTTTGTCATCCTCCAGGTCATTCCTTCTTATTCACTGAATATTTTATCACCTGGAGAATATCTTTCTCCTTGCCATTAGCTTTGTATAATATTATGTTTGGTGATTTCAATACCCTTCCAATACCTGGTCACTCGTTAACTGACCACCACTCATTCTATGCCGTTCTTGTGCCATAACTTCGAAAAGAGTTAAATTATGTAACATTTCTCCAATATGCTCTATGTTTTCCAGTTTAGAAATATTTGCTTAAGCTCTTTTTTCTGTTACCTGGAAAATCCTATTCATCCATTGCCTGCTCTAAATGTCATTTTGCACATGCAGCCTTTCTTGTTCATTAATTTGGCTGTGAACTCTTCTTTCTTAAAATTTTGGTCATTCTTATTAGATTTTGTTTTAAATTCCCCTCTTTTGCATTCTTGCCTTATCCTCCTATGTCTCATACAGATGTTTATTATTATTATGGTAAAACTTTAGATGGAAGGAGCTACTTCTTACCCATGGTGGCATTACTAATGAAGCTAATGCAACAATTTTCCTAAGTATATGCTCAACAATCCTTATTTAATTAAAGAATTATAACTTCTTTACGATTGTCAATAATTAAAATGTTTTTAATCTCAATAGAATGCTGGTTTCCATAAAGAATATGGAGTCAGGCAAAGGGCTACAGTAACATCCTTTTGTTTTCTGAGGGCCTACAATGGTGATTTTGTATTCAAATAATTTTTATTGGATAAATCAATTGTTTTGCTTTTGTAGGTCACTTTCCTATGCCTAGGACATTTTAAGCAAGACATTCCCACGCAAGAGGCAGTCAACAAATGTCTGTAAGAGAACACTAACCCTGAGTAAAAGTGGTGGCAATACTCTAAAACTGTAATTCAAAACCTTGACTAAACATAAGAATCATCTGCAGGATATTCTAAAAAATGTAAATGCCAAAGTCTCATCCTAGACATACTAATTAGAATCTCTGGAAGTAAAACCAACCATCTGAATAATTTGTAATCTGGGAATGAGATAATTTTGAAACACTTCTTATAGGAGACATGGCTGAGAGCTGGTTCCATTTCTTACCAGTAGATAAGACCTTTATATTCCATTCACAGTGATTACATATATCTTTTAAATCTGAGTGTTTATAATTTATGCATTGAATAAGAATGTAGAAAATATCATTGAGGCAGAGTAATTGACAAACATGCTGGTCAGTGATAATTAAAGGTAAGTAAAGGTGGGTAATTTAACGTGGATCTACTTCACTTAAAATAGATTCATCTAATATTTTCATGCAATCTTTGTATAGGAAAAAAGAATTTCCACTTCAGTGTTTTTCTTGAGATTTGTTGAATACAAAAAGACTAGAAAATGTTAATATGTACTTGATATTGTCTGTTCTTGGCTTGTCATGTATAATTGTGTCATATGAACAGGTCCAAGCCAAGTAGAGAGAATTTAGCAATGTAAAAGTAGCACAACAGCTAAGAAAGATTATTTCAGGTCACATAAGAGAGTCAACTGGAATTTCTGTTTGTCAATCTTGGGGTTAATCACAGTGCAATAACACTTTTAACTTAGCTAATCCACATCTCCTTTATTTTCAGAGAAAACTGAGCAGCCACACCTTGTTCTCAGAAAAGATTTAATAACTGAAAACTGAAGTGAGATGGGAATGTCAAGTTATATTTCTCATATTAAAATTAAAAGCATTAGACAAGGGACAAAAACATAGGCATTGTTGAGTCAACTGATCTAAGTTCTGTGCTAATTCTATCATTAAATTGCTGTGGGGAAAAATCAAAGTTGTCTTTTTAAATATGCCTCTTTTAAATATTAACAAGATTTTTATTTAACAAAAGTAATTAAAGATAATGACGAAGTCTTGCTTCAAAGGTGTTAGGCATAGGAAACTCTGATGAGAAGTCATTCACAAAAATAATTTAAGCGTCAAAACACCCTAGTAGGCTCTCACAAACAAAAACAAAAACAAAACAAAAACCAGACAAGACAAACAAACAAACAAAAATCACACAAACAAAAAAAAAAAACAGAGATGCTACTCTAACTCTTTGAATTCATGGTCTAACATAACATAGAAGAGAGAAGGCTGGAATAAAAAGTAAATATTTTTATTATACATCTATTGTGCAGTCATCTAATGTGAGAAGATTGCTCTGTGGGCTTTTGTAACCATAAGAAACTTTAAGAAAGAGAGAAAATTTAGTTGGGCTTGAATAATAAATGGAAAAATAATGAGGCATGGGAAAACATTCTAAGAAGTGTTCTGAAGTAATAAACACTATTTTTTGCAATAATAACATTGTGGGTTCATTGAGCATTAAGTAATGTTTATAAGCCATTTAACATTTCTGAATCTCAGGTTTCTCTTCTGAGAAATAGAGAAAATAATAATAATAACTACTTATCTCTTATGATTATAGGGAGGATGCAATGAAATAATGACTGTAGAATGCTCTGACAACTGGGAAGAGCCATGAATATGTTTTGGGTGCTTTTGGTTGGGAAATGATGTAAGTGAATACACAGATGCCCCTTTGAGATTGGTGTATGGAAGCAGGAGTGCTGACAGCAAGAAAGTTGACTTGGTTGGAGAGGAAGACTTATTGGGAGTACTGTTAAGTCAAGTTAGATAGATGTAATTAAGGTCAAATGATTTTATGGGCAATCTTAAAAAGCTGTTTGGAGTTATTTAGTAGGTAATGTGAAAGTACTCTAAGCTCTGATAGTTGAGGAGAAAGGAAGCAAGTCAAAGCTGTTTTTTTTTCCTGCCAAAACTATGCAGATGAATCAAAAGAGGGAGAGCAGATTAGCAAATAACTGCAACGTTTCAGAAATGATGTGTGCCAGAATATTGGCTATGATAATGGAAAGAAAAAATTGCATCTAAAAGGCTTTGTGATGATAAAATTAACTTGGCAGAGTAGGTGACTTGTTGATAAAATGAGACATCCTAAAAGGATACCCAAGATTTCATATTGGTGTTGGGTCATGAATAGAAATAGATATAGGAAATGAAATCACTTTAAATGTTTAAGAGAGTAGAGAGCCAAAAAGACAGTTAAGAGGAGAACTGGCAGAATGATAAAGTTGTTTTTGGTTGGTTGGTTGATTGTTTTTAATCACATTGAGATATTTAGAAACATGTATGTAAAGTTCAGGTAAAATAGAAATACTGAAAACATCACTGTAGGGTTGATAATTGAAATGTTAAGAAACTTTGATTAATTTGTATGAGATTGAGAGGCAATGGATATGCCTATATATAAGGGAGTTGGTAAAAAAGAGAATATTTAATAAATAAATGAAAAATTAAAAACAGGAGGCAATAAGTAAAGATTAGTACTCTCCTAGTTATTTTAATAATTCTAATTTCTTATTATATTAAAATGATAATTATTGATAACAAAGAAGCCTTTGATTGAATCTTTAAAGTTATTGGGATAACAAATGGTAATATTTAGTATGTTCATAGGCAAAGATAAAAAGTCAGGGAAAACAGAATACTAAAGAAAGAAGTTTCCAAAAGGGACTGAAATATAGGATTAATTTTTATTTTATTTTGTTCAGAATATAAAAGTTCCCTGTTGCTGTCTCTCTTTCATACTAAATAAAACCCATTTTGTTCACAGTGGCACCTCGAGGTGGGAGGGGCCATTTGAGGAAGATAAAAGCAGGCATTGCAGTCTCTTCAGCAGAGTGGAACGAATCCCCAGCGGGCTCGGGATCCATTGCTGATTGTAGACGTCAGAGGACCTGGGGACCCTAGTGAGGTGGCACTTGTCTCTCCTCCACAAAAATATCAGGCATTTAAGTGGGAGAACCAATTCTTACAGAATGCTTATTAGACACCCAATGTCAATCTAGCACCTTTTACCTATATTTTAAATAAGGTAGAAAGTACTATTCTCATTCTTTGAAAAGCCTCACAGAAGTTAAATAATTTGAGTCAAAATATTTAGTAAGTGGAAAATATAGGGACTAAAATGTGATATATCAAACTCCAAAACCTGCTATCTTTCTCTATTCTACTTCTTCCTTATCTGTAAAGTGAAATTATGGGACTAGATACTAAGATCCCCTCCAGTGCTAATATTCTCTGCATTTCCCTTGTGCAACTACTTGTTGAACAACTCACCTCCCTCTTTCATTGTCAGCAAAGCCTTCTAAGTGAGCCCTCTGACTGGTACTACCGGTGCCTGATCTTCTCTAATTCTCTTTACTTTCTAAAATCCTGAATTCCTCATTATCCCGCTTCTTTGATTTAAAACTACATCCTTAACTTAGTAAATATGTCATATTTAATTTTGAAAAAAATTTTCCTTTCTGAATATTTGGTCACAGTACTAGCAGAGGTTAGATTCTAAATGAGAAACAATCCAGATAATAATGAATACGCAGTGGGAAATTCAGGTGCTATCATTTTCTCTTTTATTCCAGAGGGTGTAGAATAACCAAGAGGTGCTTTAGGAATTCTGTGTTCTGCAACAAAATTTTTGAAATAAATCACATCTACGAAGTGATGAAGTTTGAAGGAACTTCATGAGAATCTATGCTAATCCTTGCATTTTACTGATGAAATAACCATCGCACAGAAACACTAAGACAATAGAGTATTCAGTAAATGCATGGCTTTGGAATGAGACTGTCAAGATTAAATCTTGGCTCTTAACAGCAACAGTTTCTAGGTCTGATTCTTTGTCTGATTCTCAGTCACCTCATCTGTAAATGGGGATAATTATAAAACCTGCCTGATAGAATATTTGAGATGACTAAATGATTTAATGTATATAATGCACTTAGTATAGTGTCTAATAGAGAATAACAACTCAATACAAGTTATCATATTTATCATCAACAACATTATTGATATCATCATTATCATCTCTGTTATTCAGAGCGAGTCAGAGGCAATACTCAAACCCAGGCCTCATAAGTCCTATCTGACTTTAGTTCTTTCACTTTAGTTTCAAGGAACTCCACAGAATTCAAGTTAATGATATTACACAGGACTACAATTTGAAAAATGCCTTCCCCACAATGGAAACTCTGCTTTAGTAAACATCACCATATATGTACTTTCCACAACCTCACCCTTACCACAGCCAGTTAGGATGAATGCCCCGATGAAAAGGCAATAATAATTTTTTCATCACAAATGCAAATTGCTGTATTATGGAGCTGAGAATTAAATACACAAACACTTGAAGCCAATCGAAGTTGACATTTTTCATCAGGCTGGCCGTCTGTGGAACAACTATTCTTGAGTCCTCCCACATTTTTCAGATGGTAATAGTGATAACTCCTATTTGCATAAGATTATACAGTTTTTATAAAAGCCTTCACTCATATCTTTCCACTTGATTCTCACACATTGCTCTGAAATAGAAAGAGCAGATATTACCCTCATTTTGTAAGTGAGGACAGTGAAGCTAATGGCTGACTTGCTTAGAGGAACCCAGTTTATAAGCAGCTGAGCCTGCAGAAACCCAAACCCAGAAATTTTGACTCCAATTATATATGTGCTCTTCCTACTACAGAAAGCACACTCCCCTGAGCTTGATTTCTTACATACATAGACAATTATGGTCAGAAAGTAATTTTATTTTCAGATCAGGTTCAGGTACAAAAGAGTTGCCAAGTAAATTCATAGAGTAAATGAAATGCACTGGCATCCTGTGAAATACGTTAGTAAATCTGCAAAAATATCAGTCTGGTCTTCTGGAGGATCAGTAGTTACACTCCTGCTAGAGATAATTAGATACTTGTGAAGACAGAGCTAAAAAATCTTTCTCTAAGACCTGGAAGCATACATAGTAAACTTTCCAGTGAAAAAAGAAAACCAACAGACCAAGCAAGCAAGCAAGCAAGCAATGGTCATCTTTCTAAGTTGTTATCAAGACTTCTGTGCAACATCTGATTCTGCAATCTGTTATTGCCCAAAGCCAAGAAATGAAAAGACAGTGGGAGTCAAGTCCTTTGTAGAAAGCAGTGGAGTTGTTGGGGGCTTTGTTCCTTTCCTTCTGCCAAATGGGTTGGGACTCTGGCAGCAATACTTTGAATAAATGGTGAAAACAGTTCTAAGGGCCAAGAAATGACTTCATAAGGGAGAGAGAGGGAGAAAGAGGAGGCACTGGATTCCTGGTGCAATCGATTCCTGTGCTGTGGTACAGATGTGATTCACTTTACCTGATTTGTATAACTTCAAATACAATTGTTTACAAAATACCTGCATTTTTAAGATCTCTGACTCACCTTTTTTGACCTGATGACCTGTCTCTACATGCTGGTGGGTTCACTTTCCCCCACGTAATTCAGGATGCATGAGCTTTGCGTTCACTAACAGTATTATCGTGTCTTTTGTTTAAGTAGTATTGGCTCTCATTTTATAATTCTTCAATTCTAATTCATTTTTCAATATCCAGACAAAATAATCACAGCAGGTTATAGTGGAATAAATGTTGAATTTGCCATAGAAAGACTTGAATGGAGGTCCTGGCTTTGCTATTAATTAATTATATGGAATTGATTAAGCTATTTTTACTTCCACACCCCCCTCCAGGAGCTCAGTTTTCTCCTTCATTTAGAAAAATGTTATAATTTCTAAGGCTTTAATATATTCTATAATTCTATGAATTTTTGGCTTTCAAACAATACACAGGATTTCAAGCACTGATGTAGTATTTTTTAAGTAAAATAAACTTTCCTTGCACTCCGACAGGAAGAGTAAATGAAACTAGAGTCTACATCACAGATAGGAAAGGACTTGTTTTAGTCCAAAGTATTCCAATCCAGGTGAATTAAATAAATATAAACAAAATCAGTGAAGATTTTATGTATTTGTTCATATTTTGCTTTAATTAATGACTTAAAAATATGAAATAATATGAAAAACTAAAAATATCAAAAAATTAAAATAAAGAAATTATGAGTATAAGGTCAAGACCATAATGTAAGACAGAACCAAGATGTATAGATTGATATGACCCTATACCATACCAATGTTTTACTAACATTGACCTTCAGGTCAGTCTTCACACTATGTTTTCCTGCTTAAAAATATTACACACACACAACACACACAATCACAAAACTTGATATGGGGTAGTAAAACTACATTACTTATTTTCAAGGTTATACATTTTCAAATATTTGTGATTTTTTTTTTTTTTTTTTTTTTTTTTTTTTTTGCTTTTTGGTATGTGGGTAGCTCCCTGGCTGGGAATCGAACCTAGGCCACAGTGCTGACAGCACCAGCGCCAAAGGCTTAAGCCACTACACCATCAGGGAACTCCCCAAATATTTGTGATCTTTTCCTACAAATACCTATCTCAACCAGGAGAAGTCTGTCACATGCCTTACTTCCTAGGTTCCAGATAATTTCTGATGAACCCAGGATTGGACAATTCTACATGTCTGTGGAAAAACAAGTATTGCCTTACTTTTTAATGCATATATACTCGTATATCTATACTAAAATTGGCTTTAAATACAAGGTCTGGATCTTTATTTAATTGGTTTTTATAATATCCATCCCAAGTGTGTATTACTATTTGATTCTTTTGATTGCACTGTGAACCCAGAAGATACAAAATCAAATAAAAGCTTGATGGCCTCCTGGTGGGGATCTTATAGAGTGTGTTCATGCTTTGGGTAGAGTCTGCCTTCTGTTCATAAAAGCTGGTGAAAACTGGGTGTGGACTTCAACCCTAATTCTGAAGCATGAGATAGAATCCAAGAGGCCTGGCTGGATCGGATTGATTTTGTGGAGCACCGGACAGCAGATGTAAACCAAAGAACAAGCACTGTTATTATCACAGAGATTACCGGTCACCAGCAGAGGAATAATTTTAAATGGAAGATCCAAGAAACAAATGTAAGGACATAGATAGGAAATGAGGCAAAAAGTCAGGAACTAAAGAGATCATGAGCAGGTCAGAAATCAGAAAAGGTGGCATGTAGAGAAGTGTTTACAATACTGTTATCTTGTCTGTGAATAAATGAAGCAAGGCTGCCAGGATCTTTATATTTCTTTTATTTTTTATTTATTTTTTTTTTTTTTTTGGATTTTGAATAGTACGTAGATGGGGCAGCTTAAAAAGAATTTGGCTGGATATTTACTCTCATAGCTATCCAGTAGAGAAGACAAAAATACCAAACCCTCCTAAGATGTCCTGGGCCCTCTGAGGTCACCTGAGCACCCTTGCTCTGGCAGAATAAACGTAATGGGCTTCTCAGACCACTCAATAATTTAACTGTACAGCAAGTAGAGGAGAGGCATGTGTTTTGTCCAATTTTGTGTGGGGAGACAGTTCTCCATGGGTCTCTCATTTTTCCACATCTTGTGAGCAGAGGCACTGCCTATCATTTTTCCAGACCATCTTTTCAAGGATGTTTGTAAAACAAAGAGTCTTAGAAGATAAAGACAGTGTTTCCCACCAAAGCAAAGGGCAGGTTTGCCTACTGTCTTGTATAATAAGAAGTGTGTTTATGGTTACTATCTACTGTGATAGATTCAGGTCTTCTAAACTCAGGATCCATCTCCTTTAATACCAATCATGGACAGACATTACCTCATCTTTGTCTACGGGAACTGGAGTGGGGAGAAACAGCACAAGAAAATGCCGATACTCTGGCTATCACTATTGCTAATGACAAGATCCTTTTTTTCATTTTTCTTTTAAGACAGGAGTCTTGTGTCTCTTGCCAGCATCTATGAAACTGTGACAAGACAAGTTGTTAGCATGCAAGGGGTATAAAATCCCAAAAAGGATAAAAAAATAATTTAAAATAACTTGCTTGCAAAAGAACTATCTCAAGAGTGACTCACCTCTGTTAACTGCCTCTAGGTAAGAAGTGATGCTTTAACAAACAAACAAACAAACAAACACACAAAAACTCATACACAGAGACAACAGTGTAGTGGTAACCAGAGGGGATGGAGGGAGGCCAGAGGTAGAAGAGGGTAAAGGGAGTCAGACAGATGATGATGGAAGGAGAACTGAGTCTGGGTGGTGAGCACACAATGCGATATACAAACGATGTATTATACAAAATGTAAACTTAAAACCTATATAATTTTACTAACCAATGCTACCCCAGTAAATTTAGTAAAGATTAAAAGAATAAAAGTGATACTTTACCACTAGTTTGGAAGAATTTTAAAAGATAAACTAATGACTGTATGTACTTCATATGATATTTGTCTATTTTAGACACCAAAAATATAACTTTAAGAGCCTATGCATACCAACTAAAAATAAATCCATTAATACCTGAAGATACATTGAGTCTATTATCTTTTTCCTAAATGATAGAATAAATATCTTATTCCCATTAGTTGATAACACTTGCGTTTAGAAATCTTATGCATTGTTCCCTTTGACTTGGAGTTTAACCTCAGTTATCCTTGATCAATGCTTCAATTTGTACTTATTTATTTGTATTATATTGCTTTTATTTGTATCTTCAAGATGTTGAGTGCATTTGCAAGTCTCAGATGGTAATAATTTATAATTGAATTACATTGGCATTTTTTTTCAGGTATCATAGCCACAACACTTAATTTCTTTATCCAGGTCAGTACTATCAGCCTTTTATGAAAAACTCTAGGAAATATGAACCATATCTATATGGTATTCTTTATAAATGTCCCTTGGATTTTTAAAATTTATTTTCTAATGTTTCAGTGTTCTATCCAGATTGGGGCAGCCACCATGGAATATAGTTTGAGAAAGATGCAGATAAGGTGAAAGATCCTAATATGTAAATATGCGAGAAGAGACAAAGTGTGAAGGCCTAAGCTGAATGACAGGCAAAGAGGGAAAGTGCTCAGCAAATTCCAGAGAGGTCTGTTGTGGGAGAAAACAGAAGAAGTGGCAGAAGTTACAGAGTGCATGGTGGCCTGAAGCAGACAAGCTAGTATATCATCCTAAACTAAAAATCTGTGTTATCGCTTTAACATTCTGAACAACTCGATCAATACAAAATACACCACCCTATCCACTTTAGCAAATCCATGCCAACACTCAGTAAGTTTCACTTTAAACACATCACACAGATGTTTACATTCAGTAGGGAAACTTGAGAATTTTCATCAGGATATACAAAAATTGAGTCTGGAAGTCTGTGGTCTAACAAGTCCTCCTACTCAAAAGCAAAAGCAATACTGCTAAAAAAAAAAAAAAAAAAAAAAAAAAAAAAAAAAAAAAAAAAAAAAAAAAAAAAAAAAAAAAAAAAAAAAAAAAAAAAAAAAAAAAAAAAAAAAAAAAAAAAAAAAAAAAAAAAAAAAAAAAAAAAAAAAAGGCTATTCGAGTGGGGACAAGAGGACTGAGAGGTTTCAGAGATGATGGGAAATATTGCACCCACCCCAAATGACCTATGTCATGAATCAGGCTCTCTTTTGGGCCACATTAACTTCTCCATAACCAGATTCATGTGCTTCCTCAACTTGATGTCACACAAAAAAGAAAAATTGTTTATTTCAGTAATTACACATCAGAAGTCACAGTTTTGGTTTTCTTCAGGACTGCGTGATACGGCTCTGGGTAAGCACAGTTCTTATTTCTATCAATAGAAGTTTTCCCCTAGAATTTACATTTTAAACTGTAATTTTCCTTTTAGCTTATATTTTTTCACGCTGTGCTATTTGTACAATAAAAGTCATTGATCACCTACTATACTTAAAGCATTTTACTCAGTGCAGACAGAATACCAAATGATGAACAAAACAAAATCCCTGCCCACTTAAAGTGGGCAGTTATCTTTGGAAGCAGACCATCACAGAAGCAAACACACATTGCCACTCCAACAAAAATATTTAGGTTGTTAGTTGGTTTCACTTGCCATATTTATTAAGTGATTTGACCTATCAGAATAAAAGACATAAATATTATATGAATATATATATATAAAATTGCTAGTCTACTTTTGCAAAGTTGAAAGTGAAGCAAAATTACTAGTGGCTAGGTTCATTTTTATCATTTGCTTTTATCAAATTGTAAGGTGCTAGAAATATAAAAATTAGCCTGGATTAAAAAATAATAACAATATCTTGTGTTTTTACTATAACCACCATAATCCCCATTCTCTAGTCACACATCCAGAACTCTTTCCTGCCTCTATAAAGGAGCTAATAAATCACCCTCATCTTACTGTGAATTCACTGTCATCATGAAGTTTGTAATTTTTAAAAAGTTAATCCAAAGAAAGTAACCCAAGGAAAATTTCAGATAGCAGGGCTAAGATAGAGAGGTGATATAGGTGTTAAAGACCCTTCCTACAGCCATTAAACAGCACCGGACAGCCATCTGGTTTGTTTATTGTTGGGGTTCATCCTTATAAACTAACAGCCCCCTCTGTTGTTGCACACGAGGCAATTATTACATTGACACATCAGGCCAAACATCCACACTTAAGAAAACTTCCCTTGGTTCAAATAGCTCATAATGTTTATTTACAGTTTTGGTTTAAATGATTAACACATTTAAAATACTACCATGTTTATTAGTCTAATAATTATATTATGACTGTATTGATAATAATTATTCTTTACACTTCCATAGCCTTGTTGGTCACAGCACATGGGTTGACCAAATGCCAATGTCTTTGTCGATGGTCTGGACAGGACTAAATATCAAGGATCAAGTATCAGGGATGTTTTAGCATGGGTCTCTGTGGACCTTTTGGACCAGACCAAATGTCCATTAACCAGAAAACCTCCAAACTTGGATCAATGCAGCAAATACACATCCTTCTTTCTTAGCACACAAGAAATAAGGAGAAAATTGTGGCCCCTACAAATTTCTGGTTTGTGGCCTCAATTGGGCCTACAACGTTCACCTGACTATGGTCCTTATCCCTTTCTCCTATTGGCTCATGTTAGCCATTCTAAATTTTCATGTCTTTCCTTAGGCTCTGTACTCACAGCCCCAGCAGATGATTTTTTTCTTAACTAACTTCCTACCATATTTTTAGTTGCACATTCATAATAAGCTTCCTGAAATCTGATCTTTCCCTCCATTTTCTTTGTTACTATTCTAGAGAAATCAGTGATCTTTTTTTTTCCTGGACTATTGTAACTTTCACTGATCTCCCTACCTATAGTCTTGCCTTTCTCTATCATCTGCCCCCTTATATACAACCTTATTCATTCACTCTAATCCTTTTTCCATATGCTGGGAAGTCCCAAACCCATATCTTCTGTCCAGGCCCTCTTGTACTACACATCCATAATTACAACTATCTTCTAAATATCTCCAAATGGATTTTCAGCTGACTCCATATGCTTAACATGTCAAAAACTGAATTTTTAAATTTTCTTCCCTGAAACCTACTTTCCTCTGCATTGTTATCGAATCAATACTGCAAGTTAGAATCTGTTAGTCATCGTAAGCTCCTTTCTCTTATTTGTCAATCTCCCTCAGACATCACATATAATTGATTGCTAAACATTCTTATTGTACCTCCTAACTATTTCTTGAATCTATCATCTTCTCTGTAATGCTCTTACTAATGTTCAAGTCTTCATTGTTTTGTTTTAGACTGATGAATGTAGCCTACTAACTATTCTTACTTACTCAATCTCCCTCCTCATTAATGTACCTGTCCTAGTGAAGCAAGAACAATAGTTCTAAAACATACATATACAATTCAGTACAGTTCTTGATAAATCTTCTAACTATTCACCAACTAAAAGAAATGAAAAGATGACATAACACTGGGAATTAAGACTGACAGTAAACTAATACCAAAGTTTGGGAAGAACCTTAAATGCAAAGTCAGTGACATTGCCCACCATAAAGAAGAAGGAATATATATTCGTTGAGTATCTACCATGTGTCAAGTAATCTAATAAGTGCTTTAGATAGGAAATGAACTTATCGCAGCTCATTGGACAAGAGGTGTACTATCCAGAGGAAGTTTCTACATATCCCTAGTAGTAGGTGCAGGATTTTGAAGCAGGAAGAGGGCTTCTTCACATTTCCACTTCTCTAGCCACCATTTGGACCTTCCTTTATCTATCTAGTCTAAGCCTACAGACTCTAGAAAACTGGGTAGAAAATATAGAGTGGGTGCAATAGTAATGACACAATTATTTCTAGAAGGTACACTTCTTACAAGTAAGTCATTACCGGTGTAGGTAGAGACAAAATTTGTGGAAGCAGAGTGCACTGAAGATAGCAGTTTTTAATGTATTTATGAGCTCAAAATGACATATAACAGTGGAATGTAAAAGTAAATCACATCTTAAATAACAACATTATATAAACAGTTCCAGATAATGAAAACTGGGAAGAACTCTGCGCACTAACCAGCCATTTGAGTCATAAGTCTGAGAAATAGACATAACCATCACTAAAAAAAAACAGACTCTGAAGCCAAAGGGCAATGCACATAGGGAGTGTGTTGGCAAACCCCAAGAGAGAATAAATAGAAAAATAAAAAGAAAGAAATCTGGACTTCTGGGGGGAAAAAAGTAGTGGCAACCTGAGAATGGTTACATCAAAATTAAGGACCAATGAAAATAAATTTTAAATGAACATATTATATGTTTTAATTAGGACAAAAGAAGTTAGAACTCCTACAAAATAGAAAAAGCTGTAGGGTAAGATGAAAAACCAACAGAATCACAAAAACATCAATATAGGTGAGATAGGAAAAGATGGCTCTCTTAAGCTAAAATGCAATAATAGAATTAAAATCTACATTAGAAGACATAAATGATGATATTAACACTGTGAGAAATCAAAGCAGTGATGTAGTGAATATGCCTAAAATACTCTCTCAAATTATTCTGAAAAAAGAAAAACACAAAATGATGGATATGTAGATGAGGTAACAAATATATATGTAACAGTAGTTGATACTTATAGGTAATTCTTCAAAGTACTTTACACACATTCTATCCACTAATTCTCCACAAAATCCATCTCCATATTTATAGATATTGAAACAGAAAAAAATGACTAGCCTAAGATCACAAATGTAGTAGGGAAAGGCAGAGAATTACAAATGAAGCCATTTGATATCAAAGTGTGCTGTTACTCTGCTATAATGTCCTTTAAAAAGAAAATAGTCTAATAAAAAGTAGAGAATGTAACTGATACAGTATTTGAAAGTTACATCAAGTATCAGAGTAAACCCATAAAAATAAACATAAATGAAAAATTACATGATGACTATAAGGAAAAACAGGTGACATAGCTTTTTTCTGTAATAATAATGGTCAAAGAATTGAGAGCAAACTTTTTGACCCAATAATTTAATATCTAACCAAGTTACCATTCACTTGTAAAGGCAACTGAAGATATTCAAAGGTTCAGAAACATACCTTCTTCACAATGTTTATGAAAAAATTAAAGATATACTAAAAACTGTTCGCATTACACAGTTAAATGGAAAAAGTAGATTCTAAAATAGGCATTATCTAAGTAATTTTTTGAAAAACATGAATTTTCACACATATATTATAGAAAATACTTCAAAAGTTATACCAAAATATTAACTAGTGTTGAGGGGTTTTTTGCTCATATGAATTTTCATTTTTTAGCATGTAATTCTTTGTATCATAAAAGAAAAATGAAAGTTAAAATAAAAAATGTTTCTGGCAACTAAGAAATGAATCAAAATTGGAACTTAAAAGGCAATCATAATATTAAAAATGAGGGTAAATGTTGAACTTTATTAAGTATAGAATCAAGTTGAAATTCTATAGTATAAACCTAATGAAAAGCCACAAGGAAAAAATGATAATTTGTTAATAATAATCTTGTGTTAAAGCCAATTAAAGATTAACAAAAGGTACCTCAGTACCAGTAAGGTTGCTAAAGAAAGTAAAATATTCCCATGCATGTGGACCCAAATGATATCCTGAGGAAAAAAATTAATGCAGAAACTTCTAGAAGTTGTAGTAGCTGGTAAAACTTACATTATGCATAACATTTATCCCCAGCAATCTCACTCATAATACTTATTTATATGAAAGAAATATTTAAATATGGCACATAGAAGCACTTACAAAATCTTCATTGCAGCATCATCTGTAACAGCAAAACTAGGAAACATGTAGATGTGAGTTAGAAAAGGAGTGTCTTAGAACAACATGGTACAACCATACAGTGGAATACTGTGTTTAAAAGAATAAAATTAGATCACTACGTACTGGCATAGAACAAACGTCCGAAATGTATAGTTTTGTGAGGAAATCAAATCCCAAGAAAATACATACAAGATTTTTCCATTTATAGGAAAACTCCATAAAGCAAAAGAAAAGATATACGTATATTATTACCTGTCCTAAACATATAAAAATGCCTATTAGAATTTGGGAATATGGAGAAAGGAGAGTAATTTTTAAAATTCCTATATTTTTATAATTCCATGTGGGATTTGTTTTCAAATAAATAAACATCTGCCAAAACCCAGGTTTCCAAAGAACAGAGGCTAAGGAAACGTTCGGCTATTAATGTCCTCCAGGGCGAAAGAGTGTAATCAATGGCTGCAAGAGTGAGAAAAACGAGCAAATGGGGCGGGGCAGCTAGGAGGCCAGAAACAGCATGGGACAGTATGGCAGGGCTCAGCTTCCTGGGAAAGCATAGCTGGGGACAGATGTCAGCCACGTGGAACATCGCACCTTGAACAGTTGGGGGTGGGAAGGGGAATGGACTAGAGAATCCCCTCTCTCTCACCTCCTGTTTCTCACTGGCCAACTTTTTCCTCACAAGTTAACTCCCCTGAACTAGGTTGAATGAGTCGTCCCATCTGAAGAGCTTCTGAGAAAGGCGCATTTCATGCCCAATGTTCAGTGCTCATCTGGACACACGATAAGAGGAAGGACACAAAACTGACAGGCATTCAGCTGAGTCGAGCCTGGTTTAAACGCTGCTGCAGGTCTGCTTTGATCAGGTGCTATAAAGCCCGATTACTTGCCGGGGGGTACCTGAGACAGCAAGTCATGTTTAGGAATGAGGTAACTCCACAGTGTGATGCCCCCAAATTTCCACTTAAGTGGCCAAGACCCCAGGCAGCAGACGGGGCCAAGTAAATGTGGGAAGGTGCATGAATATTTAGTCTCCCACAGGTATATGAAATTATGTAAATATAGTAATTATATGAGGGCTGTCTGGGAAGTATGCAGCCATGTGATATGAAAAATAGAGAAAAATTTGAAAATATGAAAAATTTATGGCTGGATTTTCTTGTACAATTAAAAATGAATAACTAAATGAGTAAAAGTTATTAATATATTTTTACCTTCAAATATAAGGGAAATAAAGAAACTGAAGTGTTTTTGAAAGTGTTTTAATTTTCCTAGATAACCACTAGTAGAATTAAAAACAGAATGTTTGCTATCCAAATTCCTAGATGAGTGAAAACAAAAATATAATTCATAACAGAAATAAAGTACAATGAAGTACAAAAATCAGAAAACATAAAAGAAAATACTAAAAAAGAAAGATCACACATTTAAATTATGCTAAATAGTTAACTTCCCTATTAGAAGACAATAATAAATAGCATTAAAGCAAACAAATTAATATCCAAATATTCCAAACACTCCTCAGCAATTATGAGAGCTCCCAATGCACAAACTAAGATATTACTTTCATCTAATGTAAAGCATCTCCAGCTGTAAATAGAGCCCCAAAAGGTATAAATGAGTATTTTCAGAGTCTGTACATAAAATCTGATGGCCAGAGAGTTGACCAACTTGACAGTCGAAATCTAAATGCTTTATTACATTATTTTTAAGGGCATTTATGTTATCCATAGTAGGAAAAATATGACTTTACTTCCTTGTTTTCTAGTTAGGAAAGAAAAAAGTATTATTTTTCTACATCATGAAAACCACAGTGGCATTGAGGCTTTTTGGTGGGGTGGGGAGAGAAAAAGTGGAGGGAGGAATGTGAGTCTGTGAGCTCATGGAGAAGCTCCTTTGAGAGGTTTTTCCTTCCTTCCTTCCTCCCTTCCTTCCTTTCTTTGTATTTTTAAAAACCTTGGCCCCAGACTAAGGAGAAGTATAAAGGCAACAAGAGAAATCACTAGTAATAATTCAGATTTTTGAGAGAGTTCATTATGATTAAGGTAAGTTCCTTACTTCTGTGCCTCTGTCCTTATTTTTTCCTACAAATGTTATTTACATTTTTCTGCATTATTGTCAATAACACCTAATTTTATTTTCCTCTCTAGTTCAAAGACCTTTAGTGGGTTTTTCAACATCATATCTAAATGTTTAAGAAAATCATTGCATGATAGAAATGTACACATGTCTTCCAAGTGCTTACCATTAATCCTTAGGAAGTTTTGTAGTTAAAAGAAAGAGATTTATTTAATTTTTTCTGATCCATTATTTCTATCCTTGATGTGAACTCCATTCAGAAATATAAAATATGAAGAATAAAAACCATGCATACAAGATAAGGGCAGCAAAGACTTCCAGAAACATTTTCATGACTATAAGCAGCCCACAAGTTACTATGGAGACTACTCTTCTGGCACTAATATTTTTCAAAGGAATTATCTCGGCACTAGCCTTATATGTCTTTGTAGAAAAACATAATAGCTGTGACATGTTCCAGTCTAGATTCTGAAAATGTATGGCATTAATGTCTTTATTCTAAGATGTTCAAGCCCTAGCATTATCACGTGTTCATTTTAGGAGCTTCAAAAAAGATTTGAATTTAGTATACGTGAAAACAGTGATTTGTCAGTTACTTGACACTTTCTAGCTATTAAAAGAGTGAGAAACAAAGAAGGGTAAAAGGAACGAAGGAGGAAGGAAGGAAGGAAGGTGATGACACAATCTAAAATCCCGAAATGCTGAGAGCTGGTCAATTCTATGACAACCTCAAAAAAATTATGCCCATTTATTAATATCACCATACTTTACTACCACTTAGATCATTATCAATAGCATAAAGAGTCAGTCTGAAATTAAAGTTGGCTTCGAAGCCAAAAAAATGAATAACTATGACATTATAAGGGGAGACGGCCAACTGATCCTTAGTAGAGTCACAATGGCTTTAATACTCAAAATATTCCTCTATAATTTAAAGGCACATCGCAAACTGTGAAAGGAATTGTCAAAGACAATACATAAACTAAAACTATAAAATCATGATGATGCTAAGTATCTATTATAAAATTCTATTCAGAGTTTTATTGTAAAGGATAAAATATATTTTGTTTTCTGTCACATCAATAGTTTTATTTTATATAAAAACATCTTCATTCTACAGGGAAGACCTTAGAAATTAGCCTGGAAGGTAAGTTTTTATAAAGCTTCTGTAGTTTCTGTTAGCTATTGCACACTCCACACTGCTCAGTTTAATGGAACTCCAAAAAAAAGCACTTGAGCAAAGCATAAATCCAAGGGACAGAACTAAATTACCAGGTCACCATGAACTCCCACCAGAGCTCATTCTTGCCAAGGATACTATTTCTCTCTAACATTGTATTTATATCTGATCTTTAACATCACTGTTTTTGACACTTTCTGACCGTGATTTATCAGTGACCCTACTTTGCTATACCACCATTAAGATGAAAACTTCACATATATCATCAGATGGGAATAAAGTCTTCTACACCCAGTCATCACATCAGTCCAGAGGAGGCCTAAAGGGGTTGGAGGAGAGAAAAATTAAGCAACCTCTCTCAAGTTCTGCCCTTGACTGTGAGCTGGGAGGTGAGGAGTACACCAACGTGGAAAAGATTCAACTTCGGGTAGAAAAAAGAGCAGTCTGCCCACACCCACCTGTAAAGCCATGTATGTTCATGGCATGATACTCTGAAGGACATGATGACACACGAGGCCCTCCTATCCAAAAATCTCAACCCCACCACTCAGTATTTTCTTATCAGGGATTTATGCCTTTACAATTACCAACAGAGGGGATCCCACAGTGAAATGGGAGCCATTCGAAGAAAGAAATAAAGAAAGGCTAAACTACAGGATGAAAAGTTTGTGATGAAAAAGGCCACTAAGAGGGTAAGTAACAGTCAATTAAAAAAAAATCTACTTAAGTCATTCTTTTCCTTCCATAAAATTCCATACTCCAGTTAAGGAAAAGGAGCAGTGAGAATCAAAGCTAATAAATTATGTATTGGGCAAATAATATATAAATAACTTGTTGCAGCTGCGGGCTGTAAGGAAGAAACAAAATGTAGACGTTAAAGTAGGAAGGTAGAAAAGAGGCATCATAACAGAAAGGAAAGTTACAACAATAACTAAAAAACTGTGAAGCAAAATCCTAACACACATCTTGTATTAAATGTGAGAATTTTTAATTCCATGTCTGGCTCTATCTGAAGATTTGATCCTGTTGTGATATGGAAATAAATCAGTACCTGATGAGAAAAATGGCCACTGCCGTCTCCAATGGCTACATTTACAGGAGAATAACTGTGTGAAATAATATGCAAATCTTAAAAAAACATTCACTCAAAATTTGCTTTGGGTACATACCAATTTATAGTTACCAGAGAACAAAATTGAAGCTGTACGATTTCTTAGAAATAAACATGTAAAGTACAAAGAAAAACATAAACAAAATATATTTTCCTCCTTCAATTTCTAAAGAGAAAACTTCCTAAAACCATTTCCTCACAAACACAGGGACTGTCTCAGCATTCAAGTACGAAGCCTGAAGACCTACAGTTAGTGACACTAGAATAAACTCTATGTCTTCTTAAATAAGTTTTCAAAAACTAGGTGTTCCTTTTCAATAACATCTTTTATTCATTCTGTCAGCAATTTTTGTTGCGCATCTATGAGAAAAACCAATTTGCTTAAAAAGCAAATGCAAAGTTTCCAATACTTGATCCCTACACTTAAGGAGCTTGAAGATGGTTGAATAGGTAAGACATTCCAAAAGCAACTATAATGTAAGGTAGAAAATGGTAATGCCAGAAGAAAAATTAAAGCAAAATGCCAGGGACATTCAGAGGAAGTAGAAATCATTCCTGTAGTGTTGGGAGGGACAAGGCATTTTTCATGAAGCACATACCAGCTGAGTCAGGCCTTGAAGAACGTGAAGGATTGCTGTAATTGTAGGTAAAATCTGAAAAAATTTGAAGTAAAAAAAAAAAGTTCAATAAAACAAGCAAACATGAAAAAACCCAAGAAGTGTTAGGGGAAGGAACATATAGTTCAGTTGTATATGGTTAGTGATGGTACAAGTATATTAAAAACAAAATGCTAGATTTCCCATATTTTCTCAGAGCTAGTGGTTCATATTCAGTTTTTTAAGATATACTTTTATAAAAACCATAAACTATCTTCTGTTGAAATAATATCATAAAATTCAGATCTGGGACTTTGAGTTTATCCTTTTATTTTAGCACAATTCAAAAACTCAATTTCAAAGAGGATAAATGGCATTTCCAAGTTCATAAAGCTAATTACTGGCACCACTGAAACCCATATTGGAGTTTATTATTCCAGTCTGGGAGGAAGGATTTTCCCTGGTCCATCAATACTCTCTTACTCCACAACCTACCTCTCACTCTCTTCCCATTCATGCCAAAACATGCCTTGGATCACAGACTAACCCAAGCAATCTGTGACCAAGGGAAAGATTATTTTCTCTCTAAGATTCTAATTGGTTCACACAGGGAGTCAGTCTCTACCTTGGCCTCAGTATCTCCAGGTTCTAACCAAAACCTGGACTGGGCCCTTATAAAGAGGCCCAGTGACAAAACAATGTTGTCACCAAGAAAAGGAATTTCCGAAAAGAACCAATAGCATTTGAAATGCATTAAACATAACTTTCTTAGATTTGACTCCCTCTAGAGTATGTTAGAGGAAAAGACTTGATCCAGTGAATTCTTTTTCAATACTCATTTTAAAATATGCAAAGTGCTCACTACAATACTCCCCCTCCCCCACAAAATCTACAAGTTTTCTTCTTAAAAAAATAGTAAAATCAATTCAGTCTTTCTTGATTTTCTTAAATGGACAGAACTGAAATGTTTTTGTTGAGTAAACTACAAAGTCATATCTCTGACTTATTCATTTATGGATACCAGGACCAGAGAGAGATCTTTAAAGTCAAGTTATTCATAGTGGCTCTATGATTTAAATGATTAAAATTCCGGATTCTCAGTAATAGCTTTAGTGTGAAGCAGGCAGTGTTTTTTAATAAACTAGCATTTAACAAATGTTATCAAATCAAATAACCCTATCATAAAACCTTTTATTTCTATAATTTAAAGTCCAATAACCAAATTTCATTGCATTCAGCTTGTCCCATATATAATGAACATAGTTTCATTTGTAAATTGCAAATGCGATATGTTCCTTTGTGGCAAAATACACACATATTAGTTCCATATTGCAAAAGGGCCTTGCTTAATTCTCCTAACATCTCAACACTTGAATATATAGGTAAGAGATTTCTTTCACAGATTCTACATTGCCAATCTAGGTAGACTTACTTAATATGAATATTTTCTCAAGGTCACTGAAGAATTAAGTACCACACATCAATAATAATAGAAGTATTTATAAAATCTCTCAGAGAAATAACACCAATTCTGGGATAATCAAATTACATCAGACCTTTTTTTGTCCTTTCCCATTCTAGCAGGGAACCTATATAAAGTGTATACATACATATACGAGGACTGTCGGAAAAAAATCCAGTCATAAATGCCTGTAGTTTTCATATTGTATGGCTGGATACTTTCCAGACAGCCCACATATATTATAAATGTATATATGTATACATACATACATATGAATATAGTTATGGATATATATATATATATATATATATAAATATATATATTTTTAGTGAGCTCTGTTTAATGACCTTATGCTATCCTGTGTTAGATAGATCCTATTACAATGTTATTTTAGCACCTACCACCCCCAAATTTTAAAACTGTATGTATATATACTTAGAAATAATATTAAAGAAAAAAACATAAATCTTAATTTTAAAATACCTTAACACTCATCCAAATTTATGCAGAAAGTCTACGCTGTAGAAAACCATTCCATTTAGGTAGCTCTCACAGTCGAAAATGACCCCCTTATGTCATTCTCTCTCAGTAATGCCCCAACCAGTAGAGAAAGTTCTCATCAGGCTTTTGGGAACTAGCGATAAGTTGATTAGTAAAGTACTTTGGTTTGTCTACTAATATTAATAATTAACTTGATTGATTAATATAAATTCAAGGGGCAGAGGAAAGTCATGCTGGTGGGAACCTACAACAGATTGGTTATTTATTTGAACATTGGTGCATTAAGAGTTCATTTTTACTTCCTTGAGTACTTTAAAGCAGATAATTACATTCTTCAAGGATGAGAAAAAAACTAGTTTATCACAAATGTAGTTGCAAAATGTAGTGACTAATCCTTATTACATTGTATTGCACAGTTGTGGGATGGCTCCTGATGTCAGCAGACCATTTCCCATTCCACAGACTGGACTCACTTGACTTTCAGTTTATTTAAGTGACACTCTTGTTTGAAATTTGGGGTGCTTCTTATCCCTTTGAGTCACACATTAAGTCTGGGAACTTCTGCTCTGGCACTTTTAGCACCTCATTAATTACGAACTGTGGCAAAGTCCCGCTGTTTTGCAACTCCTCTGCCTTTGTTGGAAAATCACAACTCCTTGCTAGAAGGAGAAGGCAGGACAATAGTGATCTGCCAAATGTCCAGTCGGAGTGTATATTACAAAGACTAATTATCTTAAAGTCCTGTAATTTCCCTAGATACTCAAACTTGATAAGCTAAATCATGTGTCTCTGAAATAACTTTAAATTTAGGACCAGGAAAAATCCAGAAAACATTTCCTTTCAGCTGCTATTTGGAGAAATCAAATCATTATGAAAGTTACAAGGGAGAATAGGTGATGAAATAGAAAATGGTCTTCTAGTTCACATAGACATCTTTTAGAGGGAGAGCCCAAAGCACAATACCCAAAGGGAAACTGAACTCTAACCTCTTTAACACTTACTGTTTAAATCTCCCATTTGACTCTCAATCTATGCTTCCTTACACTATTGTTTATTTGGGGGGCATGAGAGTTCTGACCTACCCCCACAATGAATTTCAAATCCCCCAGAAGCAGGGACTGTATACTTTAAGATTTTTTATCTTTAGCACCTAGCAGAGTGCTTCGCATATTTCTATATGCAGATGTTTAAAATACAACATGATTTCCCAGTATGAAATATAACAAATAAAAGTACAAGTAATTTTATAAATCAATGCAAGGTCTTGAAAATAAGAAGGTCTTGAATGACAACTAACATAATTTTATAAAGAATTAATCTGTCAAACCAATCTGGTGTTCCACGTCAAGATGGCAAATTCATTGAACGGATGCAGTAAGTGTAATCCACACCAGTATTAGAAATGTGTTGTCACCCTTTGTATCACATTTACCAAAAAAGAGATTACACATTTCTGAAATCAGTATTCCTCAATCTAGGGGTTAAATAAGAGTGAAAGGGATCCAAAAGTTAGCTCCCCACAATCCTGAAGGATAATCACTCATTCCCTTCATGTTGAAACCTAAGGCTCTCAATCAAGTTAGCCATTCTGGCTTGCTCTCTCTCTTCCCCTAAACACTTTACCTTTCCTAAAATGTTCCCTTTCAGCACCAATCCTTCCCTAAACAAAGAGATTTAGAGTTGTTCAGAATCATTCATTGATCTAAGTGCAGCAAGGTCTCTTGATAAATATAAAGGGATGCATGTTGATTTGATCTCCGCCTCCTCCTCAGCTCCTACCCTACCACATATTTTGAACCTATATGTCATGCCACCTTCTCTCCTTTCCATGTTTACTTCCCTCCTTTGTGAGTCCACACCCTCTCGTCACCTGGTAAAAGGATAGAGGGGCACTGAGACAAAAATAAGCTCCCACAAGATCACCAGAGGAAAGGACAGGAACATCATAAGACTACCAGCATTTCCTAGGCTTCCTTGTTAATAAATGGGACCTGGGTTGTTCATTAAAAACACTGATAAACAGGTATCTTTCCTGGAAATTAACCTCTGATTCAGTAAGTCCTAAACCTAGACTCTGTAATCTATTTTGTTAACAAGGGTTCTAAGAGTTTCTTATCTTCAGGTCCATTTGGAAAAGAGTAGAGCAGCATGTTCAACTCTGATGGCGCACTAGAACCTCCCGGGAAGTATTTAAATCACACAGATGCCCTCAATATTGTGTTGAAGTAAAGTCTGTTCATCAGTATTTTCAAAAGCTCCTTCAAATGATTAGTACATCATTGAAGCAGCTTCTCAAACTTTAATGTGCATGCAGATCACCTGGAATAATGGTTAAGATGATTTAGGAGATTGTGATTCAGCAGGTCAAGGGTGGGGCCTAAGCTTCTGCATTTCTAACAGGGTGATCTCAGTGCTACTGCTCTGTGGACCACATGTGAGCACCAAGGCCTGTTAAACTGTTCTCTTTGGGAATGGAGCCAGAGCTAGTGCTCACTCCCTCCTTCTCCCCCTCACACATTATGTATTTTCGATTTCAGTGGCAAATAAGATGAATAACATGGAAGAAAAGATGGAGAATAACTTGCTAACCTGCCTAAATGAGAGAACTATCACGTGAACAAATGTGACAACAAGCTATAGTGACTTGCCTGGGGCCTGGAACACGAGTGTCCAGAAATTGCTGCTGAGTGTGAACCTGAACATTCTGAGGACACATATGCACAGAGTGGGCCATTCAGCTGGTCTCAAAGGGAAAGGAAAAATTAAAGCTTAAGTCTTTCCTTTGAACAGTAATAACATCAACACCTGAACTGCCCTCTTAGTATATCCCCATCAAATTGGTTTCAAAATCTGGCTTAGCATTCAAGTCTTTAAAGACTGGTACCTTTTTTTTAAATAAATTAATAAATTTATTTATTTATTGTTAGACTTAATTGGGGTGGCATTGGCTAAAAAGAATTACATAGGTTCCAGGTATACAATTCTACAGTGCATCATCTATGTGTTGCATTATGTGTCAACTCTCTTTCCATCACCATATATATGATTCCCCCTCTCACTTCTCCCACCTCCTCCCTCCTCTCTCACTCCCGCCCTCCGGTAACCACTAAGCTATTGACTGTGTCCATGAGTTTTTGTTTTTTTGTTGTTTTCAGTTTTATATTCCACATATGAGTGAAGTCATATGGTTCTTGGTTTTTTCTGTCTGGCTTATTTTGCTTAACATTTTGTTCTCAAGGTCCATCCATTTTGTTGCAAATGGCAGGATTTCACCTTTCTTATAGCTGAGAAATATTCCATTGTGTATATGTACCACAGCTTCTTTATCCAGTCATCTGTCACAGGGCACTTTGGTTGTTTCCATGTTTTGGCCACTGTGAACAGCACTGCGATGAACATTGGGGTACATAAGTCAAAGACTGGTACCTTGACTGAAGTGACCTAGTTCTGCTCATTTCTGTATAGTCTAAAGAGTAATCATTTTTAGGGGTCATAAAGTATAATATATATAGCATGACATTTTCATTGTTTACAATATTCCTTCTAATTTTCTTCATAATTAAATTATGAGCTCCTGAAGACCAGCGTCCTTCATTTTTTTGGTGTTACTCTCACAACTTTAATAAATTTATGTTTATTGCCTACATAGCAGACACTCAACAATCTCACTAATTGGCAATGTGAAAGCAGAATTGGAGAGATTTTCATACACTGCAGTAATCTGAAAATAAATAAATTTCAGCCATGCAAGTATAGAATAATGTACAGAATAAACATATTACCTTATTTATTTGAGCAGGTTATGTATTTTTTCCCTTAAGTATGAGTGGAAAAATAAAAATCATGGATACTTATATAGCAAATTCATATTTGTGTTCTTTATTATTTAAAAATGGGCTCAGTTTAAAAAGCAAATGCAAAAATATGATTTTTTTTTCATTTTTTTCTAGTATTATATTCAGAATTCACCTGACCCTACACTGCAAATACAAGTATAGAAAGTCAATAAAAAATTATTAAAAGAACCAGAATTCCAGTGCTTAACCCAAGGAAACATAAATTCATAATTATTTTAAACTATATAAAGGATTCTTTGTTTGAAAAATGGTAGAGAAGATACTCAAGGAAAACTGAATAAAAGTGAGTGAATTAGTGAATAAACTGGGAACATGAAGCTATCAGACTCTATTGATGTGGGAAAAAAGAATATGGATATCTGAAGTATTGCAAGTGATGAAACACTGGATGTTGGATTAAATACCATTCAGAATTCTGGTGTCATCAAAGTATCCCCATAAAGACAGGGAGGGAGTTTTAGTTTCAGCTTTACTAGTATGGCTGAGTGCAAGTCATTTCATCTTTCAGGTCTCAGCTTCCTCCTTTGCAAAATAAAACAGCATATGCTAGATCATCTCTAAGAGTCCTTCCAGCTCTAGAAATCTATGAATTTTGCAAGTCCAATTAAACTAGAACTTTTATTAAGAATCAGAAGATTTACTACTTTCTAGGTGAAGATTCCAATTTGTTTTCGAAATTTTATTTCAGTACATAAAACTTATGCTGGCATAACTTGCCATGGGAAGGAAATAAACTTTGTTCTGCATTTTTAAAAGCTTGCAAAAGAAGATTGGAAATTATCTCCCCACAAGGTCTTTAAAACTAGTACACACACCTTTGTCTCTCAAGGATTCTTTATTTTTTTTTTTAATTCATTTTTATTGTTAGACTTATTGGGGTGACATCTGTTAGCAAGGATTACATAGGTTTCAGGCATACAATTCCACAGTGCATTGTCAACTTGATG
>PVJL010002450.1:0-198086 GCA_004026885.1 Lyroderma lyra | reverse complement strand
ACACACACACACACACACACACACACACACACACACACACAAACACCCAGCAATGTTTCCGAGGCTGCGCTGCCGACTTTCGCCTCCTAATCTCGGTCAATCAATTCGGATCACTGATGCAGGTCAGCATCAGCCCATGTGTTTGATCAAGAGTCAGAGATCTCTATTTCTTCTGCGGTCGGAATCCTTCCCGGGCAGGCACCTTGCTACAGTAACCTTAACTTAATACTGCTGTTATCGTTAACATCAGAGCTCACCCACAGTCTTTTCGCAGAAGGATCCCTCCTCCAACCTGCAGGACTCGCAGAGCTTCGAGGAATTCCCTTTTCAAATTTACCTTAAATGCAGCCCAAAGAACGTGCTGCTGTCTTCAACACCAAATCACCACTAAGCTACAAACTTCTCAGAATAATCTCCCTAAAAACAGCCGTCAGTTTTTTCTGGTTCCTTTGGTCATGTACTCTTTTCAGTTTATTTTCATTTAAGCAATAAACGATATTCTCCCAAAGATGCTGTCTTCGGTCCACGCGAGTCTTTTTGGTCCACCATGCTTGTAAACTGGGTACAGGGCATTTACAAAGGACAATAGAGGAAATGAAATGAGCCATTGAGAACTGTGTCCTGAAGTTTACCAACGTAATTGATCCATTCACTGGGTCCTCCTGAATTTTTCAAGAGTAAACTAGTTTCATCTCTGGTGGTTTCACCTTTGTATGTTTCACAGACAGCAGAAGCTTTAAATTATGTCAACAGTTACTCTGTAAGTTAACAAAAACACGAGTGAATAGGACACTTGGATAAAATAATAATCTTGCAGAAATGAGAGAGGGAGAGAGAGAGATTGTTACTGCAAAACTTGCAAAAGGGATTTGCATCTATATTACTTGTGGTTGCTTAATGTCTGCTCAAGCCTAGAGGTATTCATGAGGACAGCTGGCAAATAGGGGGTTAATAGTTACTGAAAAGGGTGCATCATATCTTTTCACTTTGGTTTATATAGAAGGGCAGTAAAGCTTTATGCTTCATGAAAAGGATAAAACTTATTTTCAATGTATCGTTGACCCTTTGCAAGTTTAATTTCTAAGGAAATGCAGATAGAGATGTTCTATGTTCCAGAACATCCCTAGTTCTGGTACTTTAATCACCCTGATCTTCTTAGGGTATAGGAAAACTTCTTAGGTTTCTGAAAAATTCTAACATCTAAGGCTTATAAGAATATTGAACTATGGTAACATTTTTAAAAGAGAAAATTCTCTAGCTATTTTATTAAATTAGGTCTATGGTTTAGGTAAATCAGTTTCCTTTTTTTTTTTTTTTGTGGTGTTTAAAAAAGAGGGTTTTATCCTCCTATAGCTCTAATTGCTGATAATCACATATTAATTTAGAAAATTTTAGTGAGCTGGCTTTTTCTTCTCATAGAGATGATGCTCATTTCTTTCTCATATTGGTGAAATATTAATTCATGGATATAAATAAGATAAGCATATCTTATTACTATATATCTCTCTGGTATTGTATTTTCCAATTCCAGTAAAGCAAGGTTGAAAGAGCTTTCTGTCATCAGCTAGTTATTAACAAAAACAGTATTCATTGCCATTCTGGTTTTAGGCAGCATCTGAAGCTCCCTGCAGTTCGATCCTGTGATTATTAACTCACTTCCCACCAGTATCTTGTACATGCCCATTATCTACTGTCAATATTTTTATAGCTTATGAGGAGAAGTCCTGCTTACTTCCTCTTAGAAGGGAGGCAACAGGAGTTTTTTTTCTTCTTTTATTTTAAGTAGATAAATATGTACTCAACAAATATGTTTGACTGAGCAGGTAAAAAGGGAGGGAAAGAGGAGCCTAGCATCTGCTGTCTCGCAGGCTCATTGTATGGTTAATAATTGCTCCAGAATAGTTTTACAGGGTGTAGACTTTCAGAAACAAGGATTACTGAAAGATGCAGCTCTGAACATTTTTTCAGTTCTGTTCAAACCCCACATTCTAGAGAGTAGGTAAGGGTTTTGTTGCTGTTGATATTGTTTAAAACCAGCTCATCTCAGTGTAAATCATTTTTGCTTTCCTTGCTTTCAGAAATTTCTTAAGGTGTACTTTCCTACAAGAGGGGAGCTAGTGTTCAGTTTTTCCATTCAAGAGAATGGGGCTTCGCAACATAAGGCTGTCATAAGGATATATTATGAATGCAAGCTTAGTGTTATGGAGGCTCTACTGCAGGCATGTCCAACCTGCAGCCCAGGACAGCTTTGAATGTGGCCCAACACAAATTCTTAAAACATTATGAGATTTTTGTTGTGACTACTTTTTTTGGATCATCAGCTATTGTTAGTGTTAATGTATTTTATGTGTGGCCCAGGGAAGCCAAAAGGTAGGACACTGCTGCTCTACTTTGTATGTGTAAACACTATTTTAAAAGTTTATGCAAATGTAGCTGTTAGTTCAAAGTATGTATTTTAAAAAGTGACATTTACCTTCTTCCTGTATTCACTATTTCATGGCTAGTCTGATCAATTAAAAAACCAAGGCAAATTATCACAGATGTGGGCTAACATAAAACATTATAGTAAATCATGGTATTTTTAGATATAAATTATGACACAGAACATTCAACTATGAAAATTTTTAAGTTGAAAACATTTCTATCAAGAATTAGTAGATTCTTTGTGTTTCAAGCAATATCTTTTTAAAGCAGTCGATGTAAAGTCAATAAATTTAATTTTTATTCCTAGTATTCTCACTTATTAATTCTGTGTACTGAGGACAAAGTATTTACCTCTCTGAGCTTCAGTATCCTTATCTATAAAAGAAGAAAGAACAACTAAATCTGAGCTTCCCATTTCAGAGGTTCTTGTAAGAATCATGCAAGACACTCTCTCTCTCTCTCTCTCTCTCTCTCTCTCTCTCTCTGTATGTGTGTGTGTTTGTATGCATGTATACTACATACATCCTAAGATACACATAAGAATCATATAACAGAACATATGTATCAGTCAGATTAGGCCAGATTATGCTGTGGTAACAAACAAGACCAAAATCCCAGTGACCTAAGCAACAAAAGTTCATTCCTTGCTCATGGTAACAGGTTGTAGCCTGTGATCATTTAGAGATCCAGAATGACACAGTAGCCATCATCTCAAACATCTCTGGTAACCAGATACAGAGAGAAATAAGGGTCTGGAGGCAATCATATCATCTGCTTAGAAATGACACATATCACTTCCACTCATAATTCATTAGACAGAATTATTCACAAGGCCCATCCAATCACAGAGAGATCAGAAAGTGTAAGCCTACCATGGAAGAGAACCAGGACTATTTGGAGTACAGCATTAACTACCACTGCAGTTTATGGGGTAGGGGGGCAATTACCAATGGCAAGGTACTTTACAGGTGAAAAGTGTTATTTATAAATGTATACTGGGGATTTTTGGAAATTAGGGCTAACATGAATTAAGCTAAAATCAGTACCGTATTGTGATTTAACTCTCTAAAGCATGGGTGTTCAAACTTTTCATTTCTCTGAGTCACATTTGAAGAAGAATTTTCTTGGGCCACACATAATACTAATGATAGCTAATGAGCTTTTTTAAAAAAGTCACACACAAAAATTCTCATAATGTTTTAAGAAAGTTTACAAATTTGTGTTGGGCTGCATTCAAAGCTGTCCTGGGCCACACACAGCCTGCGGGCCACAGATTGGACAGGCTTGCTCAAAAGAGAACTTACAAGGAGGTCAAACGAAATGGTATGGATATATTTCCTCGCAATTACAGGAACATTGACTCAGAGCTTCCCCAGATGAAGGCTGACATTTTATTCGATTCCAACAATTTTCTTAACTTACAGGTACTTAGGCACTCATTGAGATATCTGATTAAAAATAGATATTTATACAACAGTATTTCTTTCTGTGCTCTTGAAGGAGCAAAAATAGTGATACATCACTGCTGTATATATCATATATGCATGAATCAATCATCTCCAAGATTAAGTGCAGTCAGATATAAAGGAGTAAGAAAAAGCCAATTTTAGTTAGCATTGCAAACTGGAACAAATATATTTAAATGGATAAGCTCTTTTGGGGGATTATTTTTCTATGGGAAATTATGTCTCAATTCACAATCAGACTCACTTTGCCTAAAATTTTAGGGCTGGGGTGGCAAATTGGTAAGAGATGATGATGACTTGTAATTAGTGTGAATGGTGAGAATTTGTCAAATTCTGGACATAATTTAAATGTATAGACAACAGGATTGGCTCAATACTAAAAGTGAGATTGAAAGGGAATTCCACTAGAATGGAATTCCCATTAGCTAAGATGAGAAACACAGAGAAGAAACAGCTTTGGTGGGGTGGGAAAGAGACTCAGTTTTAGACATATTACATCTTTTTTAAGGAGCTCTTAGCAACTTCTGTGCTAAGCATCAAGAACTATTGTTTGAACAAAAATAGAATCTGTTTGAACAAAAATAGAACAAAGTTTAACTTTAAAGAAGCAATCATGTAGAGAATCTCAGGTATTATCAGGAAACCTGGGTTCTAATCACTTAATATTAGGCATCTGGGTTCACCACTTACCATATGGTATGACCTTGATAAGTTACTTAACTTACCTAGAGAGTTTTGTTTCTTCACTTGTCAAGTGGATATAATAATTTTACTGCTTTATAGATTTATCTATGAGGTTTAACACAGAGCATTGCACGTAATGAGTAGACAATCAATATTTGCCAGTAGTTACTAAAGCAATAACATGATTTGTCTCTCTTGTGAGACTGAGAGCTCGTTTAATACAGGGATATCTTTCTATATTAATGAGAGCTTGTAGTCAAGTAAAGCTGAGAAAGACTGAAACATGAACTCTCTCTCCTAGAACTAGCCATTTAGTCATCATTCTAACTAAATCCAGGTAGTAATGATGGGTAAAATTTTATATAAGTAATAACGATTAAATAGATCTTTCACTGTTGAGTTGTGAGAAAAGTTATGCCAGGTAAAAAGAAGAGCCCAAAGAAAATCAGAAAAATGGGAAGATGTAAGATATTCTATCTGCTCAAACCCCTCAGCACTTAACTAAATTTCTCTTACGGCCCCAGCACATTACTTACGTATTTTCACACTAGGCTAGCACCTTCAGGAGGGCTGTATGAAAGAGCATACATCAGAGTAACCTAAAAGGAAGTTGTGATATATACAGGCCATAATTTGCAACTGGAAAATCAGACCTCGCTAGTCATGTCTCTACTAAGTTTTGACTAGTGTGGGCATAGATTCCTTGAACCTTAGTTCGTATGTGTATTCAAACTTACAGGTGTTGTGAGGATTGAATGATATGCATGTGAATTTTATTTCAAATTTTATAAATCTATTTGTAAACTGTAATGAACTATTAGAGTACAATGAAAATTCTAAAATTTAAGCAATAAATTTTGGATTGAGAGTGCTTGAGATAGTTGCAGTTCTAAGGAAGATGGGATAGGCACACTCTACACTCTTTCCCACTAAATGCAAGTATGAGGAGGGACCCAAACAAACCCAGAATTTATTTATAAAAAATTGTGTATTTATTCTTACATGTTTAAACTTCAGTCACCTTCAAAGTGCTCTCCATGTGATGTAATACCCCAATTGAGATGTTTTTTCCATTGCTCAAAACAGTTTTTGCACTCGTCAACTTTGATGCCTTTTAGAGTTTCTGTCATTTTTTTCAAGTGTATTTTTGTTCCACTCCTTCTGCATCAGCAAAACTTTTCCTTTTGAGGATTTTTTTCATCCAGGGAAATAAAAAAAGTTGCTCAAGGTGAAATCAGGTGAAGCGAGACGAGGGTGGGGCACAGGAGTGAGGCTGCTTCTGGTCAAAAACTGCTGAACGTGCACCTCGACGTGGGCAGGTGCATTGTCATGCCACATGTTGTTCATGTAAATCACTCATCATGAATTCCATAAATGCACTGAAAAAGTTAAAAAAAAAAATTCATTGTCTCTCACATTACCTGGTAAAATGATGCAGATTCCTAGAACACTCATCTAGTGGGGGAAACCTGTACTACAAGAGGCCTGCCCTCCAAAAGATAATTCTAGGTAGTTTTTTTGGGGGGGTTCCCTCTCATATAAATGATGAAAGAGCTATATGAAGATGTTGAACAGTAAATTTCAGTGGGAAGGTTGAGGAAAGGAGCCAGGATTTGAAATTGCACTAAACCAGTGGGGAGTTCCCTATTTTACTCCCTCCAGTATTACCTGGCATAGACTCAAGGAAAACTGTAAACCAGAAGTGTGCATGGGTAAGGAGCAAAATATCGCTTTAAAAAGCTCATTCTTTCTGGAAAACGGATTGTGGGGAAAAGGAATCCTATGGATCAGAGAGAGTGGAGGAAATTATTGGTTTTTAAAATTATTTAAATTATTATTTCCCCCTTCTCTCCTGCCATAGCCCTCAGATGATGGTAGTGGCCAAGGAGGTACCTAAAAGTCTGAGAGAGAAGAGTTCCTCTCTATCATGACAGAGCTATGGTTTCTAGTGTGTGCATGGATCCTGGTTAACTTTTTTCTTTCTCTGTCCTGCTGCTTGGCAGTATATGCAGTCACAAGAAGAACATGGCAGACAAAGGACACTAAAGCTCCAGTTTTCTGTATAGAGGACCAGAAACAGACGCCTGTGGGAGCCAGAAGGCATTAGGGAAATCATGGTGAAGAGGAAAATCAAGAAGTCAAACCCATAAAATTGTGTATGTACTCCTGGGCTAACAACTAAAGAGCTATACAAGCATGGCTTTGACTGTAAATAGCATACCACAGGATAACATTTACATGATATTAATCTTAATAGCACTATAAATACTTTAAAAACTGAAATGACATTTGGATAACAGACACCAGTGGGGGAAATCAAAACAAAATTATCAACTTTCTTCTTAAGATTTAAGCAAAACCCAGAGTCAACCTGCTATCCAATTCAGGATACAAGTAAAAATTACTTGCCATATAACAAGTCAGGAAAATCTCAACTCACAAGAAAAAAGACAATCAACAGATAATTTGATGATGCAGAGACTGGAATCATCAATTGAAATTACAAAGAAGTTATTATAACATTCTTCAAAAAGTAAGTTATTATTGAAATAAATGAAAAACCTCAGCAAAGAAATAGAAGACATCAAGAAGAACCAAATACAATTGTACTGTCAAAATATTTCAATAACCTCGAAAATATTCATTAGACAGGCTCAATAGCAAAATGGAGATGGCAGAACAATGAGATAATACACTTAAAAATTGATCAATAAAAATTATTCTACACAGAGACAAAATTTTTTTAAAAGGTTGAAAAAAAAAAAAAGAAATAAAGAAACTGAAGAAATCCTTGGGACATATAGAACAATTCCAAAAGGTTTAAGTTTTGTTTCATCAGAGTCCCAAAAGGAGAAGAGAACGAACATGGAACATTAAAACACACTTGAGGAAATAATGGTTGAAAACTTCTTTGACAAAAGATACAAATATACAGATTCTAGAAGCTCAGTAAGCTCCAAACATGATAAGTATAAACAAATCAATGTCCAGATACATCATAATTAAACTGCTAAACAATAAAATAAAGAAAAAGGCCTAAAAACAAGTAGAGGAAAATAATACACTACCCCTAAGGTAACAGTGATTTGAAAGATTAGGTTTGTCATTAGAAACCATGACAATCAGAAGGAAATGGAATCTTCAAAGTGCTGAAAGAAAAGAACTGTTAACCCAGAATTCTATATCCAGTGAAAATATCCTTCAGCAATAAAGAAAAAAAGAAATTCTAAAATAAAGGAAAAATAAGAGAATTTATCACCACAAACATGTGCTTTAAAATGCCAAATGAAGTTTCCTAGACAGTACAAAAATGATACAAGGAGGAAATTTGAAACAATAAGAATGAAGAGTAATAAAAATAGTAAAAACTGCATAAAGGTTATAGATTCTTTTTCTCCTCTAAGTTCTTTCAAATATGTATGCTTGTCAAAAGGAAAAATTATTGCTTTCAAAAAACATTATCTTGATTGGACTTTCAATGGATATAGAAGTAATGCATTTGACAACTGCAACATTAATGGAAGAGAAAAAGGAACCTATTGGCAATTTCTACATTCTCCTTGAATAGATAAAATATTAATTCTAATTATACAGTGAAAATTTAAATATGTATGTTGTTATCTTTATAGAAACCACTTCTTTTAAAGAAAGCTATTTAAAGAAGCAGTTAAAAATTCAAATAGAAATTGGAATAATAAAAAATATTAAAATAATCCAAAGAAAGCAATAAAGGAGAAACTGAAGAACCAACTACATAAGGAATGAAAAGAAAAATAGTAGACCTAATTCCAAACATACCAATAATTTTATTAAATATAAATAGCTCAAGAAGACAAACACAATGAATTTTTAAAAGAAAGACTCAACTGCATACTGTCTATAAGAAACCTATTTCAAATATTATGATGTTGGAGAGTTAAGTGTAAAATAATGAAAAAAATATATACCATGCAAACACAAATTCAAAGAACATTTGAGGGGCAAGAAAAATTATTAGGAATGAGAGAGACATTACATTATAATAAAAAGGTAAATTTATAATAATACATAAAGATTTTTAAATATATGTGTACCTAACATCAGAACTTCAAAATATTAATACATGAAGCCAAAATTGATAAAACTGAAAAGAAAAATAGATAAATCTTCCATTTACTTAGAAAATTCAACATTTCTTTCTCAATAACTGATAGAACAAATAGACAAAAAAAATAGTAAGACTAGAAGTACTGAACAGCACTAATAACCATTTGGATCTAATTGAATTTTATAGAACATCCATCCCCAAAAAAGCAGATTACCAATTTTTCTCAAATGCACAAGGAATATTCACCAAGATGGACTATATCCAGCATTGGCTTGATACCAAAACCAAACACAGTACCAGAAAATAAAACTACAGACTAATATCATGCATGAACAGACAGAAAAATAATTAACAAAATGCTAACAAAACAAACACATAAACACATAAAGAGTAATACATTTTGACCAAAGGAAATTCGCCCTGGAAATTTAAAGTTCATTCAATATTTGAAAATCAACTAATGTGATCAAACCATATTAACAAACAAAAGGATAAAACACATAGGATTATATCAATTGAAGCAGTAAAAATGTTTGACAAAATTCAACCTCTCTTCATGATAAAAACTACACCATTAACTAGGACTAGAAGGGGAACTGCCTTAACTTGAGAAAAGGCAACTACTAAAACCTACAGCTAACATTATGATTCGCAGTAAAACAATGAATGTTTTCCCCATGAGATAGAGAATAAGGCAGGATTGTTCATTCTCTCCACTTTGATTCAACATTGTACTGGAAGTCCTAGCTAGTACAATAAAGCCAGACAATAGATTGGAAAGTAAGAATTAATCTGTTTCTATTTACAGATAGCATGCTTGTATATGTAAAAACATCTCACAGTATCAACAAAAAGTTTTTAGAACTATTATGTGAGTTTAGTAAGTTTGCAGGTTATAAGTTCAATGCTCAAAAATCAGTCATATTTGTATATACCAGCAATTAACAAATGAAAGTTCAAATTTTTAAAAAATAGCATTTATAATAGTTCTAAGAAATGAAATAAATAAATCTAAGAACTTCAAAATACTGACTCTTTTTACATTTTTTATTGTTAAGTTTATTGGGGTGACGTTGGTTAGCAAAATTTACATAGGTTCCGGGTGTCCAATTCTCCAGTGCATCGTCTATGTGTTGCGTTATGTGTTCCCCACTCAGCATCAGTTCTCTTTCCATCATCATATATATGACTCCCCCTCTCTCCTCTACCACTCTGCTCCCCGCTTACCCCCAGGTAACCACCAAACTATTGACGGTGTCCATGAGTTTTTGTTTCTTTGTTGCTTGGTACATACACACAATGGAATGTAGAAAAGATGAAATATTGCCATTTGCAACAAAACGATGGACCTTGAGATCATCCTGCTAAGTAAAATAAGCCAGACAGAAAAGACCAAGAACCATATAATTTCACTCAAAATCAAAGAAAAATTAAATAAATTAAGAGATGTACCCCATTTATAGATTAGAAAACTCAATATATTTAATATGTCACTTTTCCTCAAATTGTTGTACAGATTAAGTCAAATCCAAGCAGGAATTTTTATAGATATAGACAAACTGATTCTAAATTTATATGGAAAGGCAAAGGAATTTGGATAGCCAAAACAATTACTTTAAAAAGGAACAAAATTGCATGACTTAGACTACCCAATTTTAAGAATTTCTGTAATACTACATTAATAAGTAATTTGTGGTTTTAGCAAAAGTATAGCCACATAGAGCAATAAAACAGAATAAAGCATCCAGAATTAGGCCCACACAGTTTTAAGGTTCATTGATTTTGACAAAGTTGCAAAGTTAATTCATTTGCGGAAATTATCTTTTCAGCAAACCATGTCAGAAACCAATTGTACATTCACATGTGAGAAAAAGAGAACGTCAACCTAAACTTTACATTTTATGCCAAAATTCACTCAAAGTGGATTAGAGATATAAATATACACATAAAACTGTAAAAGTTTTAGAAGAAAACATAGGTGAAAAACCACTGTGACCTGGAGTTAGGCAAAAAATTCTTATTAGCATCAACACCAAAACCATGATCCACAAAAGAAAAACATTGATAAATTGGAATTTATAGAAATTAAGCTTTGCCCTGCAAAAGACACTGTTAAGGGTATAAAAAGACAAAGTAAAAACTGGAAGAAAATACTTGCAAATAATATATCCAACAAAGTATATTTGTACAAAATACAGCCCTTCCTCATTTAACGGATGGCCTACCTATTTAATGACTGCTCAGCCTTACGACCAGTTCTCCAGTGCAGGGAATTCCCTTTCTCAGTCTTTGTCTCATTTCCACAGTCACTTAGTAATCCCTACACAAAGCCTTTGCAATCACACAAGTCTACATTTCATTCCTAAGTGTGGTGTCTTGTGATAGCTATAGAAAAATATATACCCTATGATGCCGTGACACACCGTAAGACTTCCACCTTTAAGCTTGTCACTTATCAATCAATTTATTTAACCACCTAGTGTAGGAATGGAAGGAACTTGGTCATTAAGTGAGAATTGCCTGTGCATAAGAAACCCTTAAACCCAACAATAAGAAAATAAACAATTAAAAATAAGAGTATGATGAAATTATTCCATATCCTGATTGTGGGGATGGTTATATGAATTTATACGTGTGTTAAAACTCATGAAAAAAAAGTCAACCATATTGTTTGTTCATTTAAAAAGTAAAACAAGAAAAGAAGTACTTAATAGTAAATGGGTTTCTAAAAAAATTAAATTGCTACCCTAGAAAGTAAATGAAACGAGAAGGAGGTCAACTCATTTGGGTAGTTCAAAATATATATACTATGGATACTGAAGAGAAATTATAAGTCATACATAATGGCTTCATTGTCATTCATACCCAAGACCCAGTGAAAGAGGACAAAGATAGAAGTCAAAGTCTAGAACATTATGCTTGTTAATCTTGAAGGGGACATGGGTTGGAAGATTCTAAGTTTCAATAATAAATTGCCCAAAACATAAACTATTGTCATTTAACACACGGGTTCTAAAAAAGTAGATTTTGCCCAAAGGATATAGAGTACAAAAAAGGGTTTCAGAAGTAAAATATCCAGTCAGTAGTTAAAAAACAAGAAAGGTGCAAAGGCACTTTCTGTATTATAATTCCTTTAAATTAAAAGAATTTACTTTTTCTGAATTTTCTAGTTTTCTGAATGCTTTTTCTCCCTTACCAGACTATAAATTTCTTGAGTAAAAGAGCTAAGGTAGAAGAACCTAAGAAATGCCAATCTTGTTAGGAGTATGTCATGGAAGGGGAGTGCTCCTAATACGGGATATGTGTAGAAGGTATTTTAAAATATTAGATGTAGTGTTTTTCCTAGATCATATGCTTACTTGAGACAGGTGATGGTGAATAATAGTGATTCGTGTGGACCTAACCACACATTAATGACCCACTGTCAAAGATACAAAATACATTGTTCACATTTATAACCCCTACAACACTGAGCATACCGATTGGTACATAGTAAGTGCTTAATTAATATTGTTCAATTGACATTGAGTAGAATCCTTCCTGGAATTCTAAGATGTATTCTAAATTCTCAGAGAAAATCAAGCCATATGAGATAAGGTATAAAAGATGTTGAGAAAAGGGGCCAATCAAAGAATAATTTTATTCCTTGTACTATTAATATAATAAATTCTTTGAATAACTGGTTCTCAATTAAACATAGATATTGTTTAGGGTGAGTACAGGAAATTGAAAGTTTTTATGTCCTTGGAAGAAATTACAACTACAAAGAAGCACAAAATCTTAAGAGTTTAAAATGTTCTTGGCTGACATATACTGCTCAGTCCCCTTATAGAAGAAAGTTCAGTATATTAGTAAACACATCGTATTTTGAGAATGAATGTAATTGTTCTACTAAAAGTCACACAAAAGTTAATCAATTATAATCCCAACAAGTTAAAAGTTTTGATACATGAACACAATTTTTAATGAAGTCAAGGTTTCTAATGAAGTATTTAAGTTAAAAAAAAATGACCTTTGGATCTATTCTTGCTTGCCTGGATGATTAATTTCATTTTTCTTTCTTTTTTTTGCTTTACACACCCTGCCATAAACTTTTTTATTTACACTTTATTGTAACTGACTTCATGTCATTTGCTCTTGCTTAATAATAATCAGTTAACAGCAAGGGCAGGTGTTCTCAAGGATGTGGCCCTTTCATAGAGTGAATCCAAACAGTGTTTTAAAAAATCATCATAAAAAGCATAAAGATAAAACTTATTCTAGTGTCTGGCAGGTAAAAAGACATGTATATGCAAAAAAAAAAAAAGCCAAGAATACAGGTCTAGAATGGTAAAAATTAGTAGTAACCTATTCATTCTAAATTTATTTATTGTCCTTCTTTTTAATAGTTGTATTAGATCAATCACATCTAGTGTTGACCTCTGCTAGCACCTTAATTTTTACATGGCTTTTGTTCTACCTTTTTCCATTTTGTTTAGATATTAAAATTATAATTAAACTTCTGGCTGAATTTTTATAGAGTTTGAGTCTGATTTTCTGAGATCATGACAATAATCCATTTTCCTCTTCACCAATATCATTTGCGGAATATAAAACTGAAAGCAAAGCAAAATTTTTTCTTTTCTGCTATTTCACTCAATTTAGAAATACATTCTCTTTCCTTTCATTATCTCACTTTCATATTCATGAGTGTTCCAAATTGTGTTCCACATCCAGTCTTCCAAAATTTCCTAGTCCAATCTTCTGGTCAAACAGCTTCTTCAGGGTGGTCTGAGGATGTCCTATAAAAGTTGTCCCTATTCTTCTTATGGTCTTTTCTCCCACCAAATTACCATAATTTTAACAACAATCTTTAGCTGCACATTGTTAAGAGCTTGGAATTGAGGCCACTGACTGTCTGATGAACATACAAGTGTAGGTAGTGTGCTATATGAGGGGCAAGTCTTTCACTAACACCACCAGGGGCTCTGGCCCAATGAGTGGAATTTGATAGCAAACCTTGTTACAGGTGTGATTTGAATGTATGAGAGTTTTAAGCAGAGATGAAAATATTTGAAAAAAATGGTCTGTTTTATTCTGCTTTTCTCTGTATTTCTTGCTCTTTTGGGGCCTCTCAGGCATTACGTGGCCTTTCTGTTTTTAGATGAATTTGATGAATCCTGCTCACTCAATGGGTCTGCTGTGGTGGATGCTGACCTAGTAAGTTATTCATATGCATGGCATCATCTTCCATGAGCACACATGGGAGGTCCTCCATGATCTCTACTTCTACAGAGACCCTGAAGAAATTGAGAAGGGAGAGAGGCTACTGCTGAAAAGATTCTGACTAAGAAGGAATTTCAGGGTGAATAGACTGCTCCAGATCACAAATTCACTGCTACTAAACTTGAGCTCACAGACTGGTCTAAAGGTGTGCAAAGCCCTCTGTGCCTATTTAGCAGTTCTCTACTGAAGACTGGAGTGCTCAGGCTGCCACTGCAGAATGGTCTGCAGCCCCCACTGCTCAGGCCATTGAATGGGTAGGAAAACCATTGAGTAATCTTCAGCTGTTCTTCCACAAACTCTTAAAAAAATTGATGTAAGGTTGATGTAAAGTAAACAGTTTCTAAAAGTTGTGTCCATTAAAAAAATAATATTTAGGGAGTTCCCTGATGGTGTAGTGGCTTAAGGCTTCGGCGCTGGCGCTGTCAGTGCTGTGGCCTGGGTTCGATTCCTGGTCAGGGAACTATCCACATGCCAAAAAGCAAAAAAAAAAAAAAAATAATAATAATAATAATCTTTAGATTAAACAAGTAATATACTAGGGCATGATTAAAAATTAATGTGCAGAGATTTTTCCAGTTAAGGTGGCAAAGTAGGTAAATGCTGTGCTTGCTTTCTCAGATGACCATATCAAAATTACAATTAAACTACAAAACAACCATCATTGAGAATCACCTAAATCTACAGCCATACCACCCTGAACACACCTAATCTCAGCTGATCTTGGAAGCTAAACAGGGTCGTGATTGGTTAGTACTTGGATGGGAAAAATCCCCTGAAGTCTAGCTGAACTGAAGCCCTACAACTAAGGATATACAGAAGAAGCCATCTCAAGACTGATAGGAGGGCCAGAGACGTGAAATGGCTGCTCCCACACCCATATGTAACCATTAAAAAATCAGGGGGCATATCTTGGCCACAAAGGTCCCCTCTGAAGTAGCAAGGGGTCTCATAGCCACACTAGGTTCCCCAGACTAGGGTTTCAGTGCCAGGGAGAGAAATCCCCGTAACTTCTGGTTGTGAAAACCAGCAGAGATTGTGACTGAGTGACACTAGGGCAGCTGTGGTCCCAGGTGATCCTCATAAAGGGCTGACACAAGAATTTACTTGCTAATAGACTCACTCACTCTGAGCTCCAGCACTAGGGAAGCAGCTGGAAAGGTGCCAGGGACATACAAGGAGGAACTGAGTTATCAGACTTCAGGGCAAGGATTGGAGGGGCAGCTTTCTCCCGACCAAGAAGCTAGTGGAAGCCATTGTTTCTTTGTTGAGTCCTTCTTCCCCCAGACATGCAGATGCAGGCAACTGCCATATCTGAGTCTCCATCAACCTGGCTAACTGCATTTTTTCACCCTGTCCAGGAGATTCTATGACCCCTCTCCACCCAACTTTCAGGTACATCCAAGTAACTTCTAGTGGCTTTTCCATACAAACCACCTGCATTGGCTCATGCTGCAGACTTTACTAAACTCTCTCAAAGGTTCACAAAACTAAAACAAGCAGTACCTGGCTTGGGCATGTCCCATACTTCTGGCTGAGCAGCACTAAGCCCAGCAATATTGACAGCCAGCCTTTGTTTGTGACTTGGCCTCTTAAGGCACCTCCAAGCCCAACATGGGCAGCAGCCATCAGCAGATTGCTTTGTGGTCCATCTCAGGTGTCCCTGAGCAGGACACAGGCTGTAGCTGAATTTGACCTGCAGTGTGCCCCCTCCCAGGAGGTCCCAGGGCTGGCACATCCAGTGGCCACTTTCAGACTGAGCCAGAGCATCACCCAGTCACCTCCAAGCATATATTGGGAAGAGCCCTGATAAACCAAATCCTGCTCTATAGTGTCAGCCCCTACACTGCAACTCCTTCACTGTAGTCATGGCCAGTTCTCACAACCAATCATTCAAGGGTCAATTTCTTCCACTGACGTGCAAACAGCAACTAAGGCTCAACTACAGCAGAAGGGCAAACACAATCCACACAAGGGACACATCTGGAGCACCCAGTTCTGGTGACGAGGTAGACTGTACCACTGGACTGCACAAGACCCCTACTAATTAAGGCCACTCCACTAAGACTGGGAGCCATAACACCTTTACCTAATACATAGAAACAAACATAGGGAGGTAGCTAAAATGGGGAGACAAAGAAACATGTCCTAAGTAAAAGAACAGAACAAAGCTCCCATAAAAGAACTAAACAAAATGGAGACAAGCAATTTACCAGACACAATGTTCAAAATAGAGGTTCACAGGTTATTATAATGCTCAGTGATCTCAGGGAGACTTACAATAAAGAAAAAGGAAACATAAAAATAGAGAGAGATAACATAAAAAAATAACCAGTCAGAAATAAATAATATAATAACTGAAATAAAGAATACATTAGAGAGAATTAACAGATTAGATGAAGCAGAGGATTGAATCAGTGATTTATCCAAACCAAAAAAAAAAAAAAAAAAAAATGAGGGTAATTTAAGGGGCCTCTGGGACAACATCAAATGTACCAACATTTGCATCATAGGGGTACCAGAAGAAGAGAGAGAGAGCCAGGAATTAAACGCCTATTTGAAGAAATAATGATGGGAAACTTTCCTAACGTGACAAAAGAAATGTATATTTAAGCCCAGGAAGTGCAGAGTCCCATAGAAGATGAACATGAAGAGGTCCACACCAAGATACATCACAATTAAAATGCCAAAGGTTGAAGACAAAGAAAGAATCCTAAAAGCAACAAGAGAAAAGCAGTTAGCTACCTACAAGGGAGCTCCCATAAAATTGTCAGCTGATTTCTCAACAGAAACTTCGCAGGCCAGAAAGAATTGGCAGAAAATATTCAAAGTGCTGAAAACCAGGGACCTACCACCAAGATTACCCTACCCAGCAAAGCTATCATTTAGAATTGAAGGACAGATAAGGAGCTTCCCAGACAAGAAAAGGCTAAAGGAGTTCATCACCACCAAAACAGTATTGTAAGGATTCTTAGACGGATTTCTTTAAGATGAAAAAAATAAAATAAAGATAAAAAAATGTGAACAATAAAATGGCGATAAATACATATCTATCAACAATTACGTTCAATGTAAATACATTAAATGCTACAATCAAAAGACATAGGGTGGTTGAATGGATAGGAAAAAAGCCCCATACGTATGCTGCCTATAAGAGACTCACTTCAGATCAAAAGGTACACAGATACAGAAAGTGAAGGGATGGAATAAAATATTTCATAAAAATGGAAACGAACAATAATAAAAATCTGGGGTAGCAATACTTACATCAGGCAAAATGGACTTTAAAACAAAGGCATAACAAAAGATAAAGAAAGACCTTGTACAGTCATAATTACCATGTCTGGGTATTTATCTGAAGAAACCCAAAACATTACTTGGAGGGGATATGTGCATCCATATGTTCATTGCAGCATTATTTATAATAGCCAAGACCTGAAGGCAACCCAAGTGTACCTGAATAGATGAATGGATAAAAAAGAGGTGGTACATTTATACGATGGAATATTATCCAGCCATAAACACAAAGAATGAGGACTAGAGGGTATTGTGTTGAGTATAGTAAGTCAGACAGAGAAAGACAAATGTCATATGGTTTCACTTAGTGGAATCTAAAGAACAAAATAAACAAACAAGACAGAAACAAATTCAAAGATAGAACATTTTAATGGTTGCCAGATGGGAGGGGGTCGGGGAGGGAGGAAAAGGGGAAGCGATTAAGAAATACAAATTTGTTGTTACAAAGTAGTCATGGGAATATAAAGTAAGGCATGGGGAATATATGAAATGAAATGATAATAACTAAGTATAGTGCCAGGTAGGTACCAGAGTAGTCAGGGGGATCACCTCTTAAATTATATAAATGTCTAAACACTATGCTGTACACTTGAAATTAATATAAAATAATATTGAACGTCAACTCTAATGGAAAAAGTTAAAAAGAGGGAGAAAATGTTAAGGGGAATAAGAGGTTCGAATTTTCAAGTATAAAACAAATAAGTCTTGGAGATATAATATACAGCACTGGAGATATAGTCAATAATATTGTGATAGCATGGTATGGTGTTAGATGGCTGCTGGATTTATCATGGTCATCACTTTAGGTATATAAATGTCATATAACTATGGTGTTCACCTAAAACTAATATAACATTGTATGTTAGCTACATTTTAATAAAAATCTTTTTAAAATTTCAAGAAAACAATAAAATAAAATAGCCAACTACAATCTAATGATGAAATTCAAAAAAAATAAGTTAATGTGTAATTTGAGAAAGCCTAGCTAGCTGTTAGAACAGGGTGTCCAAATATTTGGCTTCCCTGGGCCACATTGGAAAGAGGATTGTCTTGGGCCATACGTAAAATACAACACTAATGATAGCTGAGGAGCTAAAAAAGTTCACACACACAAAAAAATCTCGTAATATATTAAGAAAGTTTACAAATTTGTGTGGGGCTGCATTCAAAGTTGTCCTGGGCTGCATGTGGCCCGTGGGCTGCAGGTTGGACAAGCTTGCATTAGAATATTGACTTGGGTTAATTTATTAGTTATTTAGTGTCCTGAAAGGATGACTTTTTTTTTTTAAGGATGACATTTAGGAGCTAAAAAGACAGGCTTAAATTATCTGGTCTTGGAGCAATAGCGAGGGTCAGGATAAAAAGGAAAAAACAATAAAGGGAGAGAGAGAAGTAGAGACTGATGGAGAGAGACAGAGAAATTTATTCGGTGATGATCGGGGTAATTATGGTTGTTAGACAAGTAGAAATAATAGAAACAGTTATCAAAAGGAAGGCAGATTCTTCAGGACACAAAATAAAGGCCAGGTAGCCCACCTTAGGAATGTTTTGATTTGAGGAGTTATCTCAATCTGAAATCCCAACCCTAACAGTCTGAGGGCTGTTCACTTTTTTTTTTTTTTTTAAGTAAACTGATTTGGTTGGGTTTTAGGCATTTTCCTATTTAAATTCACATACCCTGAGAAGTTGACTATTATGCCAAAATATTATAATAATCTTTAATTTCATTTTTTAAATTAAAAGACATTTCACACATAATAGCCAAATTGGTTAAGATGTTATTGTATGCAAGGAACAGAAAATCCCCATTAAAATTAATAATACACTAAGGATAACTTAGTGTATTATCCTTAATGCACTAAGGATAATAATAACTTATCAATTCACCTAATGGAGTAGCTGTGTGATCAGTGAGGGTTTGGGTATGGTTGGATCCAAATTTTCAGTGTTATCAGGATTCTTCATCTCCTCTTCCACAACTTCCTCAGCTCTGTCCACCAAGGTGGGTTGACTTTGCTCTCAGCTAGGCTTCCCTAATGCAAACAATATAGCTGTCAGTAGTCAACAGTGCTGCGTGCTTCCTCATTCACATCCAGAGGGAGAAAGTGTGGTTTTTCCCCAGTAATAAAATAGAAGTCTTGAGCTCCACTCTGGTTGGACTAAATTAGGATACACACACACACACACGCTTACCCTTGAACCAATATCATTGTGTCAAGAGAAATAATATTACTTTGAATAGCACAAATCTTTGTTAGACTGACAAGAGGTCCAACATAGAGGAGACAAGCACAGTGTTCTCTGTATAGACCTCATGATAGACTTACCAGATGGAGAGGGAAGTTCAGATCTGGGACACTAACTAAGGACAGGCCTGAGCGAGTTATTTCAGACGTAAGCCCCGTTTTACTGGGTATCTCCTGAAGACAGCAAGCATCTAGCAAGGTAGGGGATGCCAGGAAAGAAGAGGAGAAGCGGTCTGCAAGCAACATGTCCACTCTGGCTCTCTTGCCTTTTCGGCAGTAAACTCATATCACGGACACAACCTGCCACATTCTCAGCATAACGGCCAGGGTGACTGTGATGGGTCATTGAAATCTGCGTCATCTACACCTACCGAAAAATTTCACTTGCCAGTTCAGTCCAGAACCTTCTGGTAGTTTTTCTGACCTCTGCAATGCAGTAGAAATAACCATCACCCTACCCTCCTTGACCCCTCTCTAGAACAGGATTTTTTGGTTCTCAATATAGTTCTACCAGAATTATAATTTCTTTCTAGTCTGAAATGAGCATAACCCTGTATCACATTGAAGTTAGTTAAAAGCAACTGGGTTGCTTTCTGTTATTTCCAAAGAATTTTACCCATATATCTTCAATTTTGAAGACTTGTAATCTACCTACACATAGAGACTGAAACCATTCTGCTTTTAAATGCTTCATTTGGTAGAACAAATACTAAAAATAATTAATGTTAACTATTATTTTTTAACTAAATAAGACAAGCTAAGAGAGTGGTTTTAGCCCCTGCCTGCACATTGAAATTATGGGTGCCTTGACCTTTCCTGGAATAATTCTGATTTAATCAGTGCAGAATGAGTCCTTGGTACGAACATTAAAACATTAAAGTAATATCGTGTATATTCACAGAGCTGGGACACCCATGTTTTAAGTGCTCCTCAAGAGTTCTAATATTCAGATAGATAGGGTTAAGAACCACTGAACTTAAAGCAAATTGTTAGACTTTGAGACAACCTAATAATCAACTGAGCTCTAAGTTAAAAAATACTCAAACTTTTGTGATTTTTAAAAAAATTAATAGATGATTTTTAAAGAGCAGCTTTAAGTTCACATCAAAATTTAGTGGACAATATAGAGCTAAAATTATGTTTTTTTAAGTATTAAATTCTCTAATTTAATTTAATTGGTATTCTAAGTCTGAGAAAAAAAGTCTCTAATAATGTTCCATGTTTTCATAGGAAAAAAAATTCACAAAATGATTATTCTCTCTGTAAAGAGTTACTTTGTATTCATGTAAAATGTAAGACAAAATCAAAATAAGATTTTCTCTTTTTTTTTTAAGAATCTATTTTACAACTTATTGATCACCATTCTCCTGGCCCTCTTTTATGGAAGAAATAACGCACTTAAACAAAATTTCAGTGATAAATAACTGAAAATATCCAATATTAATCTAATCCCTATGCATTCTTTTCTACCTTTGATACAAAAGAATGAAAAGTATTGCAGATATGGTCTATATGTATATCTCATAAATGTTGTTATTTGCTTTGAAAGAAATATTGATCATGTCAGCTAAATTTGGTTTACAAAGAACATCTATAAGCAGAAAAGTTTTAATATAGACTATTTAGGATAAAGAGTTACCTAAACTAGTATAAAAAAGGTCAAGATCGCATTAGTAGTTTCTGAACCACATTAAAGAAAGCAAATAGAAGTTTGTGTAGCTATCTGGTGAATTTAGACTGTGCAGTCAACTAATCAGATCCACTTTACAACCAAATACTAACCTTAGGACTGGGTATGAAAAAGTAATAATGGAAAAGGCAATGCAGAACATAGTCATTAGGAAAGAGAATTGTGGGGTCAGAAAAACCTTGTTGGGGTTCCTCCACAAATTGTCACTGTGAATTTTAGGGAAAATATTCTCTCTAATCTTAATTTCTCCATCATAAAAATTAGGGAGAATTAATGGTACCTATTTTCTAAGGCAGTTATAAGGATTAAATGGGGGCAATATATATAGTGCTTAGCGCAAAGCCTGGTATATAATACTCAAGTAACATGAACTCACATGATGGTAATGACATGATAGAATAAGTGCATCATTGTTGAATGCTCACGAGAGGTGCTGGAGTGAAAAATGGAAGATAGAATCTCTAAATATATTTTTGGGACCTGGGGATGGAGAGGCTCTATTTGTGCTTCTGAAATTGGTCATGAGAGAGCACAGGAACAATAAACAATTCAGTCTGACTTTGAGGATAAAGATGGTAGATGAGCCTAGAGGGAGAAGCAATAATGCTAGGAATGCATTTCAGGTTAGTTGATGAGCATAAAGAAGAAAAGGGAGTTAAGGAAAATGGATGGAGAGGGTGCCATGAGAGATCAGATTACATTAAGAAAATATTCACTCCCTCCCCATACCCCTTCTCCATAGAAGGAGTACCCGTCCACCCTCCTTGGTGCTAGCCTTGACCCTATAACTTGCCTTGACCAATGGAATGTGGCAAACAAATGAGAGTGTGCTCATTAGAGTTTAGGATTTACAAGGAATCACTTACCCCTCTGAAAGCTTCTTTCCAAGAGAAAAACAGCTCCAGGTAGCCGTTGCCCCTTCAGTTTGGGCCTCACAATGAAAATCATGGAAGAGACCTGAAATTAATTCACAGCCCTAAGCAGAAACTACCCACTAAACTGTAGACACCTAAGTGAGAAACAAATGTGTATTTCTGTATGAAACGTATTTTGTGGTCATTTTTAACACAGAAAAGACTAAACGAGGACCGTACTCTAAGGTGGAAAATAGCAGAGACAATAACATCAGGAGAAATACGTACTTGGTGGTTGGCAGCGGGTATGGGAAGGAGTAGAGTGTGCTGGGATGGAGTGGGAGTGGCTCTAAATGAAGCATCCTGAATATAAGGTGCCTGTGGGTCCTCAAATAGTGAAGCTTGAAGGGTAAGTCGTGTGATATATTTGGGAGTTAAAGCTGTGAAAGGGAATGGAATAATTAAAGGAGAGAGGACGTGATATGCTGCCTTCCCTCCATTTGCACGTGACCTTCTACTCCATTCTCCCTGAGAATGCTCCTGGTTAATCACACCCAGAAAAGACCTGGGGGCCCTGGGCACATGTTACAGATAGAACAGGTTTCTCGAATCACAGTCTGTGATGACATCAAGGGGGGCATCTGGGGCTTCTCTAGTTGTCCAACTTTTTAGGCCTGCAGGCTAAGGGCCAGGATTGCTTACCTGGAATTCAACACTCAGTCCTTTCAGGTCCCTGTATCCTGTCCCCAAATGTGATGGGAACCTGCTGGTGCATCATCCTCTAGAATTCCTCCACTAAATGCTTTTTCCAGGTTAATATGTGTGCAGGATGAAATCATTCCACCCTCACTTAGTACCCATCTCCTGCTTTTTCACTTACATTACTGGCGACACTACTTCCATCTTCTTTGCTAGTTTCTAATTATCCACTTGATTTCTAAACACAGGAGTGCCCCAAGGCTCCATCTTTAAACTTCTGTATGTTTGCTCACCTGATGAGCTCCTCCAATCACATGATTTTAAATACAATTCATAATTTAATACCTCCAGTCTGGACCTCCTTCTTAAACTCCAACTTCAGGCATAGAACATTCTACTTGACATCCATTTGAATGACCAGTAGGAATCTCAAAGTTAGTACGTCAAACTCTGACTTCCTGATTGCTCCTGCCTAAACACACTGCACATTACATTCTTCCCTCTTTTAGGAAATCTGTGCAATTGTTCAGATTAAAAATCTTATCATCATTATGACTCCTCTTTCTTCACACTTTGCACACAATTCATCAAATAAATCCTATTTGCTCTACTTTTAAAATAGGATGGCATCACCTCTTGTCTGACTTACAGAAATAAGCTCTCCTTGGCTTTGCGCTTATCTCCTACAGTCTATTATCAACATAATAACAGAATGAACCTTTTGGACACATGTCACATTATGCCACCCCTCTGCTCAAAACCCTCTAATATTTGCTTGTTTTACTGAGTAAACCTAAAGTTACTACAATGGAAACAGGGCCTGCACACTGTAACTTCCTGCTACTCCTACAATCCAATTTTGGACCCCTCCGAACATACCCTGTGGTAAAAAGCTAAATCATGGGACTCCTTAGGGACTCTGAGTCTTGTAAAATCCTCTTAGAAGTTTAGTTTCTTCTTTATATGTCTGTAGCATCAAAATAGCATCTGGTTTCTTAGAGGATTCATTGACAGGAATCCCAAACCACTTATTATCATGTCATTATTATGAACTTATACGTGAATATATTCACTGTTGATTGCTGAGAATAAAAATGCTTCTAACATTCTTAGTTCATATTTTGCTTCAGAATCAGTCCTTGAAAAGGTGGATTACTTCCATTTCTGCACGTTAATCTCTTCCAGTTGATAGCATGCAAAAGAGTGAAATATAGTCAAACTTTTAAAGTAAAAACATGTTTATAATTTCCCTCTAAGAGTGGGCTCTTAACCTTGATCCAACTCTTGCCCACAATCTTAAGTTGAATCTAGAGATATTAACTTTGATGGGAGCAGGATCAGAAACAATACTTCCCACTTGTTTCCAGCAATATTCTATATAGACAGCAGAGGCAGGATTACCATGAAGCTAGTAGAGCTTAAGCTTCAAGGCCTTCTCTTGTATGGACACATGGAGGACTTGTTGCTGGGAGTTGGGGAGAGTTCCAGACAGGGAAGGAAATGCAGGCTGCAATCAGAAAGCATTTCTATGTGAGTTTTTCTTTAAAATTGCCTAAAGACTTCTTAGAAGAGAGTAGGCTGAATCTCCAAGTTTTCAGCAATTTATTGAGATTTTTAAATCCTAATTATTTACTTTCTTATCTAATATTACATTTATATTTTTGAAGAGGCAACTCCCAATGCTACCTGATCATGTAAACTCACTACACAAAGCCTGGATCTACCTCAATGAATGGTAAATTTTTATGAATGGTGTAGATGACTAAAGACTAAAAAATTGTCCAAAATAATTAGATTTCTTGTCTTTTGTTTATTTTTGACATAATTTGAGAATTTTAACATTATTTTAGCTCTCTGATTGAGAAAAAAATATTAACTATAAGGAGTATTAGCAATCCTACTACAGTTGGTACAGCATTATACCTCCAAAAGAAAACAACTTACTCATTCTCATTTGAACAATATGATGCTGCACGTTGCAATTGAATGATTGACTCTGGACTGAAAAATAGTAGAAAACTGTTTTTAAGAAGATAATATTACTGTTCATCCAGATACTCAAATTTTTATGATCTTACCATCATCAGAAAGCATTAGGGTCTAAAATATTTCAGTAAAGAATGTAAAATGGCTTATCATCACTATTTGGTTAAACATGTCAAAACAAAGTTGTTATTTATTCACTTATTAGTAATACTAGTATACACAGGGTCTGTATTCTCATTGATTACATCTTATATTTTTTTAAAAACTTCCTAGTAGGTACTGTATGTTCCTTTAAGATTATTGCTGGCTGTAAAAGTGGGCACACACACGCCAGGATGTGCATTAGGCAGCTTTTACAACGCTCCCTGGGTGTGCTAGGCCTCTGGGGCGTGGAGCCAAAAGTGAAGCTGCCATCATTCAACAATGTAAAATGCACACTGTGGTGTGTCATTGCAATTATTCCTTTTTATGGCTTTGGAAAAAAGGCTCCACCTTCCCTTCAGTAATTTTAAAGATTAACTTTCAGCTTTCAGAAGTACTCAGAATGGTTCGACACGACGTTTTCCACAGACAAGATGTAGTTCATCAGAAGTTAACTCCTCACCATGAGAACATTTTCATTCATTACAAATCCTAACTTCAAAAAGGTGTAAGAATTGGTAAGAAAAAGTTGTGGAAGAACTTTTCAAGAGTATGTATCTTCTGTTAAACTGACAAAACAAATCTGATAGGCATATTTCCAAGACTAAATATTTTCTAAAAGATTGAAATTATCTTGGGGTCTTTCCATGACTTACACATTAATGTTTTTTATTTATAAAAAAAAATTGAAGATGAATAAAATGCTTTCTAATTGTTGGACCCATTTTAAAATGAAGCCATTACTTCCCACAAACTTAGCATCTAATAGTTGAGGGATAATAAAGGAAAATACGTGAAAGCATTAGTACCAGCAGTCAGTTGTTGATAGGACTTTAAAATTTACAAGTTAACACTCATCTCAAATTTTTTTCAATCTAACTTACCGAAACATGTGCAACAAATTACATTTTGAATGAATGGTTGAAATTATAAAAGAAAGACAGTGGTATTGATGAGAATAAGAAGGTGATTGTATGGATGAATTTAGGAGACAGCTTAGAGCAATTTTACAGAAATACTACCATTTCATAAATTGTGATAAAAGGAAAGGATGTTATATAAGGATGAGGAATGAGTATAACCTCCCTAATACAACGTACTATGAAAAAATATATGAGCAAAAAAGCTAGTTTTTTATGCTGTCTTAAAGTGGGGAAGGCTACATAGAAATCATTTGGTTCAATTTCCTTGTGTAAGGCAACCTGCTGGGTGGTTTCCAACCATCTCTTTTAAGAGAATCCTTTAAAATAGTCATCCAGTCTTCCTTTGAATGTGTATTGTGAAAACAGATAAATAAACAAACCTTATTATTTTGTGTGGTTCTCCTTCTCCTGTTCAGTAACTGAACAGGTTGGTATTCCTAATGGACTGAAATTTACTATAATTTATGCCCACCCAACTCTTTTTTTTTCTGTTCTATAAAACAATATTAAGTCTACTCCTCCAAATGTTTGAAGACACCTGCTAAACATCTTTTTCCCAATCTTCTCTCCCCTAGACCAACAAATACCTCTTTGCTCAATAATATCTCATCTGTTATTATGTCTTGGACCCTTATGGTACTCTTTGCATGTGTCTTAAAGTTATCAGTATCTTTCTTAAAGGGGAGCACCCAGCCTTAGTCATAATTCTACATGACACAAGGGAGTTTTACTTTTGTTGACTTTATTAACCAAGTAATATGCTATTAAAGAAGTCAACATTTACATTGGCTTTCTTAAGGTCTTAGTTACATTATTGACTTAAATTGACCTTTCAGTCAGAAAAAATGTTCAGGGCATTTTAAAGAAACATTTTATACTCATACAACTAAGTTAGATCTTCTATGTCTTATTCATGTGTTACTGATTTTTTTTTTTAAGTATAGTATAGGACTTTGCCTTTAGGCCTATTTCATTGCATTCTTTTATTTCAGCCTTTCATTGCAGCTTATAAATCTTTTTATTTAGTCATCAACAGCTTAACCAGGCCTATCATATTTGCAGCTGCTTGCAAATATGATAGGCCTATCTTTCATGTAATCAATATGTACATACATGAAGCATGGACTTTAGAAACCAACAAAAGATTTTTAGTCTGAATTTTCTAATTATTGTCTATAACTTCTACAAAGTTGTTTAACTTCTCTGAGCCTCCATAAAATGAGAAAGATAATACTTGCTTTTCATGGAGTTGTAGTAAGATTTAGATGCGATATTGCATGTAAGGTGCTTAGGACTGTGCTTGGTCCACAATTTATGTATTTTGAATAATGTCCTATAAGAGTAGGGTAGAGGAAGAGGCAAGAGTAGTAATAGTAAAAGAAAAAAATGTGTTTATCTGGCAAAACATAAAAATTCAGAAACACTTGAAAATGAAAGCGGAGGGCATTGATTAGTATTGCTTAATTATTGACATAGATTAAGGTTCATGGGAAGCCATTTTATTTTTAGAAATAATTAAAAATTTCTGGATTTTGAGTTTAGTAACAGGATCAAAAACATACTTAAAATTGATTACTGATAGTCTACATTTCTTTTATTAAGAAGTGAGGCTGGAGGCCAAACAGGTTTTTAGCCACATTGAACACATCTGGACAACAGTTCAGGTAGGCTGTCAATCGGGGAAAAGTATCTTTTTCGGAAGATGAAAAAGTGAACACAGACATATGTATATAATCAATCTATGTACAACTTTTATTCCTATCAGTGAGGCTCACATTGTCATTGTATCTCTCCTGTTCCCTTAACTTTGATACAATTTTAACTACTTAACAATATTGGGATTCGAAGTAGAGATTTGAGTATTCAGTATGATTTTCCTCAAGTTCACATCATCTAGAAATGACATTGGCTCTTAGATCTCAGATCCAGAAAGCCAAGCATTGCCAAGAAGAAGAAAAAAATACATCAATGCCAAATTCTGCCCCAAGGAAGAAGTTGGTGGTTTAACGCTTTCCTTCTAAGAATGTAATAGTGGTGAGTAATTACTGATCACTTATTGCGTGCCATTGTTCTATTAATAGCAACTTTATGGCATAATCTCACATAATCCTCACAACAATCATCTGAAGTAGATTCGACCAAATCTCTCCATTTCACAGATGAGATGAGTGAAGCAATAAGAGGTTAAATAACTTCCCAAGGTCATATAGCCGGCAAGTTATGGAGCTAGGATTTCAACTGGAGAATCTCACTTAGACTGTTCTTCTATTATACTAAAATAAACTAGCTTCTGGTCAGGATTTATTGTTTCCTGAGGGTAATTTATCTTTGGTGCACCCTCGATAATTCTGAGAAACAACACACGGGGGGGAATTAATAAACAAACAAGCAACTGACAAAACGTGCTAAATCATTCACAACATTGATGTTGTTGAGGACATTGCATATCCCTCAGTCCCCCAACATAGAGCTCCACAGAGAAATTTTTTTTTTCTAAAATGTAGACCAGAGGTTTGCTTCTCTTAAAAACTACTGTGAATTTATGGGGAAAAAGTTTCATTTGAATTAAAAGAGGTAACATTAATTAAAACAAGATGAAGTCGTTCATTTTAGGAGACATTGTAATACAGTAGAAGGCATTAGTTTAGAGACAGAGAATTAGTTTTGTGTCCCTAAATTCATGCTACACATTTGCCAGCTGCATGGTCTCTAGCAGATTACTTAATCTCTGGGGACTTCAGTTTTCTCTGCTATAAAATGGGAAGCCCTAACTAAGTTACAGCATTACCGTAGAAGTTAAATGAGATAATGTATGTAAAAATAATCTCTCAGCTGTAAAGCACTCTATTTTGGTTTTATTAAGTCTTATAATCCAACTGGAATTTTCTCTTACATGCAAGATAATTTCTTTGGAGAACAAATCTTTTCATTCTTCACCAGAATTTTATATTGCTTAAAAATAATATAATCCTACTCATCTTTAAAGAGCTTACAATAATTTCTTCTCTATCAGAACCATGAGTTGTAGTCCCATTTTGCATTGGAGAAAAGAAAGAAGATAAGGGCAGGCAGGTTGTTAAGGGCTGTAAAGGATAACAAGGCTATATGCAAATCATTTTCAAACCTGAGCTCTGGGCTGCCTGGGTATTCACCGTAAGGCAAAACTACACCGCTGATTATGTCCATGGGTTATTTGTTTGTGTGTTCATTTCATTTGGGAGCGAGGGGGATAGGATGGGGACAAAGGGGAGGGGGTGGGAGAGGAGGGAGGGGAAGCTAGATATAAGGTGATGGAAAGAGAAGTCACATTAGGTGGAGAAATTATTATACAACAAGTTGACAATGCACTGTAGAATTGCATGCCTGAAACCTATGTGATTCTTGCTAACAGATGTCACCCCAAAAAGTCTATCAATAAAAATGAATTAAAAAAAAAATTACACCACTGCCCTGACAACTCACTGTCTTTTTTCCTGTGGTTTCTCAAAATCTCTACCCTGAACCCACCCTAAAATGTAAGGATTGAATTAAAGAAAAGGAGGCTACATATGTTGTTCAATGAAGATCAATATTAACAGTGAGGGATATTAACTGAAAACAACATCATTGATTTAAACCCCAAGCCACATTGGCTGTGTACGCATCTATGGTTGCTCTGTGGGAGAAGAGGGGTATAGAATTTAGTTTCTTCTTTAACTGAGTGTTGCTCAGTTTTTCTGCCAGTGTTGCAAGAACATCACTAAAAGGCACAAAAGCTCATGGAGGTGTCAAACAGCAGGGATGAGAGGCTGAGCTTTCCCTCATCCGTGAAGGAATCAATTAAAGAACAAAGACAACTCTTGGATTTTAAGATCACCAGTCCAAGTTATTCCAGAATTCTCATGTGTATTTCTAATTCAATCTCCTTATATTTCTTCTTTATCCCAAGAAGTTTAATTATGTGGTGTTTTTGTGCTTGTAAGGCACAATTTTAAAAAACACTGAGTTTTTTCTTTTATTTTGTAACCATGTGTGTTTCTGTTTAACCTTGTCCCCATAGGAACTATTCTGAGATTAAACAACCAGCATCAGGAAAACTTGAAGGAGGGCCCTCCAGTGTTTAGCTGTCATTTCAATCTCCTAAACTTCAAATATTCTATGCTTTTTTTCTTTCTTTCTGATAATGATTTCTTCTGTGTTCAGGCGCCAAGGGAGCTGAGAAGGAAGGGAGAATACGAACAAAGCATATCCTCGGTCAAGAGCGCTTTCATTGTTGGTTAGATTAGGGGTGGGTGACTTCAACTTATGTAAAGTGCACACTGTAAACTAATCTTTGTTTCTGCAATTTAGATAAGATTATTTCAATAGACGTCAGTTTCAGTATTGGATTTGCTCTTTCTTGTACTGATGTTCTTTTTGGCCAATGATCTATATGACTGTCATTTGACATAAAGTTACCATATCTAAATTATATTTTGTGAGTTAATGCCAGAAGCAAAACATTATTTGTGTTTGTATCAGTAGGTGAACTTTAAAGGTGCGTCTATTGACTTTGTGAATATCAACAAAGTGCAGCAATATTCTTCAGGCTAGTTCATAAAATCCTAACTGAACACATGATGTGTGCAGTCTCTAAAGATATATATGTGATAATTTCATATTCATTTTCTATCTTCTTAAATTTATATAAGTTAATTTTAAACAATATAATTTACTGGATTGCCATTACATATCAATATAGTGTGACCCCCATATTTAAGATGCTACAAAGACAAATTTCATTTCATTTTAAAGGATATGTCAGCAATAATATATTTTTACATTATGTAGACCAAGAGTACTTTATATACTATTTATTCCATCACTTACATTTCATATACATATGATTATATATATTATACCTGAAGCAGAAATTATGCATATCAATCAAATAAATATTTATGAAAATTAAAATAGAAGAAAACTTTTAAAGCAAAAAACTAGTGACAAAAACAAGTTTTACTTGAGATTTCAGCTGGTCAATGAATCCCAATCAAAAAATATTTCCTATTAATAGAATTAAATGTCTACCATAGATTTCAGGAATGAAGTAGTTGAATTCCATCTAAGTTTCATGACAAAGACAAAAATGACTAGAGTGCAATGAATGTAAATTAAATCTCAAATATTGAGATTAAAAATGGAAGCTACTAATATCCCTAGGTAAAAGACCTAATTTTAAAGGTTGTAACTTAATGAAACATGAATGAAAATATACATAGAGAAATAAGCCAGACAGAAAAAACAAAAAACTGTATTACTTCACTCATATGCAGGATATAAAACTGAAAGCAACAAAGGGAAAAAAATGAACAAACACACAAATAACCCATGGACACAATCAATAGTTTAATGTTTATTTGGGGACGAGTGGGTTAGGGAGGGGAGAAAGGGGAGGGGGTGGGAGAGGAGGGGGGAAGCTAAATATAAGGTGATGGAAAGAGAAGTCACATTAGGTGGTGAACTTATTATACATCAAGTTGACAATGCACTGTAGAATTGTATGCCTGAAAGCTATGTAATCCTTGCTAACAGATGTCACTCCAGTAAGTCTAACAATAAAAATAAATTATAAAAATAAATAAATAAATAAAATATAAATAGAATGTCCCCTGCATTGTAAAGACCAGCATATAATTTTAAACACCAAACAACAATTTGGTGTTTAAAATTATATGCTGTGATTTAGTTGCTTATGATTTTAGTGAAATTATGTTATGTGTATGTGAATCTCTGAGTGTTTGGGAATGTGTACGAGGTGACAATTAAGTTCATGAACTTGCCACCATGTGCTTACATTGGTAGCACTGTACAAACAACTTGATAGTTTCATAACCTTGGTATATCTGTGTCTCACAGCTGTGTTCACATCAATGTGTGTCTTGCTGAGTGGTGGTCGTTATTGTTGTTACGTGTTCTTATGTGCCATTGTGAGAATGTTGGAGCTTGAATTAGAGCAACTAACAAACATCAGAGTTCTTGTTAAATTTGACAAGAGTGAAAGTCAAATCAGAGACATTTTAGTCAAAGTTTATGGGGATAATGTCATGAAGAAAATGGCAATGTACAAATGGATTTATTGTTTTTCTGAGGTGAAAAACAATAAATGAAGAGAGGTGAGGGAAGCCAGTAAAGAGCAAAACTGAAGAAAATACTGCAAAAAATTGTTGAATTATGTATCAAAATTGTCGGCTGACTGTAAGAAGCATAGCAGACCAAGTAAGCATTGATAGAGAAACAGTTAGGAAAATCTTAACTGAAAATCTTGGTATGAGAAAGGTGTGTGCAAAAATGCTTCCTCAGGAGCTCACCAATAAATAAAAGCAAAGGGAAGTCAAAGCTTGCCAAGACCTTTTGGAGAGCTAAGACGATTTTGGGGGCCGTGTTATCATGGTGATGAAACATGGGTATACCAATACAACCTTAAAACAAAGTGTCAAAGTACACAATGGAAGTCAGCCAATTCTCCATGACCAAAAAATTTCCCTCAGCCCAAATCAGGAGTCAAACTATGTTGCTAACCTTTGTTGATTATCAGAGGGATTGTTCATTATGAATTCGTACCAGCTAGACAGTCAACCAAGTTTACTATTTGGAAGTGCTGAAAAGTCTACATGAAAAAGATGACAACATCCTGAACTTTTCGCCAATGTATCATGGCTCTTGCATCACGACAGTGTACCAGCTCCCACCGGTACAAGAATAACTGTACTGGAACAACCTTCCTATTCACCTGATTTGGCCCCCAGTGACTTTTTTCTTTACCTGAAGATAGAGGAAATATTGAAAGGAAGACATTTTGATGAAACTTAGGACATCAGGGTCATATGACAATCACTTTGATGGCCATTCCAGAAAAAGAGTTCCAAAATTGCTTTGAAGGGTGGACTAGGCATTGGTGTTGGTGCATAGTTTTACAAAGGAGGTACTTTGAAGGTGACCATAGTGATATTCAGCAATGAGGTATGCAGCACTTTTCCTAGGATGAGTTCGCAAACTTAATTGTCAGCTCTTGTATAATTCTTTCTTATCTACTACAGTCATGTCTAAAAGCTAGAAAACTGTCATCAGAAACTTGGATTCACATGAAAAGTGAACTCATCCAAGTTCACTATTTGCCCTCAGCTCATTTCACAGCCCTTCGACTTGTGTCACAAATCTCTGTTAATGGTTCACATCATTACAATGGCCTAACCCAGAAAATTGTGAAGGATCCTCTCTCTCAAATTATTGCTCATCAGATCACTAAAACTTTACTAATTCTATCACCATGTACTCTTGGCTTTGTCCAGTATCATTGTCAATACCACCGTCCGTACCATTGTGATTTATTGCAAGGAAAATTGCCATAGCCATTGAACTGGCCTGTTTCCTGTTTCTTCGTACTCCTATCTGTCTCTACATAATGACCATTATTTTCTGGAAAAAAAAAAAAATGGTGAACAAACCATTTCACGCTCCCTTGCCACCAAATCTACGAGAGGACATCCAATCTGTCAACTTGTCATAGGAGTGCTTAATAATCAGTTAGATCCCTGCCTATTTTTCAGCCTCATTTTTTCTTCTCTCCATGTTTTTATTCTATCCTTTTACCACTCTAAAATACTCTCCATTCTCTAAATCAGGCCTAGGCAGATTTTTTCAGGGAAAGGGTTATTTCTCCAAGTATTACTGTCCACTAGCTATTTATTTTGTTATTCAGGCGGTCACCCCCAAAATTGTTTGGCAGCCCACCAGTGGACTGCAATCAACATCTTGCTCAGCCCAGCTCTGAATGACCATTGGCAGCTATGAATTACATTGTTTTTAATTAGCAACCCAAGAGATGAGAAGACACCTCTTTCTTATTTTCTCAAAGTTCTGGGGAAGTTCAGAGGGGCTCTGCTTGTTTCATTTGACTGTTGAACCAATTCTTGTGGCCTAGGGAAGACACTGCTCTAAGTCACCGGGCTGGGTCATGTGCTCCTCTTTGGTGGGAGAAGTCTGTTCCACCTAAATTTCATGGACTAGCTCCCTCATAATAAAGAGGCGTGCTATTACCAGAAACACAGGATGAAAATGGCTGCAGAGGGACAACTGTAAGAAAACAGGAAGGACGAGGAGGCCATATCACGTACTTTTTGGAAGCACACGATAGTTTCTTAGCACTGCACCGCCACGTTCTTTCCACCTGAAGTAAATGGGCATAGAACTACGAATAGGGGGAAAGTCCAATCTTCATAAATACTTTTCTTATTGAAAATCAGCATTTCCTCCTAAGGAATATTGTAGTGAATGAGACTGCACGGCATAATTCTGTCTTTATTTTGAGATTTTTTTTCTCTCAGTCTAATTGAGCCACGCTTTATGTGGAAATGAAGAGCATGTCAGAGTCAGGTGGACTGGAAATGAGTCATAATGAGCTTCAGTCTGTCCTTTTACTTTCCCTTCTCTTCTTTAACTTTCTATCTCTTCTCCATTATCACCTCCTTCTTTCCTAACAAATAAATAAAAAAAAGAGTTAAATCAGGTGGTATTTAGATTCAGATTCAACAATATTGTTGAGCACTTACCATGTACCATATGTAAAGTCTCAAAAGTATAAATTGTGTATTACTGCTGGACCACACATATTGTCCAGGTGATGTACCAGTTTATCAGGGGCCAGGAAAAAGAAAACAAAAAGAGTTTTGAGATGTGCTTTGATAGCTCAGAGTTGCAAAATTGTTGTTCATAATATTCAGATAAATAAAACACAGGGTCTGGCAGAAGTCACACCCTTTTATGAGCTGGTAATCTATACCAAATCTTTCATTACAAAAATTGTAAGCATGTAATTCTGTATCATAACAATATTTTAACTACTTTGAAAAGGGCATTCATTCTGCTGGACCCTGGATGTTTAAGTCTGGGTTTATTTAAAATCTGTTTTCCTGGGAACAGCACACAGCTATGTGACTTGTTACCCCCCTCTGCCTTGCATGTGTCTTTCTGTGTTCTCCATTCCTCTTTACATTTTTCTTTTTTATCCCCTTTTTAAAATTTCATAGGAAAGCAAAATAGCATCTTCTACCCTTGATTTTCTTATCATTATTAAATCTTTCTTTCCAAGTCTTTTTTAAAAACCTTCTTGTGAACCCTTCTTTCGTTATAGATAAGTTTTCCTATTTTCCTCGATAGTTTTGCAGAATGACTTAACTGGAATGTAACACGGTACTGGGGACACCTTTTACACTGCCTCTTTCTCCAGTGGATATAGCTCATTTTCTCATCTCCTTTGAGCAACAGGACCAGGAAGATATTTTCCTTTTCCTGATTCCCCATTGCCCACAGCATAACATTACTTCATGTTCCTTGTGTGACAGTGCATGATACATAGTGGCTAAAATAAAAGGCTCTGGAGCCAAACGGCCTGAGCTGAAATCCTAACTCTGGCACTTACTAGCTGTGTTGTAGCTTCAAACAAATGATAAGTAAAATGTATACCCCGATGTTAATAACTCATCCAAACACCCAAAGAGTGCCTCTACCGCCACAATTTCAATGACCTTAATGTCCAGTTATTTCCAGTACTAATCCTGAATCTTGTCAGCTCTGCTTCTCCTCAAAAATTTGAAATTCCAAATATCCAGTTTTTATCTCTTTGTACCCACTACCTGCTCTTACACTTTGGAAGACTTTCCTCATGAAAGTCCTTTGTTCTTACCATTTTCTTGAGCCTTTCCTGGCCTCTTACCCATCCCTGCATGATTGAAAACTTCTGTTCGATCATGGAAAATATTGTTTCATGAGTCACATTGATCTTCTAGAAATATTTCAAGAAGATAAAAGCTTCAACTAAACTATTAACCTTATTTTATATTTGCTTATTTTTTTTTTGCAAACTTGTACCTTATCCCCAGGACTGTCAACTTAAGTCAGTAAAAGAAGCTGAAAAATGGCATTTCTAGTGGAAAGGAAGTAAAACTGGGGAAAAAAATTCTATAGATCACCCATCAATTATTTATTCAGTAAACAATAAAGGAGATAAAAGCTGCCAGGACCATGTTAGTAACAGATTAGGTAGTAAGGAAGTAAAGACTTGGAAAATTAAAAAACAAAAAAAAAATGGGTGTAATTCATAACCATCACAGACTCAATTTAAATAAAAAGTCAGTGAATTATTAATTGATGTCATTATGTTTATTGTGCTAACATAAGACAGCAGAATGTGAGATGAATCATGGAAACTTTTAGAAAAATAAAAGTTTAATAACCTTTTGTTGCACATCCATTGCTTTTGGACTCAATAGTTTTGTTTTCTTTTTTTTTTTTTCCTCTTTTCATCACCTTATATTTAGCTTCTCCCCCTCCTCTCCCACCCCCTCCCCTTTCTCCCCTCCCTAACCCACTCGTCCCCAAATAAACATTAAACTATTGATTGTATCCATGGGTTATTTGTATGTTCAATAGTTTCATTTTCAAAGATACCATTCTAAGGTAATATTTTAAGTGCTCTTTTAAAGACTAGACATAACCTAAAAGGAAAAATATTGTATGATTATTTTAGCTAAAAGTGAAAATTTTCAACAAGAAGCATTTTTTTTCAGTTCATGTTTTCATTAGAAAAAAAAAGTGATCTCTGCAATGAGTTCTGTTACTAAAATGCATTTTTAAAAGTATTTCTGTGACTGGAGTTCTATAAAATAATGGAAACAGCATCAATATTTTTTATCAAGTTGTTCACATTAGTGATTTTCATGGCCATGTTTGTATCAGGTTGTATATAGTATATATATAAGTAGATTCTTTTTAAGCCAATTAGCTGATTTTTTCATGAAGTTGGACAAGAAAGGGTTTCTGTGAATTCTCAGTAATTATGCTCTTCTTTTCCCAGGGTTCTGACAACCACTCAGAGTTTAATACGATCTTGTTTACATGTAACTTTTGATGGTTTGCATGTGTAAGAATATGGGACTAGATCTGTAAAATAACAAGTTTGTTTTCAACCTCAGTTAAGATGAAATGACATCAGAAAACCCAGGTTGAGCCTGCTCTCCCGGAGTCAAATTGTTTCTAAACAGACTACTGCTTCAAAGTATGGCTCTTTATCTATATTTTCCTCTACCAAATTGCACTACATGTTGCAAGTATGTTGGCACAACCATACTCAGGTCCTTATCTCTGAAGGTCACTACCAAAGCTTAAGAATTATAGTAAAAATATGCCTTTAGAGAAAAAAAATGAAGTTAATAAGTATATTGATTATCCAGATAATCATTTTAATAATTTATTTTAGTAGTAGAAATCTAGCTGTTCCATCTCTTTAAATTATGAAACAAATTTATTCCTCAGTTTCAGACACATTGACTTGATTAGAGACTTCTAAAAATTTGTAATGCATCTATTGTTTTCAAAATGTATTGTGACTTTATTTCCAGGCTTATGTGTTTACATTTTTTTCATATATATATATATATATATATATATATATATATATAAAATCTATGCAATGTATTAGATTTCTAGTCCATCACCTTAACCACTCGGCCATGACCTATGCAATGTATTGGAATGATGTTGGTTAGTAAAATTATATAGTTTTATACCTTAAATAAGACTATATTTCTCTTACATTTCTATTTTTGTGTATATTGGAGCTGTTCTATTATATGAACATGAGCTAAAATATTTTAAAATTATATCTGTGTAGGAAAACAGAAGATAAAAGTTTCAGGGGGAATGAACATGTGATGTTTAACAAGTTGCTGAACTTCTCTATGACTTACTTTTTCACCTAAAAAGTAGAAAGTAGTCCTTGTTCTTCATGGACTCGCAAAATAGGGTAATAAGACCTGACCTTTGTAAATGCAAATTCTGAGGAAGAATTTGTAATATACGTTCAAAGTTTGTTATTTATCACATAAAATTTTCAATATTACCTACCCACAGTTGGGTAGGTGAAAGCTAAAAAAACTTCAAAATCTGCAAACAAATCATAGAAATTTTGACTTGAAAATGATACAGCTATTAGTGCTCTTTCATTTTCAATGTGTCTGTAACTGAAGAACAAATTTATTTCATAATTTAAAAATTACAGCCAAGTTTCTATTACTAAAATTGTCAGAATAACTATCTGGGTTGTGTAGTCGTGGCTGAGTGGTTAAGATGATGAACTAGATCCATTGGGGTCCTCCTAGGCAGGTTAGAATCCTGTTGGCTGCAGATTAGTTCCTCATAAAATAATTATCTGGGAAATCAATACACTTATTAACTTCTTTTTTTCCTGTGAAGTCAGATTTATACTGTAATTTGTAAACTTTGAAAGTGATTTAAAATGTAAAGTATATATTTAAATTCTGGATCAAATTAGTAAAATTTTCTGAGATCTAAAAATTTACTGAGCACCTACTATGTGCACAAGAAGCACTGTTCTGGACTGTCTTCAGATAACTTACAGTCTACTTTTAAATGAGACTATTGACTACTTCAAGGAAGTAGAAGTCCTGTGAACAATTCATAAATACAGAAAAAAGTTTTCCTGCTGGTTGTCATGAAAAGAAAAGATAAAATAATACCTATCATAAATGGTTCTGAATATAGGTTAGAATTATCTTCAAGTGTTACATCTTGGAAGTTGGGGTTATGTTTTCTAAGTATCTCCCAGACATTAGAGACACTTGGCAAAAACATTCAACTAATAGATTCAGTGGTGAGAGATTACATCCTACTTAACATATTTTCAAGTGACGTTTAAAATGAGTATCCTTCCAACCTTGCAGGATAGTCATTTTAAATGTTATCGTATTAGGGTAACTGAAAACTGTTCATAAGATAAAGGAAAAAGGAAGTAAAAGAGTCTCCTATTTCACTTACTTTTAGATTGCACTTGCACGATTGCCCATTGGGACACTGTCATAAGGTACAAATATTGACAAATAAATGAGAGTAATAAGCCCCACAATGACAATAAAACAATATTAGCATTTTTTTTCATTCAGCTCTAATTTTGGCATCATTGCTTGTTTGATTCTTGGCAAACTAGGGCAAGATTTATGACTACCAAGCAATCTACACAGCTCTGGCAATTAACCTTAGCTTTTACATTACTTTCAGGTGGCACTATTCTCTTAAAACCAAACATATTACAGTTTTTTAATTTTGAGATAGAAATTGGTCCATAGATAAACGTATGTGGAACTCTAGTGTTAATGCAGGTAAATCTTATTCTTGGCTTTCAAATGGTGAATTTGGATTATATGGCAATAACCAGCACAAATTAAGTCTTATAATGTTTCCTGGTGAAATATTTTATTAATGGTGTAGTTCAGCTGTGATATACTGCTTGTTTACCTTAATAAAACTCATACTTGCTAAACAATAATAATAATAATGATCTACTGATATTTCTAGTCACTCTGCTTATCCCTCTCTCTCCTCTTCTCCTCCCTATCTTTAAAGATTGTGTTTTAGAGCAATGAAAGGGTTAGCCTAAGAATGACAGTCCCAGACAACGTTCTGGGCTTCCAACTAAATAGCTCTTGCTTAGATTACCAAAAGGGTTGGGTTGTGGTCAAGGCATGTACAATCAATTCACTTCATATTTTCCTTTCTTGCTACTGGTTAACTTCTATCTGTTGAAAGCAAAGTGGAAACTTGCCTATATTCTCAACTATTTGGAATCCTCCCTAGGAAAGTTTCACAATAACTTGGTTTTACTTAAATTATGTGTGCTATAGCATTAGAGAAATATTTTTAACCCTGATGAAATTTCAGGGATGACTTTATTATCTGCCAGTAACATAAGTAAGTATACTCTGAAAAGAGAAAAAAAAATTGAACTGTCTTCATTGTAAAGAGAATCCATGTCTTTTCTTTAAATTTTCTGGTTAAGGTATGGCTCCCTCGTTTCATTAGAAAGGGGAGTGAGAATCAAAGGAGCCTGACAGTTGGTGGATGTGTATGTCTAGCCACTAAATCATTGCATTCATGCTAAGACCTCCTAGGTGCTCCCATTAAATCCCATTCAGCTCGTGTGGTAATATATGTACTGTAGCCTATGGCTGGATTATCGCCGGTTTTTATTCTTCCCATTAAATTCTCACATAGTCACAAATGCACATATTCCTCTAATCTTTCTTTTAAAGTTTTATACTTGATATGGGTAGATCTCAAAAACCAAATGTTGAAGGGGGAGGGGAGCTGTCGAAATATAGTTAAAGTGGAGCAGCATACTATATGTAGTTACATAAAATTATATTTTAAAATATACAGCAAACTCATGAGAACAGTTACCTCTACAGAAGATTCAATAGGAGTGAGATTGGTTGTGAAAGAAGACTTCATCTTCCCTTGCAAAATGTTGTTTTGTCTTCTTTTGTTGTTAAAGGCATGGAATCTCTATTGATTTGAGAATCAACTCCTTTAAATTTCTCTGTATTCTTTGAAATACAATGACTAAGCAGTAGTGATAGAGTAGTGGTGAAGTGTGCAGGATTTGGAAAGATATTGTTGGTGTTTAAATTCTCCACTTACTGCATGATCAGGGGCAAGTCACTTAACTCTCCAGTGCCTCAGTTTCCTAATCTGTAAAATGATGTTAATAATAAATACTACCTACCTTACTGGCTTGTTGTGAGAAGTAAATGAGGGGATACATGAAAAGTATTTAGAACAATTTTTGGAATATAGCAAGTTTTCAAATAATTATAACTAGTAAATTTATATTTTTAATATCTTAAAAAGTTTTCTGCAACATTATGTCTTTTTTAAAGAACTTGCCTGAAATAGACTGACTACTAGGTAAATATTGGAGCAATGCGTATACAAACTAATTAGAACCATGTTTAATTATTTAAGGAAGCTACAGAACTGAAACTTCAATACAATATTTTCATATTTCATTCAAAGTATGAGGAGCCCACTTACTCCCAACTCAATACTCCACTTCTGTCTGACCCTCAGTAATGCAACTGTCTGCTCTTTCTCTCCTCTCTTCCTCACATCTTTCTTTTTAGTTCTGAATCTACACAGTACAACCCAAATAGTTCTGAACACAAACACAGCAAGCATGCATTTCTTCTTTTGGCGACAGTCGCTTTAGTATTAACTGAAAGGCAGAGTGGATAATGTGACACCCGCTTTACTTTCAGCAGACTTGTTAATATCAGCTCTGAATTTTTCATGACGGCTTCGGTAACCTGTAGCCTGGAGCTGAAGCTCTGGGGGTTTCCACCACAAAGAGGTGGATCAGCTGAGCTCTCACTTCCCATCTGGCACTGGGTGACAGGGACAGTCAGGGGGGCTGCAGGAAACCTGAAGAAGAAGAAAGCTGATGTGGGACACCCATTGTAGTGCATAAAAGGCTAAACATGTGCTGTTGTATGGATGTATCTTTGAGACACTTGTTTATCACTGGCTTCAGAATATACTTAGCCAATGTGTTTAATGTTAGAGGCACAAGAACAGCTGCCGCTCGTGTAAGTAATACCCTCGTACACAGTGGCATCCTGATTTGCCAAACCAGATTCAGGACCTCTCAGCAGTGAATGTTTTATGCTGCCTGGCATGCTTCTTATTTACCCACACAGGCAGGCGTACACGTGCAGACACACACCATCGAGATTCGGAACTGTTTGAAATTGTAAACCATTTTACCTAAGTCCCAAAGGTAACAAAATGATCTCCAACGTTCCCACAAGAGCTGTATTTTATGTCTGAAAGTCAAACACTGAACTTTTGGAGGGAGGGCTGGGATGCTCAGATACATTGATATGTAAAAAGTTATAAATAGTGAGAAAAAAAGACAAAATTTGAGCATTTACCTTTCCTGAGTCTTATGGGTCTATCATTTCTTTACTGAAATATGAAGGTTCCCTCTTATTTGTAGGAAGCTGAATCACTACATACTTGGTTTTATCTTCAGTCACTGTGACAATTGAGATTTGCTCTAGACACACCCAAACTACAGTTCTTAGAATGCAGGAGTATTTACAATCACACCAGGAAGAAAGAGTTCTCTTAATTGCAGCATTCTTCAGTCATGCCCTTTGTTTATATTCCATCAAGAAAGAAGTTAGTAAATGGTGTTTAGGTTAAACTCGGAAAAAAATAATTTTGTAGGGTTATAACACTCCAGCCCTGAATAAGAAACAATGAAAAAAAGAGTCAATAAATATGTTGTTACTATGATTTTTAAGAATTCTTCATCAACTGAAAAAACTAGATAAACTTTTTTGACTTTCAATATAAAAATTGTATTAAAATCGTAAATCAAGGTGTACATTTACAGAAAGTGATAGTAACCAAACAGTCATATAGATAGATGTATTATAACAAAATAGTTAAAATATTAAGCAATTAACTAACTACAATCATAAACTCAATACACTTGGATGATATTCTGCGACTATAGAGAGACTTAGGTGAAACCTACATAGGAGTGTCCTCAGGTTTATTTGTACCCAGACCAGCACAGCACGTTCATAATCTTATAAAAGAACTAGGATTGATAATTCAATAAATTAAAGAGTTTTTCACTCTGTTTTAAAAATTCTTTTACTACCAAAATAATAAAAGTTTTAATCTTAAAACAACCTATGTTTTGCATAGCAAATGAAGAATTGAAGGTTATCATTTTAGCTCTCAAGCAAAAATTAGACTCCCTTGGCCATTTTCTCCACATGTTTGTTTATCTTTGCTGAATAACAAATTATTTTCAAATTTAGTGGCTTCAAACAGTCCATTTATTTTCTCATGATATTGTGGGTCAGAAATTCTTGAAGGGTTTGGCTGGTCATTCGCACAAGGTATTCTGAGGTGGTTGCAATCAGATGTAAGTGGGGCTGCAGTTATCAGTGTTCACCTGGGTTGGCCGACCAGAATAGATATGCAAGGGCTCTTGAGCTTGGCTTCAGCTTCCTCACAGCAAGGAGGCCTGAGGACAGTCAGACTTCTTACATGGCAGCTCACAGATCTAAACACAAGTGTTCCAATGATGAAGGTGAAGGCTGCCTTGCAATTCATACATGCGTCTTTAACTGAATTGTTTTGGTTATGCACAAGTCTCTAAGGCCAGCCCAGATTCAAGGGGAGGAGATAGAGGGACCACTTCTTGCTAGGCAGAGTGTAAAGGATTTGTGAATGTATGTTAAAGCTACCACACCAGCCTCTGTATGATGGAGTGCACAGATCATTTGAGAGACCACATGGAAATCCTAGATCTTCACCATGAGCTCTATCAATAGAATACATGTATCATTTTAGTTAGTGTAGAGCTCAAATCACCTCACATATCATGTAGTAACTGTGACAGGTTGCATTTGCCAAAAATGCCATAACAATATTTCTGGTTCCACCTGCTCTTTCAGAATCTTGCCACTTCCCCATCAGGAGGTAGAATCTCTCTTTACCTTGAAATCAAGCAGGCTTTTGTGATGGCTTTGACAAATAAAATAGAACACAGCAAAACTGATACAAGATTTCCAAGGCTGGTTCATAAAAGGTGATATGGTTTCTACCTGAGATTATCTGTTGGGAATTTCACCCTTGGGACCCACTTACCACCCTGGGAGGAAGCCCGAATCATCTGTGCAGGCATGTCAAGGTATTCCACCTGAGAGCCTCAGTTGAGGTCTCAGCCCACAGGCAACGTCAACTGCAAGCCTTTAAATGACTCTAACCCCAGCTCTTTAGCCACTCTAGATGATACTGAGTGTAGTAGAGACAAGCTATTGCTGCCAAGCCTTTCCCCAGTTGAGATTTATGAGCAAATTAATGTTTGGGGTGATTTGTTATATAGCAATAGATAACTAGAATTAGTGACTAATCGCTAACCTGCTGGGTGGGCAGTGTTGCATTTGAAACAACAAAAAATGTTGAATTTGTAAATTAATCTTTGTTTGCTTTCAATAATAAGGTGTAAAATGCATTTCAAGAATTTCTTGTTGTCTATAGAAACAAAGGCAAAAGAAAATGGCTATCAAATTCGTAGATCCCCCAAGCTAGTCTTCAGTTACTGATGAAGTCTATTGCGGTGAATTTAGTAGTTTCGAAGCTCTATAACATCCACAACAGTTTATTTTTTTAGAGCAAATTCATCAGAAACATGGTGTTACACATCCAGTTAACTTGCCAGTTCTTTTCTTTGAGAAAATGTGATGCAGCTACAGATAATCAATCCATTCATTCACTCCATAAACATTTATTGAATTTTTATTATGTCCCAGACACTATTCCATGTATGGGAATACAGCAATGAACAAAACAGACACCATAAAGTTTATATTCTGGGAAGTGAATAGGAGATGAACAAATAATAAACAAATATATAAATAAAATTATAAAATCCCAGTTGGTGATAAATAGAAGAAAATTCCAGAGAAGGAAGATAGTTAGCATAAGGATGGATGGAGAGAGAATTGCATAGAGGATGGGCAGGAAAAGCCTCACTGAGATGATGAGATTTCTCACCAAAATATAGAAGAAATGAGAGAGCCAACAAAGAAGCTATATAGGAAAAGAATGTTCTAAGCCAAGGGAATAGAGTGCACAGGCCCCGAGCAACGGCATGGTGATATAGTCCAGTAAGAGCAAGGCCAGGTGTTAGACCTTACGTGAAGGTCATAGTAGAGCTTACATGAAGGGCAAAGGAAGTAGAGAGCAACTATCCAGATCTAGAGCCTCCTAAGCAATGATAAGAATTTACTCTGTGTGAGAACTTCGGAAAGATTGGAGCCAAAAATTGGCATCGTATAAAACTTAAATTTAAAAAGATTCTTCTGGCTGCTGAGATGAGATGATATAGTAGAGTAAAAAGGGGCATAATCAGAGAAATGGAAATAGTGGCTTGGACAAAAATCATAATGGGGCAGTGGTAAGAAGTGATTGAATCAGGATGTTTTTATGGTAGAAAGCCAATAGGTTTACTGATAGATTGGATTAGATATAGAGTATGAGTCAGGGATAGCTCAGGATTTTTAGAGTGAGCTGCTAGAGAAAATGAAGGTGCCATTTCATCGGATGGAGAAGGTGCTGGGGTGGGGAGATCAGGAATTCTTTGGGTGCATTAAGTTTGACATGTCTACAAGACATCCAGTTAGATAGCTGTTATCACAGTCTGGAAGTTGATAGAAACAAGCGATTATCAAGTTGGACGTTTTCCATGTTCAGGTTCGTCAGAGTGGAAAAGTTCATCAAAAAGTCTCCTGCTTTTTATGTGACATAAAGAGCAGGCTGGCACTAATCCTGATCCATTGTTTCACAGATTAGATATACCTGAAAAAAGAATTTCTTAACCCCATGAAAGATTAAGAAATATTAAAAATGACTTAGTATTGATTAATTATTTGAATTGATAACTCCACAATATCACCTTTTTGCAAAATGGCATCTATACTTAGTATTTTCTTCGCCTGCCTGAATATAGTCACAGCTTAGTGTGGTGAGAACAATACATTGTTGTTAATGCAATTCAGTTGCTTAGAGAAAATCGTGCTTGAATATAGTTTGTTTCCCTGACTAACTCTCTAATAAAGTAATTTCCTTGGTAAGTGCTGTTACCTACCACAAATAACATGCCCTGACAGAAAGTGAAAAAGCAGAAATTACAAGCTATTGAAGTGAGCCAATAGATTGGCTTATTAGAATATACTTAAAGACAGCACATTTCAATTGGAAATGCCATCAGCTTGGCTCGATGCTTAGATCACCTTCAACTTGCACACACAAGAGCAAATGTTACCATCTGAGCCACATTTCTTTCCTTAGACTCAACAGAGCAGATTAAACCAGAGTACCTAGTGTAAATGATCTGAGTGGCCCATCTGGAGAAAAATACAAGATTAAAAGTCCCTTTATGGTAGAATTTCTGCATAGGAGCTCTGCATTGGACAACGGGCATGTCTCAAAGAAGTTTAAGAGCTGGAAATTGCCAAGGACATCAGTCTCTTGATTGCTTTCCAACCAGTGAAAGAAGTGCAAGTATATTTTAGAACTCTACAGAGCCGAATAAGACATGGTAATTTTTAAAAGAACATTTATTATCAATATCTAGTCTCCTAGTTTTCCCACAGTGTTTGAAAAGTTTTTCAGGGTACGGGTTGCTAGACCTCAGGACTGGGGGAGGGGAGCAGTGCACATGGACAAGTCAAGGTCATCATTAACATTTAACACCCTGAGAGAAAGGCTGAGATTCACCTATTCACCCTTCCCTCTCCATTTAGCCCTGGTGGAGCACAAGAGGGTAATGAATTAAATTTATTCTGGACGGCCTGGGGTTTTAGCTACTGTGAGTGACAGACTGGTGTTGGAGCAGCTATGAAAGAGTATGCCAATCTGAGGCTGCACTCCATCAACACAAGAAAAGTGAATGAAAGTTAATACACATAAATTTAAAGCCTGCAAGTTCATGGTAGTGTGACTAAAAAGTTTAAGGTTAGAATACTAATTTGTATACTCTTACCTGAAAGCTTCAAACTTGTAAACTTGCAAAAATATTTGACACTTTGTTGTACCAAGTTCATAAAGAATACTTTGGAAAAAAATGGATATGCATTTGTTTATTTTGTCATGCATAAAGCACAAAGCTATGTTACAATTCTGTTTAATTATGACCTGGCTCTGTACAAAAGATTCCACAGCATTATAATAAAAGCCACCAGATGTCACTGTTACAGATTATATTCAAGCATATGGTAATCTAAAAATATGTAAACTTTTTATTACTCACTTTGAAGGTTATAATTGCCATCAAGAAAATATTGCAATTGGGCTTTGTTAACTTGTAGGAAATTTTTTCTCCATGGTTCTTCACTTCTCTTTAATCCTTTTTGATTATTTTTTAGAGTGGTTCTAAACTTAATTAAGGAGTAGAAGATTTTTCCACCAGGAAGTTTACTATATATGAGTTGCTGTCAGTTTTCCTTTGAAAGACTTTATATACAAATATATTGGTATAAACTTGAACCAATAATTCCCCAGTCCTCTGATTCTTTGACTTCAGCAGGATAAAATATTTGGTAGATAGCTAGGCGTGGTGGAGAAGATTAGTTTGGCATGTAAATGAATAGAGAGAGATTCCACATCCCACAATACTCACTGTTACATAGGGAAGATCAAAGCTGGATTGATACAATTTGAGCAAAATAATTAATCTTATATATAGGATACATCTCCCTTTTAACAATAGCCTCTTATAGACAACATTTCTGCCTATTTAGTCTAAATGAAGCAAAGGATTTAATAACGAGAATTTCTGTCTGAGAAGCCAATTAATAAGACTGATTTTGGAGTGTATTAGAGTTTGAGACATCTGGCAATATGCACCCAATAGGGGAGAATTTATACCATTTACAGAGGTTTATTTAATTACGTGATAGTGATATGTGCTGAACTCAGGTTGACCAATTAAATTAAGAATTTCGCCAAACCTCATGCACTACCATTTTAAGGAACCAGCTTTTTATTTGTTTCTTTGTTTTGTTTTGGTTTGGAAAGGACTGTGTAGGTAAATAAAAAGGGATTTCATGACTTCATAGGTACTACTTAAGTTCCACCAAATTTATGTTGATATGGTACCCTAGGTCAGTAACATCTATACAGAGAAGGAAAGAAAAAAAAAACTAGAAAAGCTCTCTCTTAGAAACAAGTAGTAACAGCCACAAAACCTGTCTGTGTGTTTATGTCATTGTGGAATGTTGTTCAACATATGGAAAGCTTGGCCCTTTTGCTGTCAGCCTAGGGCAAGGGATGAATTACCCAGGTAAAATCAAGTTTCTTCTTCAGTAGATGCAAAATATTTTCCCCTTGAGATGTCTAACAGTCTAAGCAAAAAGCTGTTATGCAAAGAGCTGAGAAACTGGCCTGACATTGTTAAATATCATTTTTGTGAGCTTTAATGGTAGTAAAAACAAAAACAAATCAGATTTCTGATTTTCTTAGAAACATTATCATAAAGGATGTCAGTAAAGTCTCCCACTCTGGTTGTCTTTGAGTACATAAAAGCATCAAAGAGAGTGAAGGATCTACCATTCCAAACTTTGCATTTTTTGCTTATCTGCAAAGTCTTCTAGTTCCAAGTTGATTATGGTTAAATTTCCCAAACAATAATAAAAACTTTGGTAATTAGAAACTGGACTAGATTCAAACTCCTGACCCATTTGAAAAGGCTTGAAGTCTATTTCAATTTCCTTGGGCTTCAGGGTTTTCACTGGGGAAGAGAGGGCAGCACTGTTCAGTCTAATAATGGACAAGTGTCTCTGATCTCCACTTGCAGTTTCCATTGTCTTTTTGGTTGTTGCTGTTATTTTGTGAGAACCTAGACTCAGCGATACTGATTGTGACAAATTAGGGAAATTTGTCAGAACAGAACACCTTACCCACTTAGAAATTAAGCTGAAATGCTTCACAGATTAATACCTGTGTTGGTCTTAGAAGATCAGCTTGCGTGCAGGGAGTCAAGAGAATCAAGAAACGTTATCACTTTATAGCCAACTCCTTTCCATTTTTAAGTTTGTTTAAGAAATAGAGAACATGGGACTCCAAATTCAAGTTGTTAGCTTAATTGGTACAAAGCACAGAGTCAAATGTGTGCCTAATCATTAAATTAAACTTGCTTTATTGTCCTTTCAGCTGTCTTGGCTGTGTTTTTCATTGATGTCTAAGTCATCAGGCCAGTCTTGATCACCTGAACGACCATCAGATTTATTTTCCACACCCTGCTTAGCTCTTTCAGGCTCACATCTACCTTTGATTCATGTAAATATATATATACATAGGCTGTCCAGAAAAAGTCCTGCCCTAAATGCCTCTAGTTTTTATATTACATGACTGGATACTTTCCGGACAGCCCTTGTATATCACGAACAAGGAAGAATATAAAGAGGGAAAATCTTTAAAAGATTTAATCCAGAGGTGAAGATGAATATTGAGGCTATATTATATACACTTTCATGTATATTAGAGGGCTACAAATTGTCTTAGTTCAATAGGTGGAATCCAGGTTTTTCTCCCCACAATTCCATTTGTAATGGAATTTCAACAAGAACAAGATTTTTTAAAAATGTATTTATTGTATAATTTACAATTATCATCCTTTACTTATTTTCCTAAAACCCATGATTACACCACCAATGCCCTAAACACCATACTGATAAAAGTACGCCTCGCCAAAGCTCTTCATTGCAGTATCTATAGTTTCTTTGTTTAGATAACATACTCTGTTTTCTGTTTTGTGAACCATGTCTTGTTCATAAGTATTGTCAACTGCTATGAGAAGCTGGTTTTCTTGCCTGGTTATCTATTTTTAACCTAAATTTCACTTCTGAAATTGATTTTAATCCACAGGGGCATTAAAACTTCTAAAGAGGAGGGACTACCGTGTAGTAGTTGAGCTGGGAGTTCGTTGTCGCCTACGCTGTTGAATTTTTACATCTGTCTGGTGTGGGTAACTGATGGGGATGACTGGTGGGAAGAGGCTAAAAAGTCTTCCCAAATTGCTCCCTGGGATTAATCTTAGAAAAAAGAGGAACTCTGTGTCTACACATTCCAGGAAGCAATCTATTTGTAAGTTTACCAAATGAATAAAAAGACGTTAGGCAAGAAAGGAAAAGTCAAAAACTAATACAGAAAATCACCGGTGTTCAAATTCCAAACTGTTGTGACAAATTTAAGGCAATCACTAACTTCCCAAGAAAATTTCAGTGTTTGCGATGGAGAAGGAGCTGCTAGATCTAAATTTCTGACTTTTGTTTCTTGATTTCACCCTTCTCTTGAGAAAGCCTGTTAATAGTTTCACCTGTCCCAATTATGATGTCCGTAAGTAAGGATAGGGGAGTTACTGAGCCTCATTGAACTTTTCATTCCTCACAACACAACTGAGACAAGGTTGGATCATTCAATTACAAAATTATTCAAGGCCAGAATATCCATAAAAGGGGGATAAAATGGCACAATAGGAGGTAATCTTTGAAATACATTACCCCAAACTAGTTTTGAAGTCTCTAGAGCTGTGTAGTAGGTAGTACAGTAGCCATAAGCCACAAGTGACAATTAAGCACTTGAAATATGCACAGGCCCAAGTGAGAAGTGCTGAAAGTATAAAGTACATGTTGGATTTAAAAGACTTAATACAAAAAAAAATAACAAAAAAACCACAATGCAAAATACGTCGTTAATAATAATTGATTGCATATTAAAATATTTTGACATGTTAAGTTATATAAAATACGAATTGTTTTAATCTAGTTCTTCTTACTTCTTTTAAAATGGCTACCAGAAATTTTTAAATTATAAATATGATTTGTATTATATTTCTATAATAAACTCTAATGAAATGCTCTAGTAATGCACCTCCCTTGCTCCTAGCCTGCCACTGTTGTAGAAAGTTTTAGGTGTATACTGGCTTAGATTTGGAGATTTTGAATTTAAGCAGATCTGACTTTATATCCCAGTTCTCCACTTACTATCTAAGTGACTTTGAACATATTACTTAAACTTTCCATCTCAACTTCCCCACTTAGAAAATAGGATAAAATAGTGTCCACCTACATCTTATGGTCACTGTGAGATTTAATAAAACTAGAAATTTCCTATTGGCCTCACATATAAGAATCATTCAGTCATGACTAGTGCTGTTTACACTCTTAATTCCTGCTACTGAGGGACTCTCCTTAGTGTTAGATTCATCACATCTAGGCTGACAATAATAAAACTGCAAGAACACTCAGTATTATTACCTCATCTGCCTAAATAAGTTTTCTTGGTTGGCGAATGCTCATTCCAGGAAGCAATCTATTTGTAAATTTTCAAAAGACATTAGGCCTAACCATGGGATATAATTGTTTTACAGTCTGTAGCTGGGTGATCAATATTTATAATATTATAAAATAGATTATATTTATATTATATTTACATACCTATAGATATAGGACATATAGATATAGTTGATTTGTTACATTAATTAGCAAGATAAATCATCTGATTTTGAAGATGGAATTTAACATAGAATGTTATCAACTAGAGTGATCGAATATTTCACTGAATAAATTGCTTTTTTTAAAATGAATTTGTCTGATATAACCCAGTATTAAAAATCAAAATTAACAGAATGAATACTTATAACGGAAAATATTACTTTACTCTTATAAAAACAAAACAAAGCAAAAGCCCAGTGGATCTGCATTTAAAACATTGCCTGCAATTTTGTTTGCCAAGCCTAAAACAAGCATAAAATAAAAAAGTACTAAGTTCATAGCAACTAAAATAATCAAGAAGAGGAAAATGCTTCTGAATAACTATAGAAAAAGAAAAACCCAAGTATGGAAACACAAAACCTGTGAGGGTAATAATTAAAAACTGGAGGCATAGCTTCATGTATGCCAAAGGAGATCAACTTATTTACTACTGTCCTTAATTCTGAAACTAGAATTTGAAAAATGCAACCCTAGAATTTGAAAAAGACAATTTAATGCATAGTAAATATTAAATGAGGGGCTACTTTACTTAAGACATTATTCCAAGGGATTATACAGAATATAAAGTGGAAATGGGTTTAAATTAACTGATGAACACTGAAGCTATAATAGATATTTTAAAAAGTAAAGTAGAGGTGGTTTGGAATTTGTCTGAGGGCTGCTATACCCTCCTCCTTAAACACGGTTTTGTGTCAATGTTATAAAAGCTCACTTTGGAATATGGACAGAAACTCCCTGGTTAAACACAGCAGAAGAGACACAAAACAGGTAAGGTATTTAGATGTTAAACTAGACGTTAGAGAGGCAGCCACTTGGCTGCAAATGAAGAAAAAATTTGGTTCAGCAACGATCTAGGGTAGAGAGAAATGTGGGAAAGATCACCAGGTGGGAGATTTTAGGTAGTGTAATACATTTTTCCCTGCAGGCAGGTGGAACCCAGCAGCACTATATCCAGGAAAACGCTACTCAGTATCCAAGTCAAGGGCCAGTGATGGTTGTAGAGATCCCATAATCCCTTGCCCAGTGGTAAAGTACTGGACTCCTGTTTCTTGGTGGTGTGGAAGAGGAAAAGAGAAAAGGCTTTAGGATCACCAGTCCTAAATGGATTATGACTCTAGGCTAGTGGTTCTCAACTGCAAGAAATTTTGCCTCTGAGGGACATTTTTATCAAAGTGTGGAGACATTTTTTTCATCGTCGCTGTTGGAAGTAGGTGGGTGAAACTGGCCAGGATGCTGCTAAACATCCTACAATGCACTTGAAAGCCCTCACAACAATAGTTAGCTGGCCCAAAATATCAATAGGGGTGCTGTTTAGAAACCCTGCTCTATCTAGGCAGATTTCCAAGACAAAACTTGGACAGAGAACGATAACGCTGAACTCCAAACTGGATTATAAGGTGGGAACCAGGCACAAACTCAATAAAAAGAGATCAGGACCAGTCTCGAAGCAGTTAGGACTTGATCCCACATCTTTAGGTGTTGGGTCAGAACTCCTAGGAGGCAGAGTGGTATACGGTGACACACAAACTTACATTCAACTGCAAGACTCTGTGGCTCAAAACAAGTTTTGTAAGCTTGACTTACTTCTTGGGTGTAAAATTGACATAACATCAGATCATGGGGATGTTGTGAAGATCACATGAGTTAATGTATCTACAATGCCTACCTAAAACACTAAAACAGCAAGAAAGTGGCTGCACCTAACATACACAAATCGGACACAATGTATGTCCTTGGAAAATCAACAGAACATCTTGTGTCTCTACCTAATGAACACTTCCAAAATACTCATATTTGTCTTACTTGGCCACAGTAGATGCTGACAACCACTTTTTTCTCTTAAAACTGGTTCCTGTAATCCTGGACTTCCATAGTTTGTTTCTTAGATCTCTGACTGTTCTCAAATGCAAGTTTAGGCTCCTCTATTTTTATATGTTTTATATTTTGTTGTAGTTTAGGCCTTTTTCTTCCTCTTCCCTATGTATACTCTTCCTAAACAATCACATATACTCACTTACTGATTTATTTATCTCTGATAGCTCCACCCCAAGTATTTCTGGTATGTTCCAGAAGCACTTTAAGCTCAGTATTTCCAAACCAATTAGATAAACCCCTTTTTTCTCCTGCATTCCTCTTACATCAGGAAATAGCTTGACTATTTATACAGTTACTCCAACTAGGAATCCAAAAGTCATCCTTGATTCTTCTCTCTTTCATTCATCATGTTAGTGGTATTACACATCCTCCACTCACTCCTAAACAGCTCACATGTCTCCACTTAATCCCCACTGCTGCTACACTCCAGTTCCTTCTTCAAAAATCTTTCATCTACGCTATTGCCACCGTCTCTGACTGATCTCCCTCTCTGCCATCTATCTTTGTTTCCGTTTCTTATTATCATAGTGATTACTCTAAATTTTCTGCACTGCTCACTATATTAAATGGTTCTGCATTGCCCTTAGGACAAAGTACAAACTCCTAACATGAGTAACAAGTCCCTGATTCTGCCTCCAGCCTCACTCCCTGGGGTCCGAGCAAACAGATATTTTTTTCCTTAAGTCATGAGCTCCCCATTCTCAGTCCTTCCCAGAGGTCACTTGCTATTCTGTTGGCATGGAACACTTTGCTCCATGCTCTCCTGCCTCCACAATTTCCCAATTTGTTTTCACAGGTCTTTGTTCAACTGTGAATTCCTGAAGATTGCCTTTGCCCGGGTCTCACCACAACCACTCCCAAGGCTGAGCTAGGCACCCTGGGTATCAGTTCCCAGAGCAGTTGCAACACTGTATTGTAATTGTAATTCATGCTGCTCCCTTAGCTGTCTTCCCAACTAGATGGGCGTAAGCTCTGTGGGGGCAGGAATGGTTCCTGTCTCAGTCACTAGTAACCCCACTATCTAGCACATAAATAAATGAATTAAAGATGTCAAATAAATGAATGAACAAAACCTAGTTAAATAACCTCTCATCAAGCAGAAGGCGGAAGTGCTATTGATTATACGAGGGCTGTCTAGAAAGTATCCAGCCACGTAATATAAAAAATAGAAGCATTTATGGTTGGATTTTTTTCCAGACAGGCCCGTATACATTGCAGAAATTTTCTATGATGCCTATAAGTGTCAGAAAGTTCTAGATCAATTTCAATTAAAATTTCCCCTTCTTCTCAGTGGCTTTGTTCCTACTTGTGGGATCCACTAAGTCTAAAGGGAGTTCTCTCAGAAGCAGAGCTACATCCATAGAGAATCTCCCTCTTTCAAATCAGTAATTCTAAACACTAGACACCAGAGAATGTCAGGAGGATGGCTCCTCGACTCTCACTCTGAAAGAAAAATACAGTTTCCTAAGTGTTTGGATTGACAGGAGTGACCTCATTTAGCCTGGTTGTCTTAAATGCTTGACCCAGTGCCAAACACAGAGTAGATACTCAAGTGTAAACATTTGTTTAAATAAATGACTTAAAATTCAGAACAAATTCAAAATCTTTTTCATCAAATTTTAGCAATATTTCTTATTTTTCCTATATACATAAAGCTATGATACATAGCTGATATAGTTTCTTATTAAATTTTAGGTGACATCTCCAAAGCTCTCGGGTACTTTGATAGCCAATTTATTTGAAATATTATTAGAATATCAATAATGTATGCAAATTTAAGGCATTTAATCTTTAAGTTTATTGCATTAGATTTGTAGTAAAATAACTGAAGTTTATTATTACACGATCTGATTTAATTGTTTTTTATCTTCTGAGGTCAGTAAACCTAACTATATACCATAAAGTTGCCATCTATGAATAAGTATTGATCTACATATATGCAGAAGTGATTTCTGAATCTTTATAACTTTGATAGAATGTGTATCCTTTAATAAAGAAAATGTTATAATAAAAAAGGATAATATATACATAAAAAGCTACCTATACATTTAAAGCAGAAGCCTGATTATCATTAAATTATAACTATCTTCTATACAAGTAGAAAGTAAACAATTAGAAACTTTATCCTAATTAACCTTTAAGAAAAGAAAGTTTTAAATAAGCATTATCACACATCATTTGTAAAGCATTTTATTTCACGAAACACTGTTATTCATGGCCTAATTTTAGACATTTAATATGAACATAATTCCTTGTTAATCAAAACTGAACCACTGCATTATTTTTAAAGTTTTTTTCTTTTTGTTATTAAGGAGAAGTCTATGAGTTGGGTGCAGTTAAAATGAGATCTGTTGTGAAATATGGTGCTCAATATTCCAAAGAAATATGTAATTTAAACTGATAAGATTAAAATCATTTTCCATTGTGGCTGTTCATATGCCATATGGTAAGGAGTTCCCTACATGGAAACACTTAGGTCTAAAAGAAGTGTATATCTTATTACAATCTTCTTAAAGTTTTCATTTAACAAACAAACAAATAAAAGGATATCTGATGCTTGAATTAAAGGTCAATGAAACAGTGAAGGCCCGAGGGTCAAGCACAAAGAAGTCACAGTGAAGTCGAACTCCGCTGGTCTCTGACTCTAACTCGCCGTACATAACCATAGTTAGCATAAACTTTCTACACAGTTGGTAGCAATCAGATACATATTTAATGTGGTTTCATTATACCCTATAAATGCTGGCAATAGAATAATCTCCCCAGGGTATTCAGTGTATAATAGAAAAGAGAAAATGATGAGCACATTTAGCACATGCACCCACAACCTCATGATAAAAGGCACCCTTTCTCCCATACAACACCTGTTGTCATAGCTGCTTTAATTACTTTTCATTGTAGTCAGCAGCCTGAAATATTTATCATGGAGCCTATAATTTCCCAAATCCAAAACCGACATCTACCCAACCGACTACAGGAACTGAAATTTTATTTGGCCCTCCTACTTCTGTGCTTTATTTGCAACATCAAAAGTGATAAACAAAATATCCTCCAGGGAAGGGTCATATCTTTAAGAGAACCAGTGCATTAAAAGATGATAGAATATTCACACAGCATTCAAAAGGCAGTGTATCACATCAAAGTTTGACTGAAATAATTTCACTATTAAATACTAAAGCATTTAATGTGCTAAAATAAAGATATAAGTGAATCCAAATGTCTGCACATAGGCACAAACTAAGAATATATTTAGTCAACATCTCTTGAACTGCTTTCCCAAACAGTTTAATATAAAATTATGTTATTTTTTGCACTACTTTCTCAAGGAGATTACTAGTTATAAATCCCATGCTTTGGCTATATTCTTTTCATAGTAAAATATGCTGTGATCTAGAATAAAATGTGCTGTCTCTTTGAATGAAAGTCCAAATGAAATTTTTAAATCTTAATGTATTTATATTTACATAGTACAGATCAGCATAATCCAGAGTCAAAAATATATTTTAGATAACAACCAAGTAAAGACTCATATCCACTTATTGACACTCACAAATACAGCCAACACAGAAGATTCACAAATTAAGATTACCCTTCCTACATACATATTGTATCTCATTTTTTAAATGCTGCTTCTGACAAAGTAATTTGTTTTTACAAATTACTAAGAGTGGTTATCATACCTAACTAGTCATTATTAAAATCAACTGAGGAGATTTTAAAATCAGGAATATATGAGACCTGCTCCAACAAATTATATTAGAATCTCTGGAGAACAGCATTTTAAAAGCTGTCCAGGTGTATATTCAGAAAATAAGACACTGAAGAAAGAAATCTGAAGAAGACACAACTAAATGGAAAGACATACCGTATTCATGGATAGGAAGAATTGATACAGTTAAAATGTCCATCCTACCCAAAGCAATCTATGGATTCAAGGAAATTCCAATCAAAACACCAATGGCATTCTTCACAGAAATAGAACAAATAATTCTAAAATTTATATGGACCATAAAAGACCTAGAATAGCCACTGCTACTAGATATCAAATTATACTACAAGACCACAGTTATCAAAACAGCATGATATTGTCATAAAAACACACATAGATCAATGGAACAGAATAGACAGCCCAGATATAAATTCATGTCTATGTGGCCAATCAATCTACAATAAAGGAAGCAAGTATTTACATTGGGATACAGACGGTCTATTCAACAACTGGTACTGGGAAAATTGGACAGATACATGCAAAAAAAAAAATGAAATTGGACCACCTTCTTACACCATATACAAAAATAAACTCAGAATGGACTAAAGACTTAAATATAAGACCTGCAACCATAAAACTCTAAGAAGAAAATATAAGAAGTAACCTCTCAAACATTACCCTCAGCAATATCATCAATGATATGTCTCCTCAGGCAAGGGAAAGCAAGGAAAAAAAAATAAACAACTGGGACAACATGAGACTAAGAAATTTTTTTACAGCAAAAGAAACCATAAACAGGATGAAAAGAAATCCTACAAAATTCAACACCAAAAATACAAACAACCCAAATAAACCTGAATAGATATTTCTCCAAAGAGGACAATAAGATGGCCAATAGGCACATGAAAAGATGCTCAACATCACTATTTATTAGAGAAACGCAAATCAAAACCACAGTGAGATAGCATCTCACTCCCATCAGAATAGCTATCATCAATAAATCGACTAACAACAAGTGTTGGCAAGAATGTAAAGAAAAGGAACCTTTATGCAACTGTCAGTGGGACTACAAATTCTTCCAGCCACTATGGAAAACAGTATGAGTGTTCCTCAAAAAATTAAAAAATGGAACTACCCTGTAATTCAGCAATTCCACTCCTAGGTATTTATCCAAAGAAATTAAAACACGAATTCAAAAAAATATATGCACCCCCATGTTTATTGCAGCATTATTTACAATAGCCAAGATATGGAAACAACCAAACGCCCATCAATAAATGATTGGATAAAGAAGCTGAGGCACATTTATGCAATGGAGTGTTACTCAGCCATAAAGAAGAATAAAATCTAATCTTTTGCAACAACATGAATGGAACTAGAAGATATCATGCTAAGCAAAGTAAGTCAGGCTAAGAAAGACAAATACCATATGATTTCACTTATATGTGGAATCTAAAAAACAGAATAAATGAGCAATCAAAATAGAAAAAAAAAGTCTCTTGTACACAGACAATAATGGCTCAGTGTTTACCAGAGGGAAAGGGGGGATGGGGATGGTGAAGGAGGGAGGGGGATTCAAATACGGGGTGATGGAAGGAGAACTGATTCTGGCTGGTGAGCACACAACGCAACACGTAGATGATGTAGAATTGTACACCAGGAACCTTTGTAATTTTACTAACCAGTGTCATCCCAATACATTTAATAATTTAAAAAAGAAAAACTGTCCAAGTCATAGCAAGGAGCCACCATGATTGAGGATGTCTGCATTGTTGAGTCTCACACACTTACTGTGTGAAGAGTGTTGGAGTAGGTGAAACTCACCAGACGCGCTGTCACTATCTCCAGGTGAATACGGGACGTGTGGCGGGACGCTTGGATTATTTGACATTAGCATGTCAGTTTTGTATGCTATAAAGACCAATTAAATTCTTTTCACATGCAACTTAATATTCATTCTTTGATTGTACTTATACTGTCTTCTTGCCTAAAATAATTTTTTTGTCACTGACACCTTAAAGATATTTAAACCCAGGACCTATCTGAGTATTACCAATTAGTAGATCCTGAATCAACAAAGTCCTATTTAAAAATGGACAGTTAACATTTGAAAAGAAAATAATGGCTTTCTGACCAAAATTGGATTAAGATAAATAATTTTTCTGTTCAATATAAAATATGTTGCCTGGTTAGTTCTCTATCTTTATTTTCCTCTTTTTACTTCTACCCTTTCTCATGTACCATGCTGAAGTGTAAGGAAGCCACTGACCAAGATGCATGTAGAAGGTTACTAAAATGGGACAGATGGAAATAAGATTTGAATTAGAAGTTTGCCTTAATGAATACAGGTCGCAGATGTGTTAATGTAATTTTATTTTTTGTTTTTCATTACCTATCATTGGTTCTTTTTTATTGTTGTGGTTTTAAGGTTTTCAGCCTAAATTGGCAATACTTCCATTTCTCCAGTAAGTTCTCCTCTGTGCTCTCCATGGTGAACATGACTATTCCACACTTTTACATCTTTCATCAACTTAAAGTTAACCATGTAACTTCACATGCCCCCTTCTCCCCAGCCCCCAGACTGACTAAAACAGTGGCCATCACGGGTCTCCATTTTTAGTCTCCTCCATCTCAAAACTTTACTATTACTCACCTCTCTAGTCTCCTCTGCCTTAAATCCTGTGCTAGCTCTCGTAAGCTTCTTTCCCTTTCCCCTAACGTCATCCCTAACTTCTAACTTGTCAAGTTCAACATGATATTTTCAGTGAAACCTCTCTTTTGCACAGTGTAATATATCTTACTAATTTACAATTCTTCTAATTTATAATTTTTATCAAATGCCTTGATCTAAGTTAAAATTTTCCTTTGCCTAATCTCCAAAGAAAGGGATTGGTTAGCAAATTAATAGTAAAAATGCCACATCTGTGGACATTGCCAGCCCACTTAATTACCACAAACTATTTAAATGACTTTAACACATAACTTTTTAAATTAAGATGAATGCTGTGATAATACCTCAGAACAACAAAACAATTTTCTGGAAGAATCTTTCTTTGGAAGAATTTTGTTTGCCTTATTATAAATTATTGTAAGTACTTGAAAGTTAGAGCATTGCTTTTCTTTTGAGTTGTTCTTTAATTTATTATAGGCCTTTCCTGTCATTATAGTTTATGTCAGTGATGTTAAAATACATTTACAAAAATTAAGCTTTTAAATAGAACCACTTAATTTTTAAAGAATTATTCCAAGTAAGAAAATTTTAGTTTAGGATTCTTTTCTCACCTACATGGTAAAAAAATAGTGAAATTCTCAGAGGAGCTATCGCACATATTCATATATTCCTCAAATGTATCAGTTACACTGCCCTGAACAGGAGGACGACAACCAACTGTTTTCCTGACTGACAAGTCTGAACCACCTCCCAAAACTTGAATATACTTGGAGAAGAAAAAAAACAAAACAAAACACCAGGTGAGCCAGCCTGGGCTTTTTGGTGTTTTTGTGCTTGCCAGGTTTGTGAGAATAGGGTGAGGTTCTCTAAAGTCAATAGAGTCTGTGTTAAGGCAGCAAGAAGGTACATGTTTTGCCTTCCTTACATTGTGAGTTTTTACTCTCATACAAATCCATTCTCTAATCCCAGACTAGCTCTAAGAAAAACTACAGACATATGGGACCTCTAGGTGTTATGCAACACCTCTTAAACAGCTGTGAACTCTTAATCAGACTGGAGGACACCAAGAGATTGTGGCTTTCTTCCCACCAGTCCCTACAGTCATGTGTAGTTATGATCACCCCTGATCACTGCCCTTCAAACTGTGTAGCCTACAAGAGGGGAACATCCCCCCCAAAACAAAAACAAAAAGCAGAAAAAATGGTGGATAAGTAAACAAGACCCTTACATATGTTGCCTATAAGAGACTCACTTTAGATCGAAAGACCTGCACTGACAGAAAGTTATTTCGGGGTTCCCTGGTGGTCTAGTGGCTGGGTTTCAGCGCTCTCACTGCTGTGGCCTGGGTTCATTTCCCTGTCAGGGAATCAACAAAAAACAAACAAACAAACAAAAAATCACTAACATTAACAATATCTGATGAGCTAAAAAAAAAAAGTTATTTCATGAAAATGGAAACAAAAACGCTGGAGTAGCAATACATATACCACACAAATAGTCTTTAAAGCAAAGGCTATAACAAGAAATAAAGGAGGACTCAATAATCCCACTTCTGGGTATTTATCCAAAGAGACTCAAAACGCTTCTTTTAGAAGAGGTGTGCATCCTTATGTTAATTGCAACACTGTTTACGATGGCCAAGACGTGGAGGCAGCCGCAGCCCGCATCAATGGATGAATGGGGAAAGAGGAGAGGAGATAGTACGTATTACCTACGCAATGGACTATTGCTCAGCCATGGAAGGAAATAGGTTCTTGCCATCTGTGGTGGCACTGATGGACCTGGAGGTTAGTGTACTGAGTAGAGTATGTCAGACAGAGAAACAATCCGATTTTGCTTATATGTGGAATCCAAAAAATAAAACAAACAAACAAAACAGAAACAAACACATAGATACAGAGAACATTTTGACGGGTGCCAGGTGGGAGGTGGAGTGGGAGCGTGGGTGAAAAAATGGAAATGGATTAAGATGTACACATTTGTTGTCACAAAGTAGTTAGGGAGATATAGGTCATAGCATAAGGAATATAGTGAATAATATTGTAATATTATTAGGAAGGAATAAGAAGTACAAATTGGTAGTTACAAAATCGTCATGGGGATGTATAGTAAAGTGTAGAAAATATAGTCAGTGATATGGTAATAACGACAGATAGTGTCAGGTGGGGACTAGACTAGTCAGGGGGACCACTTCTTAAATTATGTAAACGTCTAACCACTGTGCTGTACACCTGAAATTAATATGAAATTATATGGAATGTCAACTGTAATTGAAAATTTTAAAGAGGGCAGAAAAGGTGAAGGGAAATAAGAGGTCCAACTTCCCAGGTATAAGACAAATAAGTCGTGGGGGTGTAATGCACAGCACGGGGAGTATAGCCAATGACATTGGAATAGCTTAATACGGTGTCAGACGGTTGCTGGCCTTACCATGATGATTACTTCTTCAGGTCTATAAATGTTGCATAATTATGGTGTACCCCTGAAACTAATATAATATTTTACATTAGCTCTATTTTTAATGAAAAAAAATTTTAATCAAGGTCTGTACCTTAAATATATACAATTCTTATTTGTTAATTATACCACAATAAAGCTGGAAAAGAAAAAAAAGAAAAGTAAGTCCAACATTGTTTTAAAGAAACAGGACTTCTTTAGGCCAGCCCCAAGCTGTCTTTGATAATGCAGTTCCTTCAAACACGTGGATCTGCTTGCTTTCGGTCAGGTTTACGTTCCGGTGACTATCACCTACGGTTCTGATGGACACAGTTTTCAAACCCACTTTCATTTTCTACTCTTTCATCCCACTGTCTCTTCCTCTCTCCCACACAACGATGGTTACTTTGAGGCCTCTGATATTACAGGCTTGAGTGGGAAAGCAATAACCTTAATCTGATCTTTGTTCCAAGTATTATTTACTCGGTTTAACTGAGAATTCTTAGAGGCTTTTTTTGTTGTGGTGGCGGTAAAATATTCACAACGTGACGTAAATTTGCCATTCGAACCATGTTTAAGTGCGAGTACGGTTCAGTGGCATTTCAGCACATTCACATGATCTTATAGGCTTTTTGGCTCCAAGACTTTTCAGGCTTATCTCTTAATTTAGTGAACAGAAACAGTCAAGTTTTTCAAACTTGATTTACTGAACATTCTCTCTTCGCTTGGATCTCTGCTTGAAATCCAGTCATTTCTTATCTGAGCTCATCTCTCCTGCCTGCTAAATACATTGGAAGTGAAGGTAGCAATACATACAATGGTATCGCAGAAATATTTACTACAAATACCGTGCCATATTCCAAATGTCTCTATCTTCCACCACATTTCTCAGGCCCCCTGCATGCATGCTGGGATATGTGACCTGTTTTGGTCATTGAGCCATGAATAGAGTTAGTGTTCGCCATTTCTGAAGTAAACCATCTTAAGCAAGTGCATGGCCCTCGATCTCTTCCCTTAGAGCAGAGACCCGAAAAATATGTGTTCTAAATGACAAAGCAATACCACACAGGTCTAGATCCATCACACTGCTTGGAGGAATGGCTGGGCATAGTGAAAAATACACATTTATATATGAAGCCACTGAGATTTTGGTTACCACAGAAGAAATAAAATTTGACTTATGTAAATATCCCATTGAACAAAAAAATCACTCAAAGCCAAACAATGTCTTTTTTCTGTGAAAGACATGTGTAAGAAAACATAATAAGGACCATTGTGCTTTACTGAAAATAGTAGTAAAGTAGGATAGAAGCATATCTGCCATTTCTGCACCATTTGAATGCGTTTTTAACATTGTTAATAGGATAATACTTAAGATGCATGTATTTTTCATATTACATGGCTGGATACTTTCCAGGTGGTCCTCGTGTAATTTACTTTTAAAGAATAGTGTTAAAATAAGTAATTCTAGAAGTAACTTAGAAATATATGGCATATTTGGAGATATTGACCAATATTGCTAGAGTCGTTTTCCAGAAATAACAAATTCACATCTGCAGAAGTAGAATGAGAGTATACATCTTACCCCATTCTTGCTAAGTTGGTGATTTGTTTTTCATAATTTATAAACAAATAAAAAAACATCTGATTTAATTTGTGTACCTTTGATTATTGGTGAAATCAAATACTTTTTCACATATTCATTAGACTTTTTAATTCATTTTTATGAGTTACACTAATGTCTTTATGTCTTTGTTTACATATTAGGTTTCTAGTAGCTCTATTACTTTATTATAAATAGTCTTCCTATTTTGTACTTTGCCTTTTCTTTTAATTTATTGTCACATTCAAAGATTTTAAATTTTTGTAGTAAAATTTGTCATTTTTCTCCCTTCATAAAGTCTTCCTTTCCTTTAGGCTTAGGAAGAACATGTTGCCTCCGAGATTAAATAGGTATATTTACTCCACTCTTTAATGGGATATTTTTGTCATATTTTTACAGTTACATTTAACTGACCTGAAATGTATTACAAGTATAACATAATAGGAAAATTTAATATGGTACTTTCCAAGTCACTAACCAATCATCTCAGTTCTATTTATTGAATTAGCGTTTCTTTCCCCACTGACTCATAATGCTATATGTAAGTTGATGGGCAATCTGTTCTGTTTCATTGACCTATCACTTGATTCTAGTGCCAGTACAATAGAAATTCTTTAACTTGATAATATGTCACTTATCTCATGGGATAACCTCTTCTTTAATACCTCCCACACCCACACATTCTCCAATTAATCTTTTCCCAAAATTTTATAGTTACCACCACCCAATTATTTCTCAGATATATTTTAAGATCTCATCATTAAAGTCTAAAAATGAACTCCCATTGAAACATTGAGATTCTGTTAACTATTATTCTATTATTAATTTTCTCATTTCTTCTTTATCCTCATTTCTCTCAATTATTGTCCGGAGGTTTCTTTTGTTCTCTTTCTTCTTTCACAGAAAATCATAAATATTTTTATATCTATACTCTGCCATTTTCAATGAGCCAATTATTCAACCACATTTATCAACTCCCTATTGTAGGTGTGGGGAAAATATCCTGATGACAAAGCCTCTGACTTTTGAAGGTTACATGCTAGTGGGATGAGACGGACAGTAAAAAATGATGGATAAATGTATCATATTATTTAAAGTAACAAATTTTGTCATCATATGGTAGTCTGTAATATATTACCTTCTCTCTATTGATAAATGTTATTTCAAAATATTCATTATTTAATTAAATGCTATAACCAACATCCTTTAGCGTAAATTTTCTTGAACTTGTACTATTATCACCTTAATAGAAATTTCTAGCAGTGAAATGCTAGTTCAAATGATATGCACACTTTGTTTTGAGATATGTTGCCTAATTTTCCTCCATATTGTTTGTGGTAATTTATACACCCAATAAAGGACCTATTTCCCTCTCTTTTTCAAAGTCTGGGTATTATAACATTTTAATTTTTGCCAGTCTGGAAGGGAAAAAGAAGGAATTTCCATTGTTTCCATTGTACTTCTTTGTTTTCTGAGTGAAGTAGCATAGATTCCCCTGTGCCTATTTTCTCCATTATAAAAAAGCTATTCATGTTTTTCATCCATTTTTGCTATTAGAGTTCTTTGGTCAAATGTTTTTAGCTGCAGGTAACCAAACCCCTCCTAAGCCCCAGTTTAAATATGGGAAAGAGTTCATAGAAAGGATTCTGGTTGACTCATGGGACCTGGGGGCAAGAAAGGCATCATGGTCTCCTGGATCACGGACAAGTGTCTCTGTCTGTATCTGACAGCTATCTTCCTTCCACGGGGGTAAAAAAATGGAAGACTATTGCCCAGTACCATGTATGTTTTCTACTTTTCCTCAAAGACCATTCATAGTAGTTCTGCAATCTGGCAAGAAATCTGTCCAGGCTAGCGTAGTTAGGTGCATTCAGAGCATAATGTTTCTTTTTGAAAGTCCCTCATGCAACATGGCTTTCCTTCTCCTCCACTCACCCTCTTTCTTAGTGAGATACAAATACAGAATAAGAGGTAAACAGAATTATGAAACTGTAGAACTGGATGGAATTGTAAAGGTCATGTAACTCATTCCCCAAATTTCCATGATAAAGAAATTTAGCCTTATAGAGGCTAAATAATTTACTCAAGATTTAATTCCAAGTAAGTGAGTAGATCTAAGCTCTCAGTTCCTCTGCTTTCTAAGCTCTGTGCCCTTTTCCAAATGTACCAGGACTTAACGATTATGCATATATCAATCTATTCAGATTTCTTATTTAACAGATTGCATTCGATGAAACTGACACAATTATCTCAATATATAACCTCTGATTATATCAGATTATATATTAAATATCATTTTCTATTTATATTAACACGTATCTAATTGCATAACTATAAAAATTAGAACTTATTCACCAGCCTAAAATCTAAATACACACACACACACACACACACACACACACACACACATATATATATATATATATACATATATAAAATGTCTGGAAGACTGTGGATTTTTGTTTCTTAACCTAATTTCAAAATTACAATCATTCAATGATTTTTATAGCTGGAATTAAAATTTATCATACAATTATTTAATTGAAATAATGCCATAAAATCACTTGAGTAACACTTACCATGCATAAATCAATTGTCTGAATTATTAAGTTTTTCTTCACCCCACAATTTTTTGCATGTACTTGTTAATAGTTCTGTTAGCCATATGGAATGCCTAAAAGGTTGCTGCAGGGTATGACACAGAGAACATCTGGTTTGGTGGTACAAAACACACCTAGTGATTAGGGTTCCTAAATTTCAGCAGTTAAATCTTACATCAACAAAGATGATTTTCTTCTGAATAATTGTCATACTCCAACAATATTTAGTTTTGTGAATAGGTAGTTAAATTGAATAGGAAGTTAACTTCACAAATTTTACCATTTTGATTAAAGAAGTATACTGATATTTTATTATATATTTCTTAAAGACACATTTTCATGGATTTAGATTGCTTATTTGAATGAAAAAAAAATGAGCATTTTAGACTTCTATTGGACTTTTTTGTTATAAATCTCTTGTGGTTGCCATAGAAAAATCATCAAAATTTTCCCATATTTCATAAAATTTAACGAAGATCTACACTGAACACTCTTACTTAAGTATAAATTACTCTTGCAAGGTATATTCCAGCATACTATTAATAAGATTTCTAAAGACCCTTATTTATATTTATATTTTGTGTTACCCATATTTTCTATCACCTAAATAAAAAGTTTTATTTTGATATATTGTCACTTGTTTATAATTTATGAGGTTTTACTACAGCTTCTCTACATTTTGAGTACGCGAATGCAAGTTTGAGCCACTTACTTAAATATAAACTTGGGATACATAAAGGCATTAAAAAAAAAATAACCACTTGGAAATTAGGCCTCTGCTAGCTTCCTTCACAAATATAGTAGGATTTTTTGGTGCTTCTTTGAGTGGGTTGACTTTCTAAGAATCCAAAATTGGACTCATTACTAATAAGTTCCTTGGCCTTCTTCACCTGATGGTCTTGGGAATCCTAACATTGGTTTGGTTAGTTGCCCATGGACCAAGGTGAAAAAGCAACAGGAATTTGACACCCGGGTAAATCAACCTGATGTCCTGCCATTATAGAATTTTTCTGACCTGTTTTGTGGCAGTATTCCAATTCTTCATGTGATTTGTTTTAATATGTGTGTTTTGAACAAATGGATCACCAAGCTGCAGATCTCTGAGGGCTGCACTGAAGCGTGGAGTGTCAAGTATTGCTCACCACTACCTTGCACAGATATCTTTTGGGCTGGCTAAGTGATCTCATCTCCCAGCTTATGAGCTCTATGCCAAATCAATGAGGATGTTCATATATAACACATATATACAAGACATATTCTGTCTTTGAAAGGGCCACACATTTACAATACAAAATGATGTTAGTTGCCTTTCTCTTCATTGAACATAAATACTTGTATGCAAGCCTGTGATTGAAAAGGATTTCATTAAACAGTGCTGCAAATTCAAATTACAGAAAAATATTTGCATGTCTGTTTTTAAAACTGTAACACAACAGTAGCTAGTCAGATGCTGTTAGCATTTTCAGTATTTAGAGGACCATGCTTGGGAAAAATGAAGAAGTAGGGATAAAACAGACTTTGCCAAAAAAGGAATTGAAACTTCTATTTCCAAAATATATTTTTAATGAATTAGAATACAATATTTTTTGCTTTTAAGTATACTTTTAAATTTTCTAACTTTGTTTGCATTGCCACCATGCTTTTTATTCATCAGAAGTTCAAATTTAACCGTAATTTCCCCCCAAAAACAAACAGATATTTCAGGGCAAAGAACATGCAGTGCTATAATCAGAAAATGAAATAAGTAGCCTAAATCTGGTACACTCTCTCTCGTCGGCTTTTGCCATTGAGATGGTATTTTTATTCACAAAATACGTTTTTAGAGATTTGCAGGTGTGGAAACCTACTTTCGATGGTTGCAAAATGTCTGAAGGAGAGTGGCCTATTTAAATGTTTACAGAAATGTTTCAGGCCTCCCCACACCTGAGAGAAGGAGAGTTTTTGGAAAAGGGTGTTCTCCCTTTAGGTAAAACTCATGGGTATACATAATGACTCACTCATTAGCAAATTGTCAGCAACTTATTTACAGGAATTTCCCAGTCAAGAATCTTATAGTATTGTCCAGGAGATTCCTGGAGGAAGTAACAAGTTTTATTTCCATATTTATTTACACGATGAGTCAACTTAATGATCTCCAGCCAAGAAGAGTATTTGTCTCTTGTAGTAACCATTCCAACATATCAAAATTACTGCTTAAAGCAACAAAGGAAAGAAGTATGTGAAATATAGGGGCCTTGATTGTTCTACATAAATTTGTATATTAAAATGATTCAAATTCTTAAGATGACATAATGCCTAACTTGTAATGTTATTTCTCTATCATCCATTTTAATCACCCAGAACACCTGTTATTTATCTATTTATGTATCACTCTCTCTGCTAAGCATCCTTCTAAGTGCTTTACAAATACTCATTTAATCTTCAGAACAACTCTATAAAGCAAATTTTGTTTTTATTCCCATTATTCCCATTTTATAGATGGAGAAACAGGGGCACAGCAAGGTAAAGTAGCTTTCCCAAGATATCCAGCTGTTAATGGCAGACCCTGATACCAACTCAGGCCACCTGGCCACAGTCTGTGCTCTGGCCCCTCTTCTGTGTTGACTTTCAAATTGTTTATCTTTCCTTCTTCTGCTCCTCCCTCTCTACACCTGAGAACATCAAATTCATTTATGAACAAGTGAGAATTTCCTTATCAGAGGATAAAAAAAAAACAGGAGGAGGGAGAGAACACAAGATTGAAAGTCCCTCCCAGGCGTGCGTGAAAGGACTCTCCTCAGCATCAAATGCTAAGAATAAAATCCCACTTTCAACCACAGCCTAATGCTGATATTTATAGCAGGTGATAAATATAGGCTATAATTTCACACCTAGAAAACCTGCGGAAATCAGCACACCTACGGAGATAAGTGTGCTTCAGAGAAGGGTGCTATTGTTAAATATGAAACAAAAGGGCTTGGGTTACATCACAGAAATGTAGGAAAGTTGCAAACTTATGCCAGGATGCGTATTTCCCTAAACTTGAGACCAGAGATAAGAATCAAATAGATTAAATGTAGGAACCATGTAATTAAGAAAACAACACCAACCTATATCTCAGAGATAATGTTCATAGTAACTATTAATAATAAAATGATTATTAGCAAGGGAAAAAATTTCTCTAGTAACTTGGTAAATAGATGTCTCCTGGTAATAATAAAATCTGCAAACAAAATCAATGCCTTCTTATTTCAATGAGGAGCCAAAGCAACTTTAAAAAAATATACAACTTAACGAAAAAAAAATAGGTTTCCTGGTGGAGTAGCTGCAAGACTTCAGCGCCCTCACCATTAGAACCCTGCTCAGGAAACCAACCAAAAATAAATAAATAAATACAACTGTAACTTCATTAGCCGTGTTCTTCTATATGTATTTCAAACAATATGAAAATAGTCAGAAATGGATTAAGTTACACTGTTGTAGCTATATGCTCATGAACTCAGAAGAATAATGTTTGTGATTACAGCAAATGAAACTTTCACCAGGAATATCTACTGAAGGAGAGGCATCAAGATGAGGGTCTGAAAAAAAGATAAATAAATAAATAAATAGATAAATAGATAGATAGATAAATAAAAAAGATGAGGGTCTGAAATCCACGGAGTAAATGCTATTACCTACCAGAATACATTTAAAATCCTGATCCTTGTCAGATAGAACACATAACTTACCTCTATGGTGACTTATTAAATCTCAGAGTCACACACAACATTTTGATGCTTGTGTAAGAGATGCAAGTTGATCAGCAACATGATGATACGGAAAGTGTCTTGCACAACTGATTCTGATGGAAACTCTTCCTTGAGGAACAGAACTCTGATTTTTTAGTTAAATCCTAAAGCCAGTTGGGACAAGTACATTTATTCTAACAAATATTAATCCTTTGTGGGCGAGTATTATTTCTATATTCCAAAATTTATGACAGTTGCTTTTGTAAATAAATATAAATAAGTAAATAAAATGATAATTTAATTTGCAAGTTTCATAAAAATAGTTACGTGAACTGAAGTTGATGGTAGCAAAAGAAAACTCATTCTTTACAGATTGCAGGGCTATCTTTTTGAGGATGAAATCTTTTACCTTTTTCTTACCTTTTATTCTTGGCATAAATGAAAAAGTAAGGAATTTCTATGGTGCATTTCAGATTTCTCCCAAAGTTTTCTTTTTTACGTGCTCTTTAACAAAGCATTTTAGGATCAGAAAATTAGGTAGCAGTATTTGACAAGATTAATTTTTCAATTCAAGTATTTATTAATAATTTATTTTGATATGATATACAGATGCTATAGGGAGATGCAGAAAAGATAAAATGACTTGTGAGATTAAAAACTTAAGGAGATCAAATCAAATCAAAATCTATGGAACAATACAAAATGTGTATATTACAATACCACCAGACCAGACAAAGAGATGTCAACTCAACATGATTTGTCTGTGCATTAAAGTTGGAGAATCACTTTTCTAAGAAACTGAGATATCATGATACTTACAGACTATATTAGATTATTGATATGGTTTTTCCAATTGTTAAAATACCTTCCCAAAATAAGTAAGGATTTATTGCCCTTAATAAAGTGTATTTTCCCAGCAGTAGAGTTTCTAGTGAGTTTGATGGAAACACAGCCAGAGTAGAATTTAATATATTATCCACAGATGATCTTCACGCCAGTGGTATTTGATACAGTGTCAGATAAATGGTTCAACAAAGAATTTAATGAAAAAAGATCACTACATAAATATGATACCAGGGAAGGCATCATGATAGATATTTACCACAAAGACTACTTTGGCGGGAAGGAAAAGAGAAGACATTTCAAGTGAGGAAGAGTATACGCAAGGCCTTAAATATGGGACTGCCCAAGGGATATAGCTGGAGGCATGCCATGGGGACAGGGGATGAGGGGCAGGAAGGGATTAGGAATTAGAATTCTAGATCTGAGGAGCAGCAGGACATTTACAATATATACTTACCCACATACATGTATCTGCAAAACAATGGTTTAGTCTGTTTTCTTCACTAAAGATATGAATAAATGAAGACATTTTACATACATATGCATGTATGTGCAATGTCTTCATTTATTCATATCTTTAGTGAAGAAAACAGACTAAACCATTGTTTTGCCGATACATCAGGCATACACAAGGTGCTTATTAAAATAAATTTCTAGGCCCCACCTCATATATGGTAACTGCTGCAGGTGGGACCAGGGAACTTCACTTATGAATTCTTTCCTGATTCTGTTGCTTTGGCGTGGTTGGAAATTTTGTGAACTTAATGAACTCTTCCAACTTCAGTATTTTGAAATTCTATGTTTGGGAAACATAAACAGAATTCTAGAACTGAGAATTTGATGCAATTTTGAACAGATAGAAAAAGGAGATTGAGGAAAATTTATTTTAAAGATGTTTAAGAGGTTATATGAGAATATTATGGATACTCTCAAAATCTATCATTCTTAACACTCATTTTTATATAAAAATGTAAAGTCAAGCTGACCACTTTTTAAGCTATGGGAAGGAAAAGGATACTATAAAATTATGTTGTTTGTTTATTTTGTATATTATGGGAGTGGATGAATAATATTTTTTCAACCTTTGGATTTATATATATCAATCAATGATATTTTGTTACATGCCATCTGAAGTGTTTTTAATTATATTTCAGTGAATTGGTTTGTATATAAGTTCTTTGAAGCCACACAGCATGGATCTTCTACATAATATTGTGTGTGTATGTGTATGTGTGTGTGTGTGTGTGTGTGTGTGTGTATTTCCTAAGACATTTAAGAGAAAATATTTATAACAACTATATTGAGTGCTTCATAAACCTTATTTTCCAAAGCTAGACATGATTTTGTCAGTGAAAATGTGATATGAGTGCTGCCTTCAAATGGCATTCTCTACTGGATGTCATGGAGATATGCAAATTAAGTCAAAGACATTGTCCTCATTCTCAGGGAATTTACAATATAATAGGGGAACAAAATGCAGATGAAAAGATATAACAACACATGCAAAGATGACATGAAAACAGGTACAAATTAATATAACAAAACATCAGCGTTAAGGGAAATAGAATAATGGAATGATCAGTATGGAGTAGAACTATTCAAGTGGACTTGATGAAGAAGACTTATTTTAAATGGATGTTTGATGGAGGCACAAACATGGATGGAGGGACAAATATAGGAAGGATATTCTATTCAGAGAGCATGGCAAGACCTCTGGAGAACAAAGGGTCAGAAGAAAGAGCAAGCAATTCAATATTACTGAAAGATATAAAACATGCACCCAAATAATAAAAATGTGGCATGTATCTCCCTTTGATTCTGTTTAGAGTGGACTCTTGTTCATCAAATCATTTATTTTCTATTTTGTGTAGGATAAGGATACCTGCTACCAAGGACTCCGTGGAACTTTAATTGTTTCAACAGTCACTGAAAACTAAAGGATATTGATGAAAGCAAGAGATGGAGTTTGACCTAAAATGAATACTTTTAAAAGTTTCAAGTCTACCTATGCTGTTTTGCTCTTGCTTTTATAGTTGAACCAGCATTGCAATTATCATTTCTGAAAGCATAGACAGCAATTTATGTCGAAAATATTATTCCTAGAAAATTTTTGGAAATTCAATGCAAAGTATGGATATATCCATGTTTATCGTGATTTTTAAATTTTATTATAGAAATCCACATTTATAGTTTAAAAAGAAAATAACACTGGAGACAGTTGAATATTTAGTAATCTCATAGACACATATCCCACCTCACCTCCTCCTTTCCAATGTATTTATTAATACAGCATAATTGTTCAGTTAAATCAGTAGTCAGAGTTTACAATAATGTGACTATGAAAATACTATTTGCTGCCAAGTATACTACAATTATATTGGTGTTTCATATGATTTCTTTCCCTAGTTAATACTTTACTATGTTTTTTGTTGTTTGTTAGTTTGGTTTGTATTGTTTTGTTTGGATTGCTCTGTTATGTGCCAATTTCTAATTTTCCCAAAGTTACAAACAGACATAGCAAAAATTTCCCCAAAGTTTTCTAGTACTTCAGAGAAATCTATTCCGGAGATGTCAGTTCAGCTCCTCCATTCTCCTAGTCCAATGTAGACTATCTGCTCTGGAGATCAGGTATACAGCCATAATCCTGATCACTTCCTCCCCAGTTGTAGTCTCCTCATTTCAGGGCTCCATCTCGTCCTTCTTCTTGGTCTACTTCTTCATTTTAGTGGAGCATAGCCTTCAATCAATTTCTGGGTGGAGGGGGGGGGGAATAAATGGATGGTCACTTTTTGAAACTCTGAAAGTTTGATAAAACATCTTTATCTGCACAGTTGAGTGGGAATTAATCTTTTCTTTAATTGTGAAGGTATGACTCTATTTTCTTTGTTTCAGCTTTGCTTTGGAGATTTCTAATGCCATTCTTACTGCTGGTATTTTTGTTCATGAACTATTTTACCTTCAGGAATACGTCAGGAATTTTGTCATCTTTATTTCCATTCTGAAAGTTTATGATGTAGTGCCATGATATGGGTTTTTATTATGTTAGGCACTTTCATGGGGCAAAAATTCAAATTTTAGTACTTCAAGATATTTTCTCAAGGGTCATTCAGAGTTTCCTATAGGCATTATTTCAGAAATTCTAAGGGAAAAAAGAGGTAAATAATGATCCCACAGTTCAGTATAAAGACTTTCACTAAATACCACATCTTTAGCCCTATATTTCGCTCTTGTACTCTTAAATGCCAGGTGCCCCCTAGTCCTGAGTAAAACTCTCATCCACTGAGATATGAGAAAGGGTCTATAGTTATCCTCTACAGCACCTGGTACATTCAAATGATAAACGTCATAACGGCAATTAGCTCATATCAGTGGGCCCCCAACTATAAGCACTTAGATGGTAACTCAACTAATTCAGTTACCATTTCTCCATCTAATTTCCAGTTTCCAACAGTTTAATGTTGGAGCTCAATGAGATGACTGTGTGTGGCCTGAGTTAGATCTGGATCAGCAGTGGACCAGCACCTGTTCAAACCCATCTTTAACAATGACCACTCTGACAAGAAGTAAAAGCAAGAAAAGACTGGTAAGATGCCAGTTTGTTTCGTACAACATTCAAAAGAAGAAATGCCCCTGATTGAGTGAGAAAGGACTTGGAATTCTTGGACAATGTAAGAGTTGTGGAAGTTTCAAGAGAATCTCTTAAACTGGCACACATAGGCTGATTAGTTACTAACATTTAAAAATAAGAACTTTTACATAAAATTCTCTTGGGAAAAAAGAGTTCTCTTGATAAAAATAGTCTGAGGATCTTGCAGCACTGGGCTCACATTCTGGTTGTAAATTCTAAATGTTGCTGAATACCAGCTGCCCCTTTTAAATGTGATGTATAATCTCTAGTTCACCATACCCTCATGTCATTCCTGACTTTGAGTCAAAGTGACACTTGTCATTTTCATCACACACTGTAATTTTCATCATCACACATGTCCTGTTTCTTGTACCAAATCTACTTATTTACAATACCTGTCTGGCACTCGCTCTCATGAGCTCTGTTTTAGACTCTGTTCTTTGGATGATACTTGTAATCTTGATTTGAGTTTATTTCTAGAATATTTACTAGAATACTATTTCCAGAATATATGCAGTTCTCATTAACAGATGGTCATGTTGAATTACACCCACCTGATTCCTTCTTTATTCACCTGTTCTCCTCTACTTTCATTCATAGTTTTTGTAACAAATACATAAGTTGTTTTGTGAATTTGAATGCAGAACTATAAAGTTGAATAATGCAGTGTATTTGTCAGAGAATCCAGGTTGTAAGAAAATGAGCTGTAAGTCTTTTACCCAATTAAATACAGCCTCTTATTTCCTTTTCTTAACTATGTTCTGTAAGTCAGGGTTGGCCCAAGAAACATCAATAATAGTAGTTGAAAATTAATTTTTAACATATTATTCTGATGAAAACTAAAATTTTCCTCTTAAGAGGTTGTGACTTCAGTCTGGAAGAGACTAAGGAGAAATAAAAACTAAATGCAATGTGGGATCCTGGAATAGATGCTGGAACATAGAAACGATGTTGCTGAAAAAAACAAAATGAAATTAAAAAAAAAACGAAGAAATTTGAATAAGGCTTTTACATTAGCTCACACTATTGTTACTTTCCTGGTTTGGGTCATTGTACTATGGCTGTGTAAGATGTTAACACTAGCAGGAGCTGGGAAAAAACATATATAGAAAGTCTCTGTACCAGTCTTACAACTTTGTCTAAAATTATTTTAAAATAAAATGTTTCAAAAATGTAAAAGAGATTATGCTTTTTTTAAATGCATCCATTTAAAAATATATCTACAATCTGGAGACGCATGAATACGAGTCAATAACTAATCCTTAAACAGCTCTGCAATAGTAAGGGAAAGACAACCGCACGTTTCTATAGAAATGTTGCTATGACTGCATGCATAGACCATTTCCACAGCACACACTTTGTTAACAGTGGTCAAATGGCCTGTGACTGGCCTTCTGGATTTACAGTAGCCCCCATACCTTACCCACACGTTGGGTGGCTGTATTATTCCATTTTAATCTCCTATTATTGACTGCTTGAACCAGGTCCACAGATGGCCAATAGCACTGTGCACCGTGTGTTCTATTGTAACCCCTGCAGTGGGTCAGTTCCCACAACCACCTCTCACTATAACAGGAGCATCTAATGGAGTCTGGTTTCATATACATAGTACTCTGAGGACTACTATTTCTCCCTTGGGTTCTCCACACCATTGTTGGTCAAATCTCTTTGCCACCAACATTGGTATTTTTACTCATATGTCTTCATTAATTCAACAAATTTTTATTGGGGACTTATTACGTATAATGCACTGGGCTAAGCAGACAATGCAGAAAGAATACGTGATAAACATTGACCTTATTCTTATGGTGTACATACACGTACTTATGTGCATTCTTGGTGAATACATAGTTGGTGCTGTTTTCTTCCTTCCTTCCTTCCTTCCTTCCTTCCTTCCTTCCTTCCTTCCCTCTTTTTTATTTTTCCCTAGCATTCCAAATCTTGAACAGTGGCTTCTCTCTGGCTCCTAAAAAATGTTTTATTAATTTATTTCAGATCACCAAATTATTTTGTAAAAGAATCCTGATTATTTATGGTTCACTCAGCTCTGCTACATTAACATCTATAACTTTTGTTTTTGAAAAATATCACATGGTCAGCAAGTATCATTGTATACATTTTTCCATTTAAAACTAAGGTCTGTATATTTATGAGTATGGATATAAACATGTTAAGACTTGCAAGACTTAGGTTTTGCTCCTTTCAAAAACCTGCCTCCATGGCAACAGAACCTATTAGAAGCAACCTTGCCACGACAATTTCAGGTCCAAATAATTTCACAGAAGATAAAAAGGTATGTGGGAACTCTATCTTGCTCCATCTTTTACATAAAGTAATTTCTCAGAAATATGATCAGCATTTGAGACAAGTGATTAAAAATTAAAAGGCCTGAGAGAGAGAAAAAGTCTATTCATAATAAGGATTTTGAAAGTTTAATGAAAGGTTGAAGAAAATGTGATAGGACTGCAGTCTTTAACTTTCTTTTGCGCAGTAAACAATTGATCCAAAGTTTTAAATGTGAAGATTTAGATCATCACTGAGAAACTAAATTGTTCATCCACAAGCATTTCTACTTTGAGGTCTAGACAGAGCTAAAGAAGAAGAAGAAAGGAGGAGGAGGAGGAGAGGAAGAAGAAGAAAAAGAAGAAGGAAAAAATTTATCCATTAAAGTTGGAGAAATTCTATATGTATAGTGTTATTTATTACTTGGGCCAGAAAAATCAAATATGGATACAAATACATTATTATAGCCTTTGAACTTGAATATTACCCTTTTTCCAAAACTATTGTCCTAATTTACTGATGGCAAAGGCAGAGGCCTAATAGAACACTTCAGAATTTCCAGTCAAAATTTTTATTCTTGGTTCACTGCTGTCCACATCTCTGTGTCAATTTTGTTGAACTCAGTTGATCACAGAGTCTTCCTGTAAGGCTAAGGCCACCAAATTAACTCCTGTGTACATTAAGTTTCATGGTCACAGAAAGCACCTTCAGGGCTCCATCAATCACAAGAAACACTGGGTCAGGCAGCAAAACTCAAAATCACAGCTTCAAAACTGTTTGTTGAAGCCACCATAATGATTAAATATAATCAAGTATATCTTGCCTATTTGAATTTAGTTTTACAAGGAGGTTTGACTCAGGTTGTAATTATTTGTTTGGTCAAATAATCAGAGATAGGATAGAATTATTTCTGTAATGAACAACAGACGTAGTCTGGTCTCTGTATATTCAATTTTTAAAATTTACTTAAATAGAACATAAAGATATATGCAATCCACATCTAATATTGTCTGATGTCCATAGCAATATGCATAACATATGCAAATGTATAAATTATGTTTTCTATTTTGAAAGATTTGCATTCATTTTATAAAGACTTTACTTAGGACTCCATATTATTTTGTGAATTTTAAAATACATGTACACATTTTAAAGAGTTTATATAAATCTATAATAAATATTTATTTAACATTTGTTGTGTACTGAACACAAAGACCTGGGGAAGATGAAAAGACAACAGAGAAAGCTAATTTCATCTCTTACTGCCCATTTGGAGAATTGTCCTTGTCAGGCAAAAAAAGGGAGATGAGTAAAAGATGATGAATAGTGAAGAACTGAGTACAGAGTGAACTGATAGATAGACTTGGGCTTTAAAATTAGAGTAATAAGATAAATTTACAACATTAGAGTCAAAGTTATGGTGCTTTTAAAGTCTGCCCTAGCAGCCTAGTCTGGTTAACAGCCACTAGTGACAAAAATTCTATTTCCACTCTTGTAAATACTGGGGTTTTTTTAAATAAATGGCTTCTTCCCCCATCAGAAAGCAAGCCCCAGGAGTAGAGAATGTGTCTGAATCTAACTTAGCCTAACAAAATGACAGATAGTAAATCTTCCACAAATAATTATAAACAGTACCTGGTGTTCATAAGCAATAATAATAACGTGCTAACTATAAAAATAATCTCTACCTTTAGATAACTTGATGATCTTGATAGTTTCTCTGGTGTGTTAAAAAACATAGAAACATGTTATTTATATTCCAAATTTTGAGGAATTTTCTAGCTACCTTATGTTTTCAATGAATAATTTAGAAGGCTGCCTTGACAGTTTTCTTTTTGTGTCTTAAGAATATTGTTCCATTGCTTTTTGGCCACCATTGTTTTTTATGGTAAATCATTTGCATTCTAGTTCCCGTGTATATAATGTGCCTTTTCTCTCCGGTAAGATTTTCTCTTTCTCTTTATTTTTTAACAGTTTGATTATAATGTGCCTAGGTGTGTTTTCTCTGCAGTAAGATTCTTGACTATACAAATCCTTTGAGTCATTATTTGTCATATCTTTTTTGCTCCAACTAACCATATGTTAAACTTTTTGCTATTGCCCCACAGATATTGAGGCTTTGTCCTTTTTTGTTATTTATATCGAATTTCTGTTGATCTATCTTCAAGTTCACTGATGATAGCTTTGGTATCTCCAGTCTTCTCTTAAACTTACAGTATTTTTTTTTATTTCAGATATTTTATATTTTACTTTTATAATTTCCTAATAGTTCTTTTTCATAATTTCAGTTCTGTAATTTCAAATGATTCTATTCCTTGGTTTAGATTTGTTATTTGTTAGCCCACTGTGCTCATATTTTGATTTATCTTTGAAAATAGTTGTACTAGTTACATTAAAATTCATTTCTGATAATTGATTATAGATTGCCTTTTCTCTAATGTAAGGGTTGCATTTCTTCTTGCATGTGTCTAGTAATTTGAAATAGTATTCTGGGCGTGATACATTGTAAAGACTAAGATTCTGATATTCTTTCGAAGACTATTGTACAGTTTGTTGTTTTTGTTGATGTTGTTTCAGCAGGTAGTTAATTCAGCTGAACTTAAACCAAACTCTCCATCCCTGTAGAGTGAAGCAGCTAAAAGCCTATCCAATAACTTTAGCCTTAGCTGTGCATGTGCAATTCAGAAATCTACCAGAGGTAGTGACAGAGTTCATACTTAGAACTGGGGATATCATCTATTGATTTTCTCCTCCCCAGTGTTTTCTCCCTGTGTTAGCTTCTTAGTGCTGCTATAACAAAATAGCGCAAACTGGGTAGCTTAAAACAAAAAATTTATTCTCTCGGAGTTCTGGAGGTTAGAAGTTCAAAATCAAGGTATCAACAAGGTAAACTTTCTCTGAAGGTTCTGAGGAAGGCTCTGTTCTGGGAGCCTTTTATACGTCCTGGTGGTTGGCAGCCACATCTGGCATGGGTTGGTTTGTATAATAGCTGCCTATTTCAATCTCTGCCTCCATCTTCAAATGGCCATTTTCCCTGTGTGTGTGTCTGTGCCAATGTTCTCCTCTTATAAGGACACCATCATTGGATTAGGGCCCACCCTAATTCAGTATGATCTTATCTTAATTACATCTGCAAAGATTCTATTTCCAAATAAGATCACATTTACAGATTTGGAGTGCACATAAATTTTGAGGGGACACTTTTCAACCCAGAACATTCCCTTACTCCCATGTTGTGGCAGTCTCACACTCTTGTCTTCTAAGTCTTCAAGCCATTAAGACTGCAGATTGCTATCCAGGTTTTAGGTACTCCTTACATTACCGCGAGAGTCCGCTCTCAGGCACAACACCACCCACACAAAAAAGAAAACAACAGAAACCACAAGTACTATTACTTTCATCCAAAAATCAAGTCCTCTCCATATTTTGTCTGCTTTTATTTGCCCTACAGTGCCTCTGCTAATTATCTTTTTAAATCTTCTTTTCTATAGTTTAGAGTTACTTTCAATGACAGGTTGTTCTAATAGAAACTACTCCATCACAACTAAAGTGGAATCACTTGTTTTTCTAACCAGTTTAATAGGAAAAAAAGTATTAAGAATTAACATTTTGTTGCAATGTTAAATAATGCGTATGAATTATGTTATATTTTAAAACCATTATTTTATCTCTAATATGGTAAGTATTTATGCTTCCTCCCATCAGAAGGCATTCATGGTGTCTGATGAATAAAATATTAATAATTATAACACACTTACTACTTAATGTTTCAATTACTCTTTTAAGTGCATTATATGTATTATCTCAGTAAATTTTTAAATCAACATGCAAGTTAGGCAGTTTTATAGATTAGTAATTTTCATTTTACAAATGAGTAAACTGAGGCTCCAGGAGGTTAAGTAATTTGTACGAGTCACACAGGTAGCATGTGGTGCAATGTAAGAGCCCATGCATATAACCATTATGATGCCCCCTAAAAAAGAACAAATCTTTGACTCTGGCACTAGCTTGGATCATTACTGACTACAGAAAAAATTATTTATAATGCTACATTTATCTAATTTTGCCTAATTTTTAATGTGTTATGTGATTTCACCGATCTCCTATGCATGTGAATTTCCATGGGATTTTATTCAAGGGGGGTAAATAGTAATTAAATAAAAATAAGCATTGTAATTATAGAATTTTATTAAATAGAATAGCTTAATTTCAGAATCAAAGTTTATTTTTCTAGTATGTATGATTGACATATCAGAAATTATTTAAGCATTAATGTGAGCTCCAGTTTTCTCAAACTTGTATATTCCCTTTTTTAATCTGTAAGGCAAGAAGTAGAGGAAAATTAGATTTGATCTGATTAGTGCATAGTTTGCAAATAGTTACATTATATTTTGTGTTATAACCTTAACTTTATCACTGAGAAAATCAATATCTCTCTTTCAGTTGTTTTCTCTTATCATAAACATGACATGCTGTAAGACATGAATAAGTGTGTATGTACTTAAGCAAAATAGTTATTTCCTTGACTTACCAAGGCACCCTAGAGATTAATACTGTTACTGATTTCACAGGTCTCCTGTGCATGTGAATTTCCATGAGCTTCTATTCAACTGGGGTAACTAAGAAGAAAGAACAATGTTCCTCTATACAAGGTGGGTTTTGCATTGTCCCACACATAGCCCGCTGATGGCCGTGGGATGGCAAAGTCATCTTCATTAGACGGAATTTAATAGTGAATCAAAGTTCTTGTGGAGAATAGACTGATCTAAACTTTAGCCTCCCTTGGGTCCTGCTGAAAGATTAGAGGGAAAGAGTAGGGCCTTAGTAAGTTGAATGTATCAGATTGTTTTTCACTAATAGTTCTCTTGTAAAACTCTGAAAACCACCCAGTTTAACCCTTAAAAAAAGGAGAAAGAAAAGAAATGGCATAGGGGGAAGGGAAAAACTCAGTACACCACGGACATTGATTTTATTGATTTTTGAAACATGCTGTTATCCCTGTGGCCAGTTCCACAGTGTGGAGTCTGTACACATGACCCAAATTTGTCCATCCAATGAAAACTGTTTTCTTGCTATATATATAATAGTCCATGCCAAATGCCACCATGTTATAATTTTATCAAAGAGTTTATAACATTTACTTGCCTTTTAGTTTTGTTCAGTGATTAGAGATTTTCAGAGTTAGGGTGCAGTTCTTCGATAAAATCTTTACAAAAATATTCTGAATCCAGGAAGAGTTAATGGTGGAAGAAAAGGGAGGAGCAGTACAGGTAAAATGTACAAACCGGCACCTGTACGGCAGGATCAGACACAGTTAACAGTAAAAAAGGAAGGAGAAACAAATGTGTTAGGTGATCTTTAGTCTAAAGAAATCTCTGTTGGGCAACTGAGCATTTTGCTCCTTGCCTTTTATTTCCAACTTCCTTTCAAAGAATTCGTTAAGTGAAAAGAGAGATGATGGCAGCTCAGTATATCAAAGCTCAGTTATCAGTTGGCTTATTCTAGTATCTTTAGTCTTTTGTGGATGCCTTATGATGTGTTGTATGGTCACACTGGAAAGACAATCTTATACCAGTGATTGCCACATAAATGTTAAGGAGTCTGAAAAAAAAAATCACAAAATAGAAATTGTTGCTCTTTCAGGTATAAAATGGCACTGATAAGAATTAATGTATCCAAAAAGATTTGGGTAGGTTTATTTTACCCTTTGGTGGGGGGTGAGAGTGAAGAAGAGATTGACTTATTTTTCAATAGGGTGAGAAGGAAGGTCTAAAGAAAGAAAAAGCTACAATGGAGACTGTTCCATCACTAATTCGTTTAGTATTGGCTGTGAGTACATGGTCCAGATTAATGACAGAAGTGAATAAAAAGCTCACTAACACTACAGAGTGGTAGTTTTCTTTTAGGAATATCTTTATTTTTAAAAATTCACAGGAACTACTAAAAAGTAAATCTCCATTTAAAATCAAAGAACAGCTTTTAAGGGACAAATGGCATAGTTTTGTTCAATCTGTAACAGGAAGACTTCAGAGACTCTTGAAAGGCAGTGTACTCATCGGCAGGAGGCAGTCGCATTGGGATTGTAAAGAGAAATGAATGAAGGTGCTCTTTTCGGTCATGGGCAGAATTAAAGGAACCAGTAAGACATTGTGAGTCAGCCAGGGACTAGCAATTGCAGGGACCCGTTACCATCGTAAATCTGGGCAAGTGGAAGAAGGTGTTTCCAGACCCAGTGAGAGCTCAGACACACGACACGGGTAGAGCCACAGAGTTAAAGCCAGAGGCAACAGGGAAGAAATACCCTGAACCCTTTTTCTCCTGTCTGCTTACTTCCTGCTGTGCCCTCAGAGGCCAAACCCTACGACACCTGGAGGATCCCACTGTCTTTGAGGATCAGAACCTCCCCTTTCCCTAGCCCAGGGCACAGATCAGACACCGGAAGAAAATTAATGGTGGTGTTTGCACATGCATGGCCCACGGAGATACGGAAAGGAAAATCACTTCTTACCTAAATCGCCGTCCTCAGTGCATGAGGAGTCAATTTCCTGTAACTAAGACTTTATTTCTGACTGTAATCTCAGTAATGATGGCTTAACTGTGATGGATCACAAGTTCAATGCAATTTACCTTTAAGAAAAATGTTTTAGAGAGAAAATGTAAAAACAAAACAAAATAAAAGACATGTGTGGGAAGATTTTCTTTTTTAATGGATGACTTTATCCATAACAATGACTAGTAAAATCTGTTTTATTCTATGTAGCCATAATAATTCTTGTTTTTATTTTGGTGTATCTACGTGAGGTAGTATTACTATCTCATGGTAAGGATACCCTCAGGCAGAAGGAATAGGGCTGTGGGGAGACTCGGGGAGGAAAGGAAGGAGGATGTGAGAAGACACAAAGGAGAGGAAGGATTTGAGATCATTCTTCAGAAAAGGTGCAGCTACCAGGCTGGGCAGAAATAGATTTTGGTGACTCAGGATGCCATCTTGCCCCTCAAGGTGAACTTTAGCTAATTATAATGGATCATAACATTATTAGCATAACATTATTAGCATTGTAGGAAAAATATCCCCACCCCCTGTATCGCCATGACAGTTCTGACAAGGGCTAAACAAGGACAAGGGCACCTCACGTCCCAGTCGGAGGGAGTGCCAACCAGGATCCGCCTTGGGTACGCCTGTGACGCCATCCCTAAAACTCAGATACTGCAAGCCCTCTTTCTGTTTAAACCCTGAACCCCTTGTTTCACGGGGTAGTTGCTCTTTGGGGTCTGCCCATTCTCATGCCATTTTGAGAGTGTGCTTTCTCCTTCCTTTTCATAAAGTCCCCGCTTGCTTGGCTTATTTGGTGCATCCTTGAATTTGTTCATGTGAGGGCACCGAGAACCCATTCTCCGGTACCTGTCTGTGTTTTGTTACATCTGTATGAGGTAGTATGGTGCATTTTAGTCTGAAGTTAGCTCTAAGGAGGAAGAGCGCTGCCCTGAGAGTAACGTGTATGTCCAATGCTTTCTCGGGGGGAGAAAGGCACCATGCATTGTGGTGTTTTAGAGCTGAAAAGATTTACCGATCAAGTCAAAAACTTATTTCAGAGGTGAGCACAAAAATCTAGAGGTAGTTGTGGTTTTCCCCACGACGACACACTGTTAGTTTATCAACGTGAAGATCAGAACCCAGGTTGCCTAACTCCCAATCTGGTTTTCCCACTTCCCACGGTACAGTCCCCATTTACATTCCTGCTACATCGTAGAACCAACCTTATTTCAAGGAAACAATGAATGCCTTCCTAAAGCTGCCGGTGCACAAGTGCATTGTAAACATGTACCTACACCTTAGTATTTCTCGACTGAGATTTGAAGACCATACAGAAGAAAGTAGTTCCTTTGTGGACTGGTCAGATGCTCGGGGAACTGCCTGGACTCATCATCTCCCTGTGGACAGTGGGTCTATCATAATCCCATGAGCCAACTCTGCATTCAGAGTCAAGCTCCTTTGGCCTCAGATTTTCTCCAACAAACACATTGGACCATTTCATAGGGCCTATAGGTGAATGAATTCTCCCTTGCTGTATTTGAACTCCAAGAAAAACATGTCAGTGCTCACAGGGAGTTTTCTGGATATAAATCAATTTATTTGACCTTTAGTTCTGTCTTATCCTTTCATTACTGCACTCCTCCTCTTATTTAATCTGATTGTTTGGTATTTCTATTTCCTCTTTAATGTCTGCAATTTTTATCTATGCCGTCTTACTTTATGGCATTTCCCTGAAATAAGTAATGACATATAAACAGAGGGCCCAATCTTTCAGGCAGGTGTGGGCTTGCTGTGCACTTACAGGTAGGTCACTGAAAGTCCATGCAAATTAGGGCACCTCGCAGAGCAGCAGAATTTCACCTGGAGTAGCAGGTGTGTTGTAGAAGAGAACCGAAAGTGACTCGGTTTGAATGATGGCTGCTGATGTCCCTCTATGCTTTATTCTTGCAGTTCACCTAATGGGTCATGTTATTGACCTCTGAACTCTACAAAAATGGTCACGGAAACCTCTTGTGTCTAATGTTCCACTATATGGGGCCTTGATCTTCTTAGTACAAGATCACCAAGTGTTCTGCCTCCAGTCCTTGCAAGATAAAGATTTGTAAATTTTATCAGTCAGGTAATTACTCAAGAAACATAGGAATATAAGTTATTTAGCCTCTGTCAATAAAAGCTTAGGAAAGTTTGTCTTTTATTCTAGGAGATTATAAAAGTAAAACAAGTTAAAGTGTATTAAAGCAGGTGTTATTTGGCATGTGTTTTTTGAAAATAAATCTCTGTAGTTATATTATTACATTTTAAAAAATATATCTATCATAAAGATTTTAAAAAGTGAAATAAACATACAAGGGCTGTCTGAAAAAAATCCAGCCCTAAATGCCTCTATTCTTCATATTACATGGCTGGATACTTTCCAGACAGCCCTCATATATCTTTCCAGAATATTATAACCTCATGCTTTTTATAAGGTAAATTGGAAAGTCTATGGTTCCCAAATGTTTATCTGTGGACTAGAGCCAGCCTGTGGCAAAGATTTAACCAGTCTATTTTGAAAAGAGAAAATAATATTAGGGATAAAGTAAAGTGTGTGTGTGTGTGTGTGTGTGTGAGAGAGAGAGAGAGAGAGAGAGAGAGAGAGAGAGGGAGAGAGGGAGAGAGAGGTGTTTGTAAAATGCCAGCCTTCTTTTCCTGGGGGAAGACTCTACTTTCCTCTGGGATTTTGCCATTCTTAATCATAGGGAGTTAAATGATTATTGGTAATAAATGCTAGCTGACTTTTTAAATGCCCTTACTTAATAGAAAGTACTTGGCAAACCCATGTCCATACTCTTCCCCACTATTTTTTTAAATTTAAAATTGCTTACTGATCTGTGAAATGTATTCATATGGGAAGGTTCTTATAGGTCCTATGATGCCAAAGCTGGCTCTACGAAGTGCTGAACGACCAAATGTAGCCGAACCATTCTTATTCTGATTTATCACACCGCTGTTGCCAATTCCAGGTACTGCAGATCACTGAACGATACCTTACCTACCAATCTGAAGGTGAATTAGAAAGGTTTAATCCTGTTAAAAGATACTCACACCTGGTTGGATTTTCCTCATTGTTCTCACTCTGGTCTCATTTGCTTTGTAAAATTTCTTTTTACTCCTCAACATGCCCTCTTAGCTGTCTTTCCTCTCAAATACTGACATTGGAATTTCCCAAATGATTCCAAATCCATACACATTGCTTATGTTTATATTACCTAACAGAGCAGTCCTTAAAAACCTTAAACAATGGTCTCCAAACCTCTTCCATTGGAGAAATGAAACAGCTGGCAGAGGTTAACAACTCAGGGCAGCAGGTGTTATGAGGTATGACAGTGGCTTTACTAGTTACGGGGGAGGGAAAAATCACTGAAGCTCCTATGCAAACAATTATCTTCAATTTCTCTACCCTGCTGAGGGGAAAAAATGCCCTTGAGCCATTTTTACATATTCACTGAAGTTTATTTATATAAAATTATTGATGGCCAAAGATAAGAGTAAGTAGCTCTGAGCACCATTTGCCTCAGCTGTACCCATCAGTGAAGGACCCTAAGAGTCTGTCTCCTGGCGCCTAAACTGAGGAGTGAAAGCTTTGGATTGGCTTATTCTTTGGGCTGAAAGTTCGTACAAATAAGTTCTGTACCCCTCTCTGAGCCATGGGATAGCTGAGCCCTGGGGTAGGCTTACACATGACCAGGACTAGGGGGAGGCAAAGGAGAGGGGCACTCACTTAAGGCCCCTGCAAGTGCAAGGTTGGCACTGGAACACCCGTGCCCTTAAACTTTGCCCCCCAGGTTTGCCCCATCCTCATCCTGGTCCTGAACCCACACATGAATGGATTTGAGATTTGATAGCAAAACCCCAAAGAAGAGCATGGAGTGGGTGTGAGGTGAGATTTATCTCTGCTGCTCCTAGAGGAAGGGTAGGAATGAATTTAGCAGTGGTGCCTGGTGAGGAATGGGAGGACCTTCCACACTTGTCAATGAAGCCACACACTTTTTATACCTTTTATGCATGTTTCACAGTATCTAGTCTTATAACATCTTTTCTATATAGTCTTATTAATTGTTAATATGTAAACAAATGGTCTTTAAAAAAATGATTTAAACAATGCCATTTTTGGAAAATGTGTCTTCCTCAACCCTTCCCTCTCTACCATTGAGAATTATTAAGCTACATAATCAACAAACCTTCTTTGGCCTTAACCCCTGTGCAGTTCCTGCAGTTCTTTACTTGAACAGAAGCACTTCCTCCTGGGGTTGAGCCTTGTGTTTGTCTTCTGCTGAAAAGCAGACCTACAACGGGATTAAAGGTACAAAGAATGTCTTTGGGGCAATGCCTGTGGGAGAGAAATGAGGAAGAAAAGGCTGGGAGAGGTGTGAGATGGTGATGCAAGTCTGACACAAAGCGATGAGGAGAGAAAGGGAGCAGACCAGATGGTCATGCAGTCTCAGGACAGGTCAGCGAGGCCATTCGGGAATCCTCAAGCCAACATCAGCCATCAAAGTATGAGTCCATGTGTCCCTAGAGCAGCCTTGCTTTGGTGTTCCTGCTGCACTTGGTCTCTGCTGGGGGCAGGCAGCCTGTGGGAAGCACAGTCCGGGGCCCTTGGTTAATTCAGCTCCTCTGCAAGGCACATTCTCATGGACGCCCCAACCCTAATTGTGGCTTTTTAATCTTTCACACCCCTCATACCTCAGAATTAGGACGAGTATCACTTACTCCCCTGATAAAACTTGTGACCCATTGCTCCTTTGCTTTCTTTTTAAGAACTAAATATCGTGAAGCAAACACAGCTCAGCAGCTTTCACGCTCAGGCCATTTCACTAGCCCATCTTCCGGGCTCTCCTCCTTACTCACTGAATTGTGGTAACTGGCTGTGGTCTTTCTCGCTCTAAGTCTTTCCAATATGTCAGGTAAATTCAATACCCAGGCCTCTCAGTGCCTCATCTTCCCCATCATCCATGAGCTTCTCCTTTACCTGCTCTTCCACACACCCTTCAAAGATCTGCTCAAACGGCACGTTTCATGGACCATTTTTCAGAGCCCCAACTAGATCGGATCCTCCCAGCCTATAATTCGTAGTGTCTATGCTGCTCATTTGGAGCTCAGTGACAGTTTTGAAAGTTCAGTGGACCCTCAGCACACACAGGTTCCCCACTGCGGAATTGACCCTTGAATAATAAGAGTTTGAACTGTGTGGGATCAATTGAACTGTGGTTGAACTGCTTGTAAGAGTGGACCTGCGCAGTTCAGACCCATGTTGTTTCAAGAATCAACTGTATATGTTTATCTATCTGCGTGATTTGATTATTTCTCTCCACCATTAGATTCCAACTCTCTTAAGGGCCAGTTAGGTCTGTTTTGCTCCTTCATCTCAGACCTATAAGGTACCTGGCACATAGTAGATATCCAAGAGATAGTTCATGTATAATTAAATGATTAATTGACTTAAATAAAGTATAAAGGAGTATATCTGAATTGAGTTGACTTGAATAGATATATGAATGGATGTTATTGCCAAGGCTTATGTTTATCTACCTTTAGGACATATATACTTATCAATGTGATACAGGCCAAACGAAGGAGCTCCCTCCCACCCCTGCAACTATAGACTCCTCTTCCCTAGTTCTTCAGCTCTCAGTTTCACCTCTTTCCTAGTCCATAGTAATTCATATCCATCACATAACCACCCACTGACAGGGGCTTTGGGGCCTGCTTCCTGGGCCAATGCTTTTAAAACTATTAACTGAATTAATTTCTCCTCATCTAGGGGCTATACAAGTGATATCCCAGCAAGGCTTCCAGCCCATCCCGATTGAAGAAGTCAACACAGTCTCCCAGGGGGATCGCAAGACCTCTCCCGCTTTTAGATCAGATAGGGTGAGAGCTCTGTGGATCCCCAATAGTTAGGGACAATGACCATCCTCAGCAGGAACCAGACACAGAAGATGAGACCTCCAGTCTCTCAGCTTCCCATAGAGATTTGTGGGGGTCACATCTCTCAGGAGAAAAGTGAGGAAGGCAGATAGAATGGGGGGATCTCGGGACCTCTCCCATAAGACTCGCCCTACTAGAGTAGTCACCACCCTGATACCACCCTTTCACTAGTAATCCCCGCCCTGGGCTGGGCAGCCACAGGAGGAAGTTCCAGGCAAATATGGGGAAGTCAGAGGGCACAAGAAGCCCACCAGTTTGAGCCAGTTCCTAACGCCTGTGGGGTGAGAGTTATGACAACCTTCATTTCACCTGGGCCTCATTATACCGTCAGGATAATATCATACATATGCCCAGAAATTCATTAATATTATTATAACTGACTGAACTCTGGGAAAGAACATGAGCAGTTAGAAAAGGTGATGTACTGGGCCCCCTGTCAATCAAAATTGTCAATCAAAAGGCCCTACCCTCAGGTAGGCATAACCCCTTACAACTAAAGAAAATGTAACTACCAAAGCCTCATTAATGGGGCTCTTAGGCCATTTTCTTGCCCCAGCCTGCTCCTACCTCTTAGGAGTGTACTTTCCTTTTTAATAAACTATCTCTTTGTTTCACATTACTTTCCTGTCAATACACTGCTTCTCGGTTTCACCTCTACACTTTGGTGTGTGTCTCGTTCAATTCTTTGTTCGCGATACCGAGAACCCGGACACCACACCGAGAAGGGACCCATTTTCCAGGAACAAACATAATTTCAAATTTCTGAAGAATTAAAACTTTCTTCATTATTTTATATCTTATGACAAATTTTATTATTCAAAATTACGTTTAATTTTATGAGCAAAATCACTATAAATATTTTTTTTAACTATAAACTTTTTTAAATGTATTTATTATAAGTTTGTTGGGATGACATCAGTTAGCAAAATTATATAGGTTTCAATTGTACAATTCTATAATACACCATCCCTGTGTTACACTGTGTGCTCACCACCCACAGTCAGCTCTCCTTCTGTCCCCATATATTTGACCCCCACCAGCACTACCCACCTCCCCCCAAAACTGTAAACTTATTGACCTCAATGTTCTTTACAATTCATCTAAGGCTTTGCAGTTCATAGCACCGGGTCCTCTACATAATAGAATTTTTTTTTTTATATAGTATATGGCTAACTTGCAATGCAATAATTCAGCTTCTCTAAATTCTGGTATTTTGTTCTGCTCATTGAAAGTAATTTGTCTGATTTCTCTTCACCACTTATTTTCACGGAGAGACATAGTTAACTTGACTTTTACTTATGTTTTGGGATGTATTTTTATCATAAGACCTTTAAAAAGAATGTGTCCATTTCTGATAGGGTTGGTTTTGTTTTGTTTTGTTTTGCTTGCATTTTATTTTTTCTGAATTATTACACTTTGATTTCTCTTCTGTGTTTATTTCATTTTGGGAGGATTTAATTATATAAGACTTTATATGTAGATTTTCTATTACTGCCTCAGGAAACTCTTAAACATGGGTGGAATGGGGCAGTATGTAATGGAGAGTATACTACTTGAATTGATTTTCCGTATTTAATTTACATTTTCTGTTTGAAGTTAGCTTTTTTTAACAGTTTAATTTACATATTAAATCCAAATCCTTAACTTTGATTGCCATGTTAGGAATTATGCCTTTGAAGTGTAAGTGTTCTGATCTTCATAATTCTTGGGTTTTCTATCAGGTTTAATGACAAAGTTATTATTTTATCCTAATACCTTATTCTAATCTATCTTCTCCTTTAATTTAATAGTTCCATGCTTTTGATCTCAGAACCATTTTACAGTCTTAAAAAGTATTGATGATCCCAAAGAGATTTTGTTTATGTGTTAGAAATTAATACTATAAATTGTTTAAATAGTTATTCATTCATTTAAAAACAATAATAAACACTTTGTGTTAACATAAGTGATTATTTTAATGAGAATGAGTTATAGTTTCCAAAACAAACAAACAAAAATATAGTGAGATAAGGGAACATTGTTTACATCTTTGCAAATCTCTTAATAGAAATCGTACGTTTCCAGAGACCAACCTGGTGTTACCGGGGGCTGAGGTGTGAGGGAAAATGGGAGGTGTTGGTCGAAGGGTACAAACTTCCAGTTATATAATAAGAGAGTAAGTTCTGGGGCTCTAATGTATGGCATTATTATCATAGTTAATAATATACTTCAACGTTGCTAAGAGATATCTTAAATATTCTCATCCAAAAAAATACAAAGGTAATTATGTGGCACGATGCAGGTGTTAGCTAACATTGTGGTGTAAGCATTATGCGATATACAGAAGGTGCCAAAAACACGTATACACATTTTAAGAAAGGAAAAAAACTGTATTAAAATTGTAATACTCAATACATACTGATAACAAAAGGTGAATACAAGTCACATTTGACTTCTGCTCAAAGTGGTTATCATTAGTGTCCAGACACTTATTATGGCAAACTACTGCTTGAGCAACACTGACCAAAATGCCCACGTGTATCACTGTGCATGCCGTTTCAATTTCTTCCCAAAGTACCGCCAGTGTAGCTGGTTGTCTATGGTACACCACATCCTTTAAGGTCCCCCGTAGGTAGAAATCAAGGGGTGTTAAGTCAGCAGAACGTGGTAAAAACTCAACGTTCTTGAATTTCAAATACCACTTCAAAATGGTCTTGCACTCCTCAAAAGACAATCATATTCTCGTCGTTTTCTTTGACTGTCCTGCCTGTCCCATGGTGATGCTAGCTAGCATTCATTTGATTAACTCCATCTTTTGAGCGAACATCATACTACACATTGCTACCATAATTCAGTTCAATTTGGAAAAATAATACATAGATACATCTCTTAAAATGTGTATACATTGTTTTACATCCCCAGCATAAGTGTATCAAATCAAAACATTGCATACCTTAAAGTCATTCAATGTTATATGTCAATTATATCTCAATAAAGCTGGGAAAATTTATAAAAATTTAAAAGTCACCCATGTTAAAAACAAAAGCAGCTGTTTCCAATTATGCTAAAAGGAGAAATAAACATTGACCACTGAATTTGCAGTGTGATCCTGGGTCATGCTGACAATTCCTCACTGCTTCTCTCTACTGAGAAATTAAATTTTCAGTTAGGCATATCAAAAATATAGGTGCTGCTTTTTTCCAGTGTATTTTATTGTAAAAAAGGGTTGGTTTTTGGCCCTCACTTCTATCTTATCTCATCCAGAAACACTAAGTCAGAAAAGAAATTCATTAGCCATATAATTATCAAACAACCAGATGATTCTACATTTCTTAGAATGTTACCCCTATTCTTATGCAACTCCCTTAGTGAGGTTATGCTTAAAATCTTAATTTCTTTTCTCCTACATAAACTAATAGTGCAATTCCTGTTCTTCATTGACACATGAAGATGAGTCAACTTTTGATTTAAGACATTCAGGTTCTGCAGCTTTATGAATGACTTTTTCATAGATCATAAAACATAATTAGATATTACATTAAACACACATCTATTGAAGTGCAGGATACCTCTATAAATAATTTTTTAAGTGCTGAAGATTTTTTTTATTAAACAAAAATAAAAATTTTAAACCCATTTTCATTATGAGTACACTTTTAAGTAAATTTTTTCAATAATTTATTAATAAAGCATTCAAGTTATCAATGAATTTCAAATAGTCTAAAGTTCACCAAAGTTATGAAGTATCATTATGTGTAATTATTTTAATTTCTTAATTATTTTATAGTCTGTATGTATTTATAGAAAGATGTCCACAACATATTGTTGAGCCAAAATAAAAAAGCAGGTTATAGAATAATATAGTGTTATCCCATTCAGATTTTTAGAAATCTACATATACTCGTATTACATGTATGCTTATAAATTTATAGGAGAAAATTGGAAGAATATATGTCTAATTATTGACATTATTTATCATCCTAGGAAGAGATTAGGACATGGGATTGTGTCCTATGTAAAACACTTTTTATTGTTTGGGATTTGCCACTAATAATCTTATTATATATATTTAAAATACATTTGATTATTGAAAATAAAGTTTCTACTTTTGCTTTGGAAAATATATTAGTATAAGAGTATACATGTCAATAAATTAGAGTATATGTAATTTTTATATATTAGTAAATATTCCTGTTTGGGTAAGAAGAGAGTTTTTTTAACAAATAATAATAATAATTTTAGGACCTCTCTGGATTTTTAAATGACCACAGTAGCATAGGTGCAAAAGCTACAAGACAATTAGTCAAAAATAATCACTAGACCATATAATTTCAGTCGTATGTGGAATATAAAACTGAAAGCAACAAACCAACAAGACAAACAAACAAAAACTCATAGACACAAACAACAGTTTATTGGGTAAGAAGGGAGGGGAGGTGGTAGAAGAGGGTAAATAGGGTCAAAATGGTGATGAGAGGAGAATTGTATTTGGGTGCTTGGGTGGTGGATACACAATACAATATATAGATAATGTATTACAGAATTATACACTTGAAACCTATGTAATTTTACTGACCAATGAAACTCCAATAAATTTCATTTAAAAAAAAAAGAAGAATTACTAGAGACAGCTAGCATATCTCTCTTAATAAAAAATCCTATCATGAAATAATACTTTATGTTTCTCTGAAAGTTGAAAGAAAAATCTAGTTGCAATAATTTCAGGCTTATAAAATTTTTTAGTCAGTTTTCCAGATTTTGTTTTTTTATACTGAGGTAAATTAAGACTTTTTTTTGCTGCTTTTAGTTCTATGTGATTGTTTTCTAATATGTTGCCATATTCATGAAGAGAAAAGAAATAGACTTTTTTTATGTCTAGTGTCAATTTGTTCAAATAAATGAACCTAATTATCATAATACACAAGGGCTGTTCCGAAAAAATCCAGCCATAAATGCCTCTATTTTTCATATTACATGACTGGGCCTTTCCAGACAGCCCTCGTATATAAAGTACCTCAAATTACAAATGGTTTTTGTTTTGTTCTTTTTTAACAACTCTCATCTTTACTATCCTATACAAGAGATTGTTTTCTCACCCTTTTTAGTTTACCTTAAACAAAATTGTCATGTAAAAAGCAAAGTGAAATGGCTGGCAGATCATGTTAACCAGGACAAAGCAGCATCTCACAGAAAACCTTTAACCTGAACTAAGACAACCTGCATCCCCACCTGTGAGAAGGGAGAGTCAACGTGTCTGATACAAGAAATCTAGGCAACAAGACCCCAGAACAATTAGAAATATTGCGGGGGTGGGGGGGAAGCACACAATTGTTTATAACTAACCGTCATTACCAAGAAAAATTACTTAGAATTCCAATCCAGATAGCTCTGTCTTGTAGACTGGGCTCAATTTTGAGCTATGGGCTTATTCGGGTATTACTAGCCCTCTAACTCACAAAAGTAGACCTCAGGACAAGCCTTCCACACTACAGGGCTCTGATTCAGTGCTGGTGAATTTACTTATTGCATTTCAGGCTAATTAAAATAAGGTTGTGCTAGCTGCTTCACTGAAAGTCTAGTAACATGAAACAAAAGAAAATCATAATATGCCATTGTCCTTACCAACTGAGCAGAAACTAAGACCAATTCTAGATTGGTTATAGTGCCCAGCATATTATGTTCCACAAAGCCAAATAAATCTCTTTTAAATTATTTCACATAATAAATATCGTTTACATACCTGATTTTACTGAAAATAAACAAGGCACTTTTTTCTTCATATTTAAATCAGTAACTATTTATTAAATATCTATGATATACAGAATACTCTACTAATGATTGAATTTAGATTAAGGATAAGAAATACTTACAGTTTTTCATTGTACCTTCCCAATATTTACCATGAGTATTTTTGTAGTTAAACATAACCCGGGTTATTTTTTCAAAACATTATTTGTCTTGCAAATAGTGTCTTACATTTAAAAAATACACATTTATACTCCTTTTATAACTTACCTAAACATGTGATATTTTTACCTTCCATCAGGAGAAAAAAAATGACAATTTTTTTTCCTCTCATGGGGAAAATACACTTCTTCTGTTCTGGAGATATTCATAACATTTTCTATTTGGTGAAATTCTAATATTGAATATTTGACCGTGTCAAAGTCAGAAGTAAATTTACCAAATGGTGCCCTGTTGCCTATTTCCTTCTCAGAGTGTGTCAGTAAAAGTAACATCAAAAAAATGGCTAGGAAAGCAGAAAAGCTCCAGACATTTCAATTGGGAAACAGGTAATTCTTAGAAAAATGGCTCAGAACGCTGCTGCAAAAATCTCATTATCTACAGAAGCTCACACGCCTGTCTGCTGCTGCCTGAGGAAGACAAATATGACTTCCTCTTCTCTTCTTCCTTCAGATCCCCTAAGGGATCACCTCAGCCGAAAAAAATTCAAAACTCAGGCCTCGGCTGGGAAGGTGACCCCTTATGGTGGTATTCCATGGATTGCCTTTTGACCTCGGGGTCATAACGATGAACCCGAGTTTCATCACCTGTAATGATCTTAAGAAGTCCTCACCTTCTTTTTCAAAAATTTCAAAAGAATTGGAGGAACTTTTTCCACTATTAAGAATTCAATAATAGCAATCTGTTTAAACCAAATATCTAAACACTCTTTCATTTTGATGTCCACTGGGTGAAAAATGTAATCATTTGTGTGTGCCAAGTCAAGAACAATGGAGGGGAGATACCATGTGACTACACAGAACCAGTTATATCCAGGTATGTCTAATGTAACAAAAATGTTATGGCGAAGGCAAAATTTATCAGCCCACCCTCTTAGTATCCACATGTCCTGCCATCCCCATATAAAGGAGAATACAGAAGGGCCAAAATGATCTTAAATAGCTAACAGATAATGTATAGGTAGAAGGTAGGATTAAGTCAAATTCTTTCCTTATGGTATTGGTCAAAGAGGTATAACCTGTGATGTAACAATTCATCTTACAGTTGCTGAGATGAATGATAGTTACAATATAATCCACGTTTAGTTATTTATTTACAGGGTTTTGCTCTTTGATCCACCCTTATTTCCTTGACCACTTGGATAGGAAATTTAAATTTCTTAAATACTTCCTAAATACTCATTTTGATTATTTAACAAACAAAACCCATACATTAAATGATTATATATCTATATTTACATTACTGTTTTTCTATTGAGAGTATACTAGGTGCAAGACACTGTGCTGAAAGTTACAAGATGAGATGAAAACAGAGCTCTGCCTTTCCAGTATTCACAATGAGCAAGATGAAAACACAATATAACTCAAGGCAGATTGTGTGCAACTAGGAAGGGGCAGAGGAAGAATTAGAGCAGGAGGGAGTCCTATGAGGTGATGATGAGTGACTGAAGGCAGCTGTGGAGAGGAAATGTTTTGGGAGCTATAAGGATTCTGACAGATAGAAATGGAGTAAGGAAGAGGGAAGAGGCCGGAGTGAGCAAAGGGAAGAGAATGAAGGACTTGCTTGAATTGGGCTACAAACAGACACCACAAACTCAGAGGCTTGTGGAGGCCAGCAATAATGAAAATCCAGCAGCCCAGGTGGGAATGTTGGTCCAGTGTTATCAGAGCTTCCATTGCTAAAAAGGAGGAGGAAATCCATATTCTACGGTAAAACTCTGATTTTAAAATGTTAGTACCTTATCCAACCAAAAGCCAAATAAACTAAAGCCACGTGTGAGTCAAATAAAGCACACCCATAGCCCATATATGGCTCAATGGCCATTCGTTCGCAGCTTCTGTGTCAGATACCCTGTAAGATCCTGGCGAAGGAATTACGATTTTAATCATAAGCCCCATTCCCACTGAACAATATATATTTATATTTTAAAATTAAGCACACTAAGCATTAGCTCATAAATGTTCTTGCTACAGATTGCATGTCTTTGATTTTCTTCATCATTGTAGAGCTCTTAAGACTATCATTTGCAAGAAGCCTGGAGTGAAGAAATGAAGCGAGAAGGAGAAAACAGAAAGGGAAGGCCAGTGTAACCAGTATTTATCAATCTCTGAGCATTGAAGACTTTTCATTTTATTTATTTCTAATAATACTAACTTGGGAGACAATAATGAAAGTTTTTGTAAGAGAGGAAAATTTGACTTTTCTGAAATAACTATTAGCTACCTTAGTAAAATAATGTACCGAATGCATGTGGTTATTTAAAATTTAATCTACTGTAATGTATAAAATATCTCCATGAATTTGTGAACATTCTTCATTTTCCCAAAATTGTTATCAATTAATTTCTCAAAAACTGGGTTCCTTTCCTTTAACATAATAAGAAAAAGGGTAATAATAACAGGTACGTGTCAAGAAATAAAACGAAGGCCTAACACAGCCTCAGTCCTGTCTTTCTTTACAAGTGGGTTTGAACTGAGATGAAATGCTGCACCAGTGAAAAGTATTAAGTCTATTTTTTTAAGAAACTTAAATTCTAAAAAAAGAAAGCAAATAACATGTCATTATATATAGAAAGTTTCTACTTTCAATCAAACAGGCCAATGTTAATATTGGATTATCTATGTTAATACTCCTAATCACAAAATCTTATGTGTGTGATCTGCCACCCAGGTAAATCACATTTATCTGAGCTTCAACGTAGGGTGAGCTCCTCGGGAGAATCTCTTTTAATAGTGTCATTATGTACTCTTAGAAACATTTCAAACTAGAAAGTTGGATAGATATTTGAATTGAGCTTTTCCCAATAGTGGTGCTTTTTCAATAACATAGTAGAGTACCTAATGGAACATAATGAAAAAAGATCAACAATGAAATCGACAGTTTCAGAAAAAGGCAAAAATCCACCTGACAGTGCCCCTTCTGCCTACAAGCTACTGCTTCACAGAGCAAGCACTATAGAGTGTGCGAGGATGTAAGCATACATACTTCCAGCTTCAGAACAAAGAATAAAAATCTAAAAAGGTAAAAATGAAAATGTGTGCTGTTCTGCTGCAATGTAGCTGAGAGTTATAAAGGCCCTGAGAACAATATTGAGTTTGCAGTGGCAAAATCACATCACAAAAGATTTACCTTCACTCTGCAAACTCAATATAGGGCAATAACAGTCTATTACTAGCAGAGCAATACAACATCAAAGGAATGTTTAAAAGAACTAGACAGAACCTTTAAATCAACACAATTGAGTTATCTGCCCCCAAAGGAAGCACCATGGGAGAGCTCATAGCAGGGTTTTTCAAGAGGTATTACTAATTTACCATAAGTTATATTTAATACACTTTTTAAATGTGGTTTGTAATCTCTCTCCACTTTTTAAAACACAGAGCAATAAATTAAAAGAGAAACAGTCCCCAAAGAGCAAGAGACTGGTACAAAAAAAATGACAATAGCTTTATTCTTTGGGGTTAACACATCAAATAATTCTTCCACAGCGGAAAAGGCTGTATTGAATCTTTCCTTTCCTAATTTCAATAAGATTCTTCAAATCTAAACCTAGAGGAATAATAATAAATTTTTACTCTTTATACTTATAAAATTAAGCAATATGCAAATTCTGCTAAAAATAGCAACATTCATCATAACATTTTAGTAAAATAGTGAGAAATTCTCTTTAACATTTCTAATAGAGAAATAAGCAATTTCATTCTGCCTTCTTAGGACTGAAATGAACATTTGAGAAACTGAGTTTCTTATTCAGGTCATGTCAGAAATGGTAGGATAATTTATTGTGGAATAGTACTGTACATTGTTGGCAATTCTTAGACATTTTAATTAGCATTTTACTATTTTCCCATACATTCCTATTTTAATTTTTATAATAGTGTGTTTAGTTTGATAAAGTATTATAACATTACTTTTCTACATTTAAAAGGTGTTACTTTTCTACATGTATAGCATAGGTTTTATTGTTATAAATTTTAGTCTAAATTCATACACATGTTTCCCGTGAAGATAAATGGAAATAGTGAGTACTTCCAAAACTTTTAATCATCTAATCATCTATTAATGTCTGATACTTGCACACACAAAATCATACATTTTATATGATGCTAATAGAACTGCTCCTCCACTTCTTTCAAAAGTTATAAACTTTTGCATTTCGTTTAGCATTTTTGTTTTGGCTTATGTTATCCTGATTTATACCAGAGATATTTATGCGAAAAGGTTATAAATTCTAGATAATTTGTATCTATAATAGCTTTTCAGTACATGAATTTTTTTAGTGCTGGAAACACACCCACAACAGGTGCATGAAACTGCCTATAACACATGGCATACGGGGGAAGTACTAGGGTTTGTCCCTTTTGATATAGAATGGTTTTATTGGTGTCATACTGTAAGATTTTATAAATCAGACCACATATGGATTTATACTTATGTATCTGGTGTTAGAAAATATTTAATTCATGTTTTTAATGCTTTTAATTTTATAGCCAGCTTCCTAAATTCTTTACAATTGACCTTTATGTCAATACTATTTCATTTGAAATTGCCTATTACCAGATAATCTTTTTCAAATATTTGAATTGTATTGCTTTTGTTTTTTGAAGCATGTTCTTTTATTTTTAACTCCATCCAACTTCTTTATACTAATATTGTGAATTTAAGTGCAAATTTTTTATTCGTATTTGTTACTCTTGCCTAGACAGTAGAAAACTAATTTCATCAGTTATTACACACTCCTGGTGTGGTTTTTTGAAGTTTCATTATTAGAAATAATTACTGTGAAAGTGATAGAATTTTCATAATTATATTGATTTGATCAGAATATGTGTTCCCAACATATGTTGGCAAATTAATCAAAGTTAGCTTGTTTATAATTGCCAGACCTAGTTCATTAAAATCACAACTAAGAGTTCTCATTTTACCCCTATAAATTCAACCTACTTTAACTTTGATCACTAAGATTTTATGGCCAAGAAGCTTCATATCACATGCAGTTCTAATATGATAAAAAGAGCCACACTGAAGATTGTTCACTGCCTGAGGTCAGTACAGCAGGTAAAAGAATAAATACTTTGGAGTCAAATCTGACTTTGAAATTCTACTCAACTAGTTAATAGTTGGGTGACTATAATTTAGTTTCTCTTCTATAAAATGAGACAACAATACTATTTATAGGCTGCTATAAGGATTAAACCAGATAATGCTTATAGAATGCCTAGCTTTATCAAATATAGTATATACTCAACAAATGTTAGCTATTCTTATTAGGAAAATATGTTCAGAAATACTCTGATGCCTTCCAATTCATGTCATGAGTATTATTAATATAAATTTCATTCAACCATAAAACCCACTTGCTGTGATTAAACAAAATAAGAATGTTAACTCTTATGCAGAGATTATGGAACCAACACCTGTTGCCTAACAGTACTGGGACTTGTACCAAATATCAATGAATGAGTAACCACCCTAAACAGCTATCACAGTCATAAGGCAGTTGGGTCTACAGTTCTAGACATGTTTGAGAATTGAACCAAGTCACCTGCTGACTATAATAGTTATTCAGAAGAGTGATATAAAATTTAATGTTAGTGATTATCTGTTATGATATGACATCATGTGCATATTGCCTTTCAAGTCTTGCTTGAAGGACATTTTTTAGCAATGATATTTGGTTTCAGTATTAAGGGTTAAGCACCATCAATTTTTACTAAATCTTACCTGTAATAAAACTACAATTAAATGTTATCTAGCTCATGAGTACTTTTAGTTAAGGTAGAGAAGATCATACAAGGTCTGATAATTAAGTTCATGAACTCATCCTAGAGAAAGTACTATATGCCTCATTGCTGAATATCACTATGGTCACCTTTGAAGTATTCCCCTTGGGAAGCTATGCACCAATGCCAGTGCCTAATCCACCCTTCAAAGAAATTTTGGAACTCTTTTTCTGGAATGGCCACCAGAGCTGTCCGCCTATTACCCTTGATGTCCTGAATATTATAAAAAATGGCCTTCTTTCAATATTTCCTTTATCTTCAGATAAAGAAAAAAGTCATTGGGGGCCAGATCAGGTGAGTAGGGAGGATGTTCCAATACAGTTATTTGTTATTTGTTTACTGGCTAAAACCTCCTCTCACATCATGACAATGGACCAGCTCACAGATTGCCATGTGAGCTGATTCATTGTCATGATCCAAGAGCCATGAGTTGTTGGTGAAAAGTTCAGGATGTTATCATCTAACTTTTTCACACAGCATTTTCAGCACTTCCAAATAGAAAATGTGGTTGACTATCCAATTAGTACAAATTCATAATGAACAATCCCTTTGATATCAAAAAAGGTTAATGACATCATTTTGACTCTTGATTTGGACTGACAAAAGTTTTTTTGTTTGTGGAGAATTGGCTGACTTCCATTATGCACTTAGATGCTTTGTTTCAAGGTAGTATTAGTACACCCATGTTTCATCACCGCTGATAACACAGCCCAAAATATCGTCTTGCCTCTCCAAATGTCTTGGAAAACTTCTACTCTCCTTTGCTTTTGTTCATCAGTAAGCTTCTTCGGGACCATTTTTATACACACCTTTTCATGCCAAAATTTTCAGTTAAGATTTTTCTAACTGTTTCTCTATCAATGTTTACTTGGTCTGCTGTGCTTCTCACAGCCAGCCAATGATTTTGATGCACAATTCTACAAATTTTTGCATCAAAATTTTCATCAATTCTGCTCCACACTGGCCACCTCAACCTCTCTTTATTAGTGAGACTTTCTCTCCCTTCAGAAAAACATTTAATCCATTTGTACATTGACGTTTTCTTCATAGTATTATCTTCATCAATTTGGACTAACATGTCCATGATTTCACTTCCACTCTTGCCAAGTTTAACAAGAAATTTGATGTTTGTTCATCACTCTAATTCCAGCTTCAACATTCTCAAAATGGCACACAAACACCCAATGACAATGAACACCATTCAGCAAGACACCACCACACGTCGGCACGAACACAGCTGTGAGACACAGATATACCAAGGTTATGATACCTTACCGAGTTGTTTGTACAGTGCAGCCAACGTAAGCACACAGTGGCAAGTTTGCAAACTTAATTGTCAGACCTGGTATGACTATTGTCAAAAAGAAATAATTTCTAGTAAAGATGGCTTTCCAGAAATTTTAGAAAATTTAATACATCACTCTTTCAACAGTGAAGCTTGAAACAAAAATTTATAAAATATCTTATGAAGGCTTTATTCAGTTTTTCTCAATATTTGGTATTGCTTGGCTAACTTTATGCTTGGATTTTATTTGGTAATATTGCTGCTCTGGACTAACATGTTGCTCTTCTTTTTAACCACTTCCTATGAAGAGGCAGAAGTAGACTATCCTTTCATTATTTCCAAGTGGACTGCTATAACTCAAACAGTGTCTCAGAAGGCACTCTTCTTCCTAAAATAATTCTGTGAGTGGTAAGAAAGTTAACATTATCTTGGTAGGTACATTCATAGTTCACTTAATATATATTTACTTCTTTCATTTGTGATTACATGTATTTAATTGGGCTTATTCTGAGTCGACTTTTTATTTCCAAATTCTCTGTAGACACAATCCATGTTTTCCACTTTTTCTCCATTTCCTCAGTATTTGGTACAGTATTCTCAAGAGCACTTAAATGTGGCATATAGAGCAAATGTGCTCAAATGTAACAAAAGGTTTGTCTAAGATGCACTAAAAGATCAAGATAGTTTTAATGGCCTAAATGTTTCCATTTCTTTCTATTATTATTATTATTATTATTATTATTATTATTATTAATAGGGATGAAAACCTTTAATGAAAGAATTGATTCTACTCTGGCATACTTTCAGGTGTTGCACAACAAATATGAATAAGTAAATCAATGAATTAACACACGAGGACAGGTAAGATAATGCAAGCATCCTTCAGTAAGTCAGTCAATTAAAGCAAACTAAGAATTTCTCGTCATGAACACTAATGGTCTTTGTAACCTTTTCAAATACAAAATGTAAATATTACATAACTTTATATTTCAATGGAAGTTCATAAACAGGGTCCCTGTTCTTCCTCATCCTAGATACTATGCTGATCATAAAACAAGTGTAAGGACCTAAAACTTCAGTGAAATCTGGCTAATGGCTTCAAAGAACCAATTCTAGTTCTATTATTCATAAGTCTGAGAGATAACTGATGTGTTAGAGAATTACCTCAGTCTGAGAATTAATCCCACTTCAATCCCTAATATATTTCAAGATTTGCCTAATCTTTTGGTGAGATTTTGAGTGTGATGCCAAGATTTTTCAAATTAAGGTCTGATTAATTAATGAATATCAGCCTAGTCTTATTGCCACCATATCATATAATACATTGTTCTACTTACCACCTGTGTTCTACCTACTCTCTTCTCCTGCTAACCCTCCTAACAAAATTTTAGGCCTCCTTCAATATCTGACTAAAATATCATCTCTTTTCTCAATAATTTCAGGACTGTATTCCAAACCTTACCATTCACGTGCCCATCACCTCCTTCATTAGTTCAGCAATTTGTTTATTCAACAAGCATTTTAATGAGCATCTGTTATATACCAGGATTCTTCTCTGTACTTTCTCTGAACCAAATAGATAAAATGTCCTGCCCTTATAATGTTCAATTTTAAATGGGATAATAATTAATTGTTTCTTCTATATTCTCATGTTACTTTATTATTGCATATGTCACACTTATTGTAGATAGATGTTTATGTGTCTCTTTTACTGATATCCAGAATGAGACAACACTTACCTTTTCTATTTTTATCACCAGCACCCAGCACATCGCCTTGCACTATGACATAAAGGAAGAGACAAAATGTACTTTACAGTTTGGAAGCTCCCTATTAAATTTGAATGTGCTCAATATTTATGTTTTGGTTACATATTGTTGCTTAAGAAACTAGCCTAAAACTGAGTCTATTAAAACAATGCTTTTATTTTGCTAACAAATTTGTTGATCAGAAATTTGGAGAAAGCTCAGCAGAGTAGGTAGTTCATTTCTGATCCACATGGCTTCAGCTATAGCTATGGTGACTGAGGCTGAAGGATGACTACTTTATTCACATTTTTGGTTCCTTGCAGCAACTCTCTCTCTCTATCTCTCTATCTCTCTGTCTTTCTATCTCTACCTCTCTACCTCTCCCCCACTCCTCTCTCTCTCTCTCTCTGTCTCTCTCTCTCTCTCACCCACTTTCTGCCTTACTCTCTCTTCCCATAGGTTTTCATGCTTCAGGGCCTACTCATGAGGTATGGGATTCCACAGTGTGATGGACCTCAGGATAGCCACACTTCTTACATGGTAGACAGTTTCACTAATAAGAAGCAGAAAGCAGAAATTGCAGATAAGTAAAAGACTTACACTAGGAGCTGGCAGTGAATCATTTCTACCATATTCTAATGGTCACAGCAGTCATGAAGATTGCCCAGATTTGTGGAGATAGAGAAATAGATATCACTTGTTGACAGTGAAATGTCAAGTAGTAGAGAAGGGCAGTGGAATGGGTGATATTTTTGTGGTCATGTTTGGAAAATACTCTCTGCCATAATTTATGATGATTGTCTAAATTGTCTAATTAACCATAATGTGTTCAGAGAAAGCAGATCCTCACTGAAGTGAAATTTGAGTTGTTATTGGAAAAAAAAAACCTTCTTTTATCTCAAAGTTTTCATTTTAAAATACAAAATGAGTGGCGATTAAAAGCATTGAGCAAGCAAAAAATCTAAAATCTTCTAATATTAATATTTTAAAAAACATACATCAAAGTTATTAAAGTGGATTTAGTGTTTTTAAAATTCAAAATCTTTGACATCTAAATTGTTTCTTTTTAAAACTTACAAAATTTTGAGTTATTTCTCTGATATGGATTTTTTTTAATTCATGTTCAATGCAACTGTACAGTTTTTAGTCAATATTATCCTTGATTCTTGGACTAATGTGAGATGTTCCCCAAGTCAGTCCCAACAGGAATAACAAATCCTAGTACATGTCACATTATTTTCTAGACTTCCTTCATAGAACTCCTTTCCATAGGATATGCCCTGATTACTTTCCTATGACTTACAGTCCACTGGGGACTCAACTATTTATGAAAGGAAAAGTGTCCACATAGTAGAAAGCTAAATGATTATATTTTCTGGGAAATTATGGATATGTATATTCAGTTGTGGTTTGGTGAATATATTCATATTTGTGGTGTTTTAGTTTAGATCATCAACTTTGCATTATGATCGTAGAGCAAATTGTTCATAGCTCTTTGTCTTCTATCACTGTGACAGTGTTTATAAAATACGTACATTAAAATCAATGTCTATTTGGTTTTAGTAATCCAAGATGGCAGTTATAGCTTTGTTGTCATCTAAATTCATGAGTTTATTTAAACGATCAACAGTATTAATACAAGGCAAGAGATTGCCAGGATGCAGACATAGAAACTCAAACTTGTTACCTGTGGTTGAAAGCCCCTTTTTAAAATAATTTTCCTTAATAAAACATTCAAATTGAAAATAAGCCAAATTCCCTTAGGAAGCTACTGAAATGTCTCTCCAGAGAAGAAAATCTGATATTGAAGCAGAAATTTTTTTTTTTTTTTTTTTGAGAATCAAATTAGGAGGTTTGGCCATTAAAGAGGCCAGTGTGTATATAAAAGTCAAATTAGGCCTAAGGAGTTGGTGAAGTAACCCAAAGAGAATCCTATTTACTCTCAGTACAATTTTCAATACCATAGGGTGGGTTACTAGAGTCCTACACTGTTGATATGACACTCCTGTGACCCACACAAGGCATAATCTTGTGATGAGAGTGTCATTACTTCTAAATGTAATCATGTTTTCTGTGTGCTAGACATAATCAAGCTTCCCAGAGGTGGCTGTGTCATAACAATAATGTAAATCTAGGATGCTAAAGCTGAACTATTCATCTCACATTGATTTACAAAGTGTTCACTAAAATAATCAAAAAGCATTTTAAACCGGCTATACATTTATTTCCACTTCAGTATTGGAAATATATTGTAAGTTTTTTCTGAACATTCATAACAATCAAGTTGAAGTGATTTAATGACATCACAACTCAATTAAGTGAAATCTCAGGATATCTTCCATCTTATAAGTCTACTAAAAACAGCCTTCTTGATACACCTAGTTCCCAGATCTTGGTCTCTAATATCATTTCCCATTTTAAAATATCAGGGCTCCTTGGAGAAATGGCTGAGTCCAGGAATGGGACAGGAAATACAGGGTCAAACAAAAGTAACACCCTTTTTAAAGTAGCTGTGTTAATGTAGTTATGATATTGTGAAGTTACAGAACTACATGATTTTGTTAATAAAAAAGGGGTATTTTTTGTGCCAGTTCCTGTATACAAAATGAGCCTAGAACACCTCATCAGGCCAGAAGTAAGGAAGTGCTCAAAACAAACAAATAAATACCAGAGTATGTTACAAAGACTCAGGAGACACCTTCAAGGTATTCCACTGGTCAAATCAAAGACAACTTGTTCACAAAATAAGTTAAGTTCACTAATGAATTATAAACAATTCCAAAAGATTGGAATTCATGAGTTCATATCAATGATAAATAAATTAAACAGGGGAGAAGGGAGTACTGTAGATTACATTAAAATGTTAAATGCCAACGGGTAAATGAGGCGGGAGTAGAAGAGGTAGAAAATCATAATTTGTAATCATCATAGTAAAGATTGGATCAGGCTAGAATCACTGATGGATAATATGTCTGGGGAGACATTTTGACGAAGAGCACATTATTATCATGGTCTTAAAGTGTCTCTCCATAGATTGCTTATTAGTTGTAAGGAGAAAAATAATAATTATGCAGTGAAGAAATCAGACAATGCATTGACTAGGTGACCAAAAATAATGTCACCAGTGAGGAGTCTGTGGACATTGTGTGCCTTCAGGTGAGAAGGCTATATATAGTATCAAATAAGTAGGATTCTGAGAAAAAATACCTGATGAGAATCTAAGCATAAGTTAATATGCAATAAATGCCTAGTGAGGCATTCTTAAAAAATAAAATAGATGGGAGATTGTAGTCTTCAAAACAGTCAATGGCATAGAAGACAAAAATAAACTTTGTGAAATGTTTTGGACTTAAAAAGACTACAAAGATATGACAACTAAGTGAACTACAACACCCTCTCCACCAGAGAGAGAAAGGGTACTCGTATTGCTCAGTTCCAAAAATTGAAATGATAAGGATGGTAGATTTAATCAAGATATTCTATCAATCATAAATTTACTGAAGTTGGTAACTGAACTATGGTATGCAAAAGAATATCTCTAATCTTAAGAAATATCCACAGACGTATTCAGGGGTAAAGGACCATGATCTATGTAGCTTGTCCTATGTATTCAACGGTTCGAAATAATAGGTATGCAAGAAGAAAGAGCGTGTGCAGTAACAGTGGGAGAGAACATTTAACCAACAGTGAATCTAACCAGGTAAAATGATAAGTGAGTCTGGGTAATGAATATCAGGATGTTATTTGAATTATATTTATTCTTGCAACTTTTCTGAAAGCTTGAAATTATTTCCACATAAAGGTTAAAAAAAAAACCAAACCAACCCAGCTTTGCTGAAGCAGCTACATACGAGAAGAAAAACATTGTCGTTTCCCACTGGCAAACTTATTCCAGTGTGTAACGGAGAATGCTTAAAGCCATTATGCAGAAAACCAGGAATTATTGTGTGCCCACATCTCAGGTGAATTTGATTCCGATTAATGTAGTAGGCAGTCGTGGTAGTTAACTAAACTGCCTTCAAATCAAAGGCAGTGTAGTACAGGTCATGGGATTGGGTTAACTGTAAAAAGCCTCGTTCTTAAGTCCCTAGGTGATACCCGACACACTCAAGCACTAACTTTGTAGGCTTGGGGACAGAAGATAAGCAAAAAGTCACACAGTGGTTCCTTTGCATTTGGCCCAGTAGCCAAGTTTAAAAGGACAAATAGGCTGTGCTGCATAGAAGGTGAAATGCTTAAATGTCACAGAAGCATTGTTAGGATCTATCTGTATGCACAGCAACTATCGTGTGTTCCAAAAAGAAGAGAGTACATTTCATGAAGGGAAATGAGAATAAAAGCCTGGATCCTGTTTTAGCATTCCCAGAAGGCTCAGAAAAAAATCTTTTAACAATTTAAGTGGTGTTGACTTTACTGACCTACGCATTGTGTCAGCCTCAAAACCAAGGGAAAATATACAACGTGTTTACCTATTTCTCGTCTGAGGGCAAAACAGGGAAGCCCATCAGCATTAGTCTTCTGGTGCTTTTTTATGTTTTCTCGTGTTGTTGTTCTCCTTTTATCCCTGTATCTTCGAGTCCCCCTCTCTCCTTCGTCTTCATTTTTAAAGATGGCACTTACTTTCTAATAAATTTTAAGAGCTCTAAATCTTGACTGATTCTTTTGCCTCATATACTTTCTATTGCAGGCTATTATGAAACCTGGTGGTGAAACATTTATTTCCTTTAAAAACACATTATGCCAAATCCAGTTTTTATGCTTTTATATTTTTCCTTCCCTGGCAAGATCATTTTTCTTTATTTTTTTATTCCATCTTATAGGAAATAAAGTATATTTCCTGGACAAATGGAATTATTTAGCTGAAATTATTTGTAAAGTTAATTGATTATTTTATACAGTAAAATATAGTAAGTAGTTTATACTAACTTTCTATATGTTTCCAGATAAATTGAAATTCTTTGGATGAGGTTGTGATGCTGAATTAACAGACAGAAATGTTAAATAACTGAGAATTAAAGCTTTCATAAAAAAAGCCGGTGGGGGGGGGGCACAGAGAAGGCTGAGCCTCGCAGGAGAGAATATTTAAGAACTCCTTCAGTTCTTAAGTGTTCTGTCACTTTATAAATCCCTGTTTCAAAACAGCAGCTTCTTTCTGTAACTTCTTCTGGATTCTTTTCTCCTCCCTTCCCTTCCCCTCCCCTCCTCTCCCTTCCCCTCCCCGCCCTCCCCTGTCCTCTCTTCCTCTCTCCCACTCCCCACCTCTCCCCTCCTCTCTTCTCTTCTCTCTCGCTCTTTCTCTTTCTTTAATGAGTTAGAAGATGGCAGTTCGGCTAATTCAGTGAAGCAGAAATGGAAGGGGGACAGAAGAGAAGTCTGGGTCTCCAATTGCAATCCTTTCGCTATTAAAAAATAGGGGGTGATCCCCTAGGGCATGTCACTTCATTTTGTGGGAGATTGTTTTCTCTTAATTAAAACTTGTGAAACATAAAGAATTAAATCATTGAAAGAGATTAGAATGTTTTACATGAGTTTTATTTACAAAATAAGCAAATGTTGAAGAATACAGATCTCGGGGTCAGAACTCCCACCTTTGCAGATGTTTCCCTAGGCAAGTTACCTTGCCTTAAGTCCCAGTTTCTTAGTTTGTAAAATCGTAGTAGTAAAAATACCTGCCTCATAAGTTTCTCAGAAGACTAATTGAGATAATGAGCAGGGCACGGTAAATAGGAAGTGTTAACTGATATGAATTATTGGTGTTTTCATTACAGTTGTATGAAGATCATTCTCTTGACTGTCCGTCAGTCACGGTGATAGCTCTGTTCACTCCACTTGAACAGCCCTTTCAAGACTCCATGTCCCATTATTGTGCCCTCATTTTTCCCAGGCACAATTATAGAGTTTTTAATACCTTTGGGGATTATAAATTCATGTGTCTGGTTCCTCTTACCGGGCTGATTCAGTGCAGAAACAATGTTCATTTGAGCACTGAATCTTAGAACCGAGCCCAACCCACATTCGACCCAAAACTCATTAATGTTATTAGGTACTAACCAGTGCAAGCCCTTCCGTGGGCATCTAACCTGTGATACGTCATTCTTACATGAATGTTACTGCATTCTATCTCTATGACATAAGGAGTATCACAGCATGATCTTAATTTTACAGATGCAGTAAGTGAAGCACTGAGAAGTTGAAAACTTGATGAATATTGTCACATAGTTAGAGGTAGAGCTGGTGGTTTGATGCCAGTCTACCTTTCCAGAGAAACTGTACCCTTACCCACCTTTCATATTGCCCCTTAAGGAATGTGCAATATATATAAACATGCAGACATGCTGTCATTCTTCTAAGGCAATGATGAGGTCAAGGATATACATTATAACCAACAGACCAAGTGAAACTAGCTGGGGCATAGTCTAAGCAAGGAGTAATCCTTAATCCTAAAAAAAGAAAACAGATTCCCAGGGTGAAGCCACCTCCTAAGATCACTCATTTGATTCAAGTGAACCATCCCCTAGTCCAAGCATTCTCAAACTTTAACATGCATCAAAATTACATAGAGGGCTTGTTAATATACACATAAGGAGATCCCATCCCCAGAGTTTTTTATTGAACATATTGGGGCTCTTTGCATTTCTAGTAAATTCCTTATAATGCTGGTCTGGAGAACAAACTGAGAAATGCCACATAGCCCCAAAATCAACTTGATTCCTTGGATCATTAAGTGAACTCACACAACATCAGCAAATTGTTTTCTATGCACAATCATGCAACTTGTCATCACAGATACCTGATCATGATTTCCATTTCTAGATTTACAAAATAGCATTTCAGCATAATCTGCAGCTGTATAGCACACTTTTCATGTGCCCACCAACATTTACAGAATGATTCACATTTTCCTGGACATCAAGGAAAATAAAAACTGAGAAGGAAATACAAGTTTGCTTGAATTTCTGGGTTTTGTGTGAGAAAATAGGTAAAACTGTTCCATGAGCAATATGTAAATTATATTATATGGTTGAGCATTTTCCTGAGTACAAAGCAATGTGGCACTAATGGCAGAATAATGTTTTCAAGCTATAAATGATTTTTGGCCACCCTCACTTTGTTTTACCCTTTTCCTATCCCCCAAGGCAGATGGTCTGCTCTCAATTCACTGTACTCTAAATTCTCTTTAATTCCAGAGGAGAGATTGGGTGATGAGGAAAAAATAGTTACAAATCAATCTTACAGCTTTGATTTTCTAAAGCCTAATCTCTTGAGACTATCCAAGATGCTTCCAAGGCAAAAATCATGATGGAATTAGGAAAGCTTTTCTCTCAAGGCTTAAAAACTATTCCAACATGGGAGGGTGAACCATCAAGAGAAGGTTATGGTAGCAGAGGTCCCTGTGTGGTGGCTAAAAGAACCCTGTGCTCTGCTCCTGGGCAGATCACTGTGGAGCCAGAGAAGAAATGCTGCGTAGAAGATAGGGCCCAGGCAGTCTCACAGTTTTCCACGCTCTTGTGCAATTTAACAAAACCTGGAAGATTTACACACAGCAAAACAAAGCACAGTCGAAAGTGATGGGGACTTTTGCCCAATTTGACAGGGACGAAGACATGAGAAACAACTAAGTGGTTAGCAACCTCTGTAGGGGAATGAGAAGATGCCATCAACTCCACAAATGATTCTTTGGTCAGATACACTGCAGTGTAATGGGGAACTATGTGACTCCATTCAACTTAAATCCCCTGAGACATGATAAAATTGACCAAGATTAGTTGCCTATAGCCCTAAAAATTAGTTTGCACAACTGAATTTGTGAACTGAGAATTATGCTCCTAACAACCTAGATGTAGGTTGACCAGACATACGATTTTAAATGGGACAGAAAACAACAATCCTGTCCCATTTCAAATACATATGGTCAGCCTACTGACACCTTGAATTTAATCCAGTGAGGCTAGGTTAGACAGCAAAACCCTAAGCCCTCATACTTAGTAAAGATCCCTAAATAAAATTTACTATCTCAATGGAAGGAAAAAAAGGTTTTGGGAGTTCCAGCAAATATTTCTAGGAGCCAACATACCACAAAAAAAAAAAAAAGAAAAAGAAAAAAAAGAATAGTTTACAGCAAGCATGTCCAGCCTGCAGCCTAGAACGACTTTGAATGCAACCCAACAGAAATTCTTTTTTTTTTTTTTTCATTTTTATTGTTAGACTTATTGGGGTGACATCTGTTAGCAAGGATTACATAGGTTTCAGGCATACAATTCTACAGTGCATTGTCAACTTGATGTATAATAAGTTCACCACCTAATGTGACTTCTCTTTCCATCACCTTATATTTAGCTCCCCCTCCTCTCCCACCCCCTCCCCTTTCTCCCCTCCCTGACCCACTCGTCCCCAAATAAACATTAAACAATGATTGTGTCCATGGGTTGTTTGTTTGTTCATTTCTTTTTTCTTTGCTTTCAGTTTTATATTCCGCATATGAGTGAAGTCATACAGTTCTTTGTTTTTTCCCAACAGAAATTCTTAAAACAGGATTTGGGGGGGAACTTTTCTTTAGCTCATCAGCTGTCATTAGTGCTAATGTATTATATGTGTGACCCAAGACATTTCTTCTTCTGTGGCCCAAGGAAACCAAAAGATTGGACACTACTGGTTTACAGAAATCCCAACTGAGTGGACTGCAGTACCTGCATCAGATATAGTTTTTCCTTCTGCAGGTGCAAAAGTCTTTTCCATTTACCTCAGCATTTAAAACCTTAGTCTTAGAAAATGACAGAGAAATACCTAAAATTCTGAGTGACGATTCTAAAAAGCGTCTTTCTGATGTTGTTATTTCACTACCCTTCTCCATTTTCTCATGTTTCTTCCCAGGACAATACCAACATGTAATTAGCACTGCACTCAGAGAATGATATATCCCAAAATTGGGTGTAAAATCTTATCAAGTTTTTAACAGTTTTATCACTAAAAGCAGTGATCTAAATTCTTTGTTAAAGTGTCTAGTTAAGTCTTTTACAAAATAATATTGTCCATTTAATTCTTCCATTTTTAAATGGCTGAGAATTTTATTCATCACAAAATGCCATTAGTATTTAGCATTTTCTTTGGGAGTGCAAATCATTTTCCTTTCTAATTTTTCAGCTAGTTACTATCTTCTCATTGCTGATTGGAGAACTGAAAAAACAGCTACTGCAGGGCTCTCTGACAATCAGGTAGACATCTTGGGAACACTGATGGAACTGATAACAGGCCATTTTATAGGGCCTTAAAAGCTACTCAAGAAATGAACAAGGTCCATTAGACTTTCTGTCATGCATATGATGGGGAAAAATATACCACTATAAGATCCACTCAATTGTCTTGCTGTGACAGCAGTAGCTATTGTGTGTGAGAGGTTTGGGGAAGGTGGCTCCACCTTGGTGTTTCTGCTCTGCTGGCTAGTGGGAGTTTCAGGTACGGCATCCTAACAGAAGGGGCTTTGTGATAGGCTATCAGTGACAAACAAGAACGACAACATGCACCCCAGTGGTTTGACAAGAAGGAGAAGCCCAACAAAAGGAGAATGACCTGCTTCAGTTTCCCATTTCAGTCTAACATTTACTTCCTCACACAAAGCTTAGCTTGGTGTGTTGGTGTCCAAATCACATTTGAACCTTGTACAGCATGATGAGAGTCAAGCTGAGATATTTTAAGTGGATTTCTTTTCTTTGTACCCTACTTTGAACTGCTTTTAAACCTGCAGATGTTTGGCAAAGCTGTCTAAGTTAAGAAGTTGAAAAAGAGAAACAGGAAAGTATAATATTAATGTTTCATTTTTAAATATATATACACACACATATATGTATATAGTGTGTGTGTGTGTGTGTGTGTGTGTGTTAAATATGTCCTATAGCCCAGTATTTGATGTATGGATAAATGACAGTCTAAGAGATAAGCTTCCCTTTTTTCCTCATAAAAAGAATTACTTTTTCATCAAGAGCTATGCAGACACTAAATTCAAAAAGTATTAATTGAGCACCTACTACTCCATATTACACATATCTTGGTGGGAGAAACAGATACAAAGATGACCCCCACATAGCATGGTAATTTGGTCTCTATAAGGAAACTGAGACATGTAGCAAAATAATTATAAGGGATGATATATTGTTATCAATACCACATTCCCTAGCCAGGCACCACCAAGCTTTCTCTGTATTTCTTAACACACCAATTCTACTTCCTCACCTTTTCACTTCTGACACTTGACATACTCTGTTACCTGAGAAAACCCAATAAGACAAAAGTCACTTCACCTGTCATTATGAAGAAGTTTTGCATGTCCAAATGGAACCTAACAGAGTCTAATAGAAACAAGGGCTAATCTTCAGTTTTGAAAGCTAAAATTCAAATTTGTTACTATAGCAACATGGAGTCAGTCGTTTGTCCTAATTTCTCTCATCACTTATTCAGCCTTTTATTTCATTTTTCACTCTCTTGAAAAAAAATAAAATAAAGTAGCATGCTTTAGCCATACTCTTTATGCCAGGCAGTGTGCTAGCACTGGAGATAATGTGTCTCATTTAATCCTCACCGCAACCCCCTGAGGTCAGTAGTATGATCTTCTTACTGAAGGGGACACTGAGGCTCAGCAAGATCCCTCATTGAGATAGGATTCAAGCCCATGTCTGCCGAATATCATGTTCTCTATGCAGCACACTCTTTGTCAACCTGGCTCCTTCCATTGTACACAGAACAGGAAAGGAGTAGGGAAGGATGGTAGCTGCTTATGAATTCCATCAGGTATTTCACACCTTTATTATTAGCACATGTTCAAACACTCCTTTTAAAAACCGCTTCTTGAAAAGTAGTCAACCACTATTGAGCCACTCTCCTGCTTGGCCCCACCCCTACTTCTTTGGAGTGTACTCTTTATTTCTAATAAACTATTCTTTCACCACTTAAAAAAAAAAAGTAATCAACCTACTAGCCTACATCAATCCTTGCTTTCACTGCCAAATTTTATTCTTTAATAATTTATAGACTTTTTAAGTACAGTTTTAGATTTGCAGGATAATTAAGCAGATAATATGTAACCTTTCATATAGCAATTCCTCATCCCTACCACATTAAGTTTTCTCCATTATTACCACCTTGCATTAGTGTGGTTGATTTGTTAGAGCTGATGGACTAATATTGATACATTATTATTAACTATTGTCCATAGTTTACGTTAGTGTTCACTTTTGACATTATACAGCTCTATGGGTTTTAACAAAGAAATAATTACAGGTATCCATCATTACAGTACCATACAGAATAAATTCACCACCCTAAAAGTCCCCTGTGCTTCACCTACTCATTTCTTCATTTCCTCCCTCCCCCACCCTCAGCTGCTGACAATCACTGGTCTTTTTACTGTCTCTATAGTTTTGGTTTTTTTTCAAACTATTATATAGCTAGAATCATACAGTAAATAGCCTTTTTAGACTGGCTTCTTCCACTGAGCAATATGCATTTAAGGTTTCTCCATGTGTTTTCATGGCTTGATAGTTCATTTACTTTTATTGTTCTAAATACCATTTTAAAAAAATTACTTTCAGGTGTACAAAATAAACAGGACTACATCAAACTAACAAGTTTTTTGCACTTCAAAGAAGATGATTAACAAAACAAAAAGACGTTCTACTAAATGAGAAAAGATTATTCGCCAATGATACATCTGATAAGGGGTTAATATCCTAAAATCTATAAAAAACTAATACAACTCAACACCAAAAAACAAGCAATCTCATTAACAAATAGGCAGAGAACCTGAATAGACATTTCTCCAAAAAGAACATACAGATGCCCAATAGACGTATGAAAAGATGCTCAACACCACTAATCATCAGAGAAATGCAAATAAAAACCACAATGAAATAGCACCTCACACCTGTCAGAATGGCCATCATCAATAAATCATCAAGCAAGTGTTAGCAAGGGTGTGGAGAAAAGGAAATTTGTGCACTATTGGTGGGATCGCAAATTGGTGCAGCCAATATGGAAAACAGTCTGGAAGTGCCTCAAAAAATTAAAAATAGAACTACCTTATAACCCAGCAATTCCACTTCTGGGTATTTATCCAAAGAAATTCAAAACAGCACTTTGAAAAGATACATGCAGTTCTATATTCATTGAAGCACTATTTACAATAGCCAAGGTACAAAAACAACCGAAATATCCATCAATAGACAATTGCATAAAGAAGAGGTGGTACGTATATACAATAGAATATTACTCTGCCATAGAAAAGAATAAAATCTTACCATTTATGACAACATAAATACCATTTTTTAACATAAACTTGTAGCACCTACAATGTTTCAGACTTGCTGATGAGTACTGCGAATACAGAGATGGATAAGACACAACACCTACTTTCAAGCATCTTACTTCCTAGCATTGGGAGAAAGGTATGTAAACACAGAAAGTAACATTTAGTAGGTGTTATATAATATTGTGTAGTTACTATCATAAAATTCTATCAAGTCCAAAACAAAGGCAATGTGGGAAGAATTCATTTCACTCCTGGTACAGAGAGTCGGGAATGGCTCCCTGAAGGATTTGGTGTTTGAGCTGGACCCACAACAGGCAGAGCAGAACACTGAAGCCAAGTGAAAATATTTTAGGAGGGACAGCAGGACACTTAATGAGAAAGGCGAGAAGCCCAACTAGAAGTTGGAAGAGTTGGACATGAAAATGTTCACCCCTCGGGTCCCATCTAGAACCTGTAATCTCTCTCTCACTTCCTTAAGAGTTTCTTCTCAAATGCTACCTCATTTAGAGGCCTACCCTGAACACCCTAGAGAAAAGAGAGTACCTCCTTCTTACCTCCCCACTGTTTCTCCTTACTGTTTCTCCACAGCTATTATCAGCTTTGATACGCTAAATATGTATTTGTATTGGTATTGCCTGCCTCTGCTCAACAGAATGTATGGCCCTAGGGGCGGAGACTTTAGCTTTTTCCTGGCCGTGCCCTAGCATTTGTTGAGTGAAGAAGATACAAAGCAGTTTCATCAGTGCCTGAGATTCTTCTTGCAGAGAAAAAGCACTACAAACAGTCCCCCAACGTTTGATCATTTGACTTTGTGATAGTGTGAAAGTATTACACATTCAGAAGAAGCTATACTTCAGGATTTGAATTGTGGTCTTCTCCTGGGCTAGTGACATGCGGTATGATACTTTCTCATGACGCTGGGCAGCAGCAAGTCACAGCTCCCAGTCAGGCACACGATCACAACGGTGAACAAGTGATACTCTACCTTTAGTATTAAATGCGTTTTCAATGTATGATATTTTCAACTTACCATGGATATATTGAGATATAACCCCTTGGAAGTAGAGGAGCATCTGTATGAAGAACATATCAAATCTTGCCAAAAAAGAACACTCTAACCCTAATTAGTAGATTTGCAACAACTGCTATTAAATCAACAACACTCCAATGCCCAGACTCTAATATTGTTTTATTTCTCTACATTATATTGGGAGACAGAAAAAAGAATCTCAAGACCTTTCACAATTGTCAGATAAGTTTACTAACCTTCACAGACAGAAATTTGAACAAAAATTTGTTTCAAGTTCTAATTCAAGGCCTCCTCCAATAAATATCTCTTGTTGCACCTAACACAGCCTGGCACTTACTCAAAATAAGGACATAAATTAAATACTTAAACCATTACCCCAGAGAAAAGCTCAACATTGGCACTCAATTTCTTATTTTTATACAGCACACGTTATAGCCTTCAGGGTTTGAAATTTTTAAATGATCTCTTTTATGCTTAGGTCTTGAGGGCTACCACGGGGAAGCTTCCCCCGGCAACGCTGTCTTGGAAGGCTGGGTGTGAGGAAGCAGCGTGCTCTGAGCACTACTGCGTACGTGCTTGAAATACCACTGCCCCAAGACCTGGCTAAAGCCCCAAGCACTGATTTCAGTGCTGAAAATGACATGAGAAGGGATGACCCTGTTGTGTGACGATGGTGACTATTTCAGTTTGGAACAGAATTGCCCAGGGTGTTACTTTGCCCAGGGAGCATTTTATGAAAAGCAGTGGCTCGCATCATCCCTTGCCTTCTCAGTTCTTCGATCTTTTCTCCAATCTTCTCTACCCAAACCCATTCATCCATGTCTAATGTCATAACTTTGGACCTTGACACCACTAACCAATATACCACAGCAAAACAAACAAACAAATAAACAAACCATCCTCAGTGTCAAGCTCCCACTTTTTGGACATTTATCCCTTCCCTGTTTTGCCCCTTTCCCCACCTCCAGTGCCATTCGTTATTCATCTAAGTGAATGGTTTTCCATTCCTATCATCTCCCACCCTCATTCCTTACATCTCCCAGTCTAGATCCCATGGACGATCATTGTAATCATCTTGCCTTTAACTCTTGTCCTCTTTCTCTCTTTCCCTTTTTCCCATTTAATTCAATGTTCAAACTCAATTGTTCACCTTTTCTGCACCTCTGCCGCAGAAACTAAATGTTCTTGAGGAACATCAACAATCATTTATAATAGACTGATCTTTCTCACCGATCTTAGAAGAGCATTCACCAGTGCACAGAAATCCTGCTGCACTTCCCATTAGTTGAGGCAAGTTTCAGCTCTTCTTTCTCTTCAAACCTCCACCACACCCTCCTCCCCCCAGCTCATGAACTCACTTCGTTCTTCCCTGAGAAAAGAGTAGCGATCAGATGGGAGCTCCTCCAACTTCCCACCACCCGTGTTATTGACTTACCTGCATCTACAGTCACACTCTCTCCCTTCCTCTCACTACAATGGAAAAAAAAAAAAAAAAAAAAAAAAAAAAAACGTGTCCCAGTGCCTAAAAATGCTGTCTCCACCCTGCTTACTTTCTGGATTTTATCCCCTCTTCCCACATTCAAGAAATTTAAGCCTGCAATTATCTTGTGACTCTCCATGTAGCCAGCAGTAGCACTCCCTGTCTACTGGATCACTTCAATAAACATAAGCATACAAACTATCCACTTATTAAAAAACCTCCTTTGACCTCACATTACCAGTGATTACCTCATTTTTATGACCCTGTCACAGCAAAACATATCAAGAGATGCTTAGATTTACTGATGTTTTTTATCATCTCACCTTTTATCCTCAACCCATCTAGTCAAGTTTATCTCCCTTTTAACCACCAAAATCGTACTTCTCAAGGTCACAACAGTGCCCAGGGTGTGAAACTAATGGTCATTACTCTGTTATCACTTGACTTAATCTTACAGCAGTTTGCTTGCATCTCGAAACCCTTTCTCCTCTTTCATTCCATGTTATAACATTGTCCGTGTTTTCTTCCCATTAAAATCGACTCTCTTCTCAGCCTCTTTTGCTGGCTCAATGCTGGGCTCCCTACATTTCTTCATCTAGACACTCTGATGAGATTTCATCCAGTCTCCTGATGTTATTATCTGTGTGCTGTTGACGCTCTATTTTGAATCTCTAGCTCTGAACTCACTCTGTGAGCTCCTAAAATTGTTTCTCTCTTTGCCTTCCCTAATCACCTTCCAACCATTTGTTCAAGCGAAACTCCTAGAAGACATCTTTGACTCCCCTCTACCTCTTACACATCCTACATCAGGTGATACTTCCTAATCAAGCATCAAGTCTGGCCACCTCTACCTAAAAAATATCTTCTTTATCTGTCCACTTCTGTTCAACTCTGCTGTTACCACCCCTGTTCGTGTCACTGTCATCTTTTGCTGGTAGTACTGTGGTAGCCCCTAAACATTCTCCTTTGTGTTTTTTTCCTAGAGCCCCCAAATCTATTCTCCATATAGCAATTCAAAGGAACTTTCAACAATGTAAGTAAAATAATCTTAAGTTCCTTGAAATTCACCAGGGCTTGCTTCCCTTTACATTTAAAATCGATTGCAAACATCTTTTCTTGCCTAAATGCTCTTTATGATCTATCCCAGTCTGTGTCTCCAACTGGAGCACACCCCACTCCTCCCACTCCTCACTAAGATCCGGTCACACACGCTGCCCTTCTTTGTAGTCATCAAGTTCACCAAACTGCGTCCCAATTCAAAGCCTTTGAAACTGCTTTTCTTTCTGCCTAGTGTGCTCTTCAGGTTTCATTTCTATATCAAGAAATGTCATCACTAAACATCTTATGTAATATGATCTTCCCTCCAGTCACTATTATTAAATGACTGTTTTATTTTTCTCGTAGCATTTATTATTATCTAAAATTATATTATAAATCTTTTTTTAAATTCATTTTTATTGTTAGACTTATTGGGGTGACATCTGTTAGCAAGGATTACACAGGTTTCAGGCATACAATTCTACAGTGCATTGTCAACTTGATGTATAATAAGTTCACCACCTAATGTGACTTCTCTTTCCATCACCTTATATTTAGCTTCCCCCCCTCCTCTCCCACCCCTTTCCCTTTGTCCCCTCCCTATTAGAGCTTCAATTTTTTGTCTATCTCCCTCTAGAATATGACCTTAGGAGAACATGGCCTAGTAAAATCTAAATAACTTTTAAAATAAGTATATAGTTGGAAGAGTCACAGTACCCAATTTTAGGACTTACTATGAAGTTACAGTTAACAAGAAAATGTGGTACTGGTGAAGGAATGGACACATAAATCAAAAGAAAAAAATAGAGAATCTAGAAAGAGAACAGCATGCAATATACCCAATTAATTTTTTTACAGTGATACAAAGGCAGTTCAAGGTAGTAAGAACAGTATTTTTTTAATACCATTAAACACCCATATGCAGAAAAATGAACCTAAATCTAAACCTCATAAATTAACTCAAAATAGGTCATAGATCTATATGTAAAACATAAAACTATATCATTTTTAGAAGAACTATAAGAGATCATTTTTATGACCTGGGATTAGGTTAAGCGTTATTATACTGAAAGCACAATCCATAAAAGAATAAATAATGAACCTCATCAAAATGGAAAATGGCTCTGAAAGACAATACTGGAAGAATTGAAAGACAACTACAGACTGAGAGAAAATATTTGCAAATTATATATCCAAAAAAAGAATTTGTATCTGGAATTTCAAACTTTCAAAATGCAAGAATAAAATCATAAACAACTCACCACCCAAAATGGATGAAAAAATAGAATATATTATCAAAAATTTTGCTTGATGGCAAATCAGCACAGAAGGTGCTCAGCATCATTAGCCATTAAGGAAATGCAAATTAAATCTACAATGAGATGTCACTACACACCTATCAGAATGGCTTTTAAAAAACTGATCCTACCAGTTTTGACGAGAATGCTCATCAGTTGAAACTCTTATATGTTGCTGGTGGTGAGGCAAAATGGTATAGTCACAGTGGCAAACAGTTTGGCAGTTTCTTTAAAAATCAAAGGCACACTTAGCATACGAACCACCACTTGCACTCCTGCTAGGCATTTATCCCAAAGAAATAAAAACATAACCATACAAAAACCTATACACAAATGTTTCTAGTGACTACTAGAGATTGTAAAGTTATACACATGGTTTGCACTGTATTGCTATTGGAGAGTGCAACTTTAGACTCATGTCCAACTTCTTTTTATACGTCTTCTGGATGTCCCACAAGCATCTCAAATTCAATTTGATTCGACATGACCCAAATTCAACTCATCATTTTTCCCTAAAACACCTTTATGGGATTATTTATTTATTTATTTATTTATCTTTAGCAGGGGTAAATCCCTGGCTGGGAATCGAACCCAGGCCATGGTGTTGAGAGCGCCGAAGCCTAGCCACTGCACCTCCAGGGAACCACCAGATTTTTAATTTCTTGATTACTGGCACTATGACACACTTATTCAAGCCAAAATATTAGTAGTCATCCTAGACTCTTTTAAAGCACTCAACAGCTCATTAATGTTTAGATCTCACATTTTCTACCTCCTTAATCACTCTCAAATCTATATATAATTCTGCATTTATACTACTATCTCTTTACTTTATCTCTTCTGATTCTAATCACTACATAGTCCCCTAACTAACCTTCTAACTCTCCCTATCACCTCCCGAATTCCCACCTCCATCAGTCTAATATTTACCCTGATGATAGGCTAATTTTTGTACAATTCAATTTCACTTATGTCAGTCCATAAGCTCAAATTCTTTTGGTGGTTTCTTCAAAAATAAAATTTAAAAATAAAATTCAGACTCCATGCTTGATTCAGATAGAACTTAGGTTCTTATTTCTTGCCTCTGTGCTTTTAGATTGTGTTTTATCTTATCTGAACTATGATTCCACAATTTCATCATTTTAGGTCACTTATTAGTTATCTCAAATTTTCCTCCTAAGGAAATCTTCTTTAAGTGCCACTACCCAAACACCCTCTATGTTTCTGCCATCATTTGAACTAGCTGTCTCTGATTTCATCTACCAGTATATCCTGATAGACTAGATTCTTTGAAATGGGGTCATTTCTTTGTGTTACTTCAAATAGTCAAACCCTGACACTTAAAAGGTACTCAATAAATATTTACTGAATTAATGAGGCAGAGCAACTTCCTCTTCATTTTCTTCTCTCCCTCTCTCTCTCTTTGTCTCTCTCTGCCCCCATTCATATCTCTAGCGAATACGGTTTATAGTCTGATAGAAATGCCAAGCATGTGAAAATTAATTATAAAACAATTTAATAAATGCTAAAAGAAGAGAGAGTATAGCTTCATAGAAGTTTTTGACATGTTTTCTATGTAAAAAGTAGAATTGAGTTTTCCTTCTATAAAGAACTTTAATCATAATTTCCTACAAGTGGAAACTAGGAAGAGTTCATTTCAGATCACATATTCTTCAGTGGTTTTTGTTTACAGATGTACAAATTAGCCTCTTTCTTTTCTCTTCCTTCTCATAAGCAAAGGCAGTCATTTATTTTAAATGTGGATATTACTAGTTCCTAATAATTTTTGTCTGCATTACTATTACATGTGTCATTATTGCTAAGCTTAGAGACAAATCTCCAAAAGCTACATTTTAAAACTTTAGATTTCCATTTGATAATGTATTTCCAACAATGGAGTTCATTCACAATCTCAACATTTTATTTGACTTTGACAGTGTTCTTTGCGATATATGAGCACCAAGGCATGGATTCTACTCCCACATGGTAAAAATTCATAATAATCCTTCAATGTGCATTGTGATAAACACACACACACACACACACACACACACACACACACACAACCCTATGGTGTATAAATTACTATCCTCTGAAACAGATAAGAAAAATGGAGCCAGGACACACTGGGTTACTCCAACAAGAACTTACTGGTAGTAATTGGCAAACCTAGATCACCGAATTGAATTCCAGTGTCTGCTCTGCTTCATCACAGATAGCTAATGTATTTGCATTATTACAAATCTGTTTCCACAACAAACGAAACAACTCAAAGGGCACTCAAATTGACAATTAACCTAAATTTTATTCTTGATATCTAATATGATTAAGCTTCCCTTTAATGAGGCAAAGACCATTTTTCATAGCTTAGTTAAGGATATTTACATTTATCTTAACATGCCCTATCTGTTCATTTGATTAAATTTTTGTACGTACAAATGCATGATAAAAATACAAATGATCAAAACATAAATATCACAGCAATAAAATTCTGTTGGCCTATAAGAAAGAGGCTTGAAACAAGCAGAAATAGATTTATGTTTTGTTAGTGTTGAAACTTCGTAACTGAAAGTTCTTTCTGTAAACTGTCAGCATATATTATGAGTCACAACTGAAATCTTTGTGACAAATAAACAGAGGAGATACTATCTAAATTGAGAGAAGATGAAGGATGAAAAGGAAAAATGGGATGAAAAATTAGATATATAAGATCAAACCGAAGAAAGTATATTTTATCCCGTATTTTGAATAGCTGTAACAGAGTTATTCCCTTCGTAATCCTTTTGTTTCTTTTATTTCTTCTGCGTATTCAATCACATTTTCAATCCAATTATCGTATTATTTTGCAGAAACACTTTGTGTTCCTTGGTGGATTTATTCAGCTAATTAATGTTTTAAAAAAATTACTGAAAGCAAATATTGCAAGAAATAATTTCCAAACTGAAATTTATACACTTGAAAGTTGATTCCTACAAAAAATGATTTGGCTCTCTAAAAAAAGAAGCAATCCATCAGCTCCACAGACCCAGACATGGGCCTGGTAGGATTTCTTTTTCATAGGAAATTACTGCTATGACTGATTCCTGTTAACCCTAGGGGGAAAAAATCCAATGGCAAGCCCTAATCAGAGACTGAAACAGAATGTTCTATTGTCTGACATGATTATCTTTGTATAATAGTTGAAAGACAAATTAAATGTTTTAGAATCAAGTGAAATATTCATTTCCTTCTTAATTTCACAGGGCTACCTCACTTTAAGTGAATTACTGCTAGGTGCCTTTGCCCCTTAATTTCTCTCACATTCTGATAATTAAATATTATTATATGGGGGGACCCCCCAAAAAATCAGAATTTATTTATAAAAAATTGGGTATTTATTCTTACACATTTAAATTTCAGTCACCTTCAAAATACTCACCATTTGACATCATACACCTATCAAGGCACTTTTTCCACTGCTCAGAACCGTTTCTGAACTCATCAATTTGGGTGCCTTTTAGTGCTGCGGCTGTATTTTGTTTCGCCTCTTCCACATCGCCAAAAATATTTCATTTTGAGGACTTTTTTCATCAGGGAAACAAAAAAAAAAAGGTTGCTCAGGGTGAGATCAAGTGAATGGGGTGGTGGGGCTGGTGTCATGCAGTTTTTAGTCAAAAACTGCTGAGCACTCAATGCAGTGTGGGCAGATACGTGCTCATGCCACACATTGTGTGTGTAAATCACCCATCATGACATGGGCAAGCATGTTGAAAGAGTCTCCAAAAAGAAATTCACTGAAACTAAACACAGCCTCTCACAACAGCACCAGCTGGTACACTGATGCAGATGGGGTCTTAGAACACTCACCTAGCCTGTACTACCTGGGTCCTTCCCTCCAGAATAGAATTCCTTGGTTTTTTGTGCCCCACCCCTTGTCTATCCTACATTTCATTTATATGCAGACTCACAACTCACAGTGCAAGACAGTCTGCGGTTGAGAATTAATGCGGCCTGTCCTAGTAGCCCTGCCTAGCTGTAATCGCTGCCTCAACCATTCCCTCAAACCATCCCATGATGCTAAGGATCATGGCAGACATACCTCCTTGCCGTATATTCCTTTCTCTTGTGAGCAGTTACCACCTCCACCACCACCAAAAAAGGCTATTGCCAGCCCTGGCAGTGGAGTGGTGACAACATAAGAATATTTATGTTTGGTAGCTCTTTTTGCTGGTTGTATTTACTTTCGTTCCTATGGTATAAAATAGCTACCGTATTTTTCCATGTATAAGACCATACTTTTGTCTAAAATTGTTACACCAATAACTGGGGATCATCTTATACATGGAAATAACCAATTGAGAGGGTTTCTTAACATTAAGTTAGAAAAGTAGGGGTCATCTTATATATGATGGTGTCTTATACACAGACAAATACAGTAAATACACCAAGCTGTATCTTTTAGTGGAAAATGCAGAGGCCCAAAATGTTCCTGAAAGTTAAGACTTCCTGTGTTTTTTTCTGATTGCCCACATTTACTAAACATGCAGATAGTATTTTTAAATGTCACAAATCTACCTCAGCATTCAACAGGACGTGTTCGCCACGTAATGAAACAGTGAATTGAAGGCAATACCTTTGGGAATATATTTAAATAATGAATCATGACTCAGTGGTGTTCTACAGCTTGAATAAACTGTGCCTTTCACTATGACACAGCAGTGAAGCATGGACTCTGGAGTTGAAAAGCAGTCCACCCTCCAACGACTGGCTGTGTGACCTTGACCAAAGTGCTACCTATGTCTATTTCCTCATTATGTAATTTGAGATAAGGATACTACCTATTTCCTAGTGCTATTATTAGAACTGAGATAATACATGTAAAGTACATAAAACAGTATTTTTCCTGAAGCTAGACCTCCCTGAGTTTTACTCTTTACCAGTTACTAAGAATACTGTAAACAAAAAATATCCCAAAATAGTATTCTTTAGTTGTAGACACTATGAAGGCACATAAATAATAATATTCAAAAAAATACTTTTTTATGGTACAGATTTATTTCAGGTAGTTCTCAAATTCATCTTATTATTGTTTTTTGTTTACTTCTAGGCTCTTCGATCTTATTCCTCAGAACTTGCTCTGTTGTTATATAATTATTATGGAAGAAGGAAGCCCAAGACAAAAAGCCAGTTCTAGAATCATTAGTATTTATAGTAACATAAGCTAAAAGTGAGGTTTCCATGTTAACTGCTGATGCTATTTGTACTCAGTACTGTCTCCCATGGGATGAGCATACTGTTTTAAAAAAATAAGGCACCAAAGCAGCTAAGACAATTTTATAATAATCCCTCCTTCTAAGTTCATTTTTCCCTGCCACCACTTTTATCTTTATTTCTTAGAGAAGAGTCTGATAGCCTATTTTTGCTCACCTAATCAAGTTAAAAGACTGATATCATCAGCGAGCACTTCACAACTGTTTTTGCCAATATACTGGCTGTTTTCATGTTTTCCTTCCTTTTTAAATGCATCTATAATTTTTGTTTTAAAATTGAAGTGGAAAATATTCTACAGCATAAAGTTTTTGTTTGTTCTAACATTTAGATTGTCCAGATAATATTATATAAAATAGAAGAATTATAGACATTTTTCATATGTTTATGCTGAACTGATCTTGTTTTTTTCATCTCTGCTTCAAATTAGTAATGTCAAGTGCAATCAGGTTCTTCCTCTGCGATACAATGTTTCCGGTACAATGTAATGTTCAGAACCCATCTTTTCAAATACGTACTATTTAGGTTTGTCTTCTTCATGAAATGAGTAGCTAGTGATATCATTGCTCTTTTTTATACTGGCGAAATCAACATTTTCTCATTTTACCTCCTGAATACAACACTGATTAGACGTTTGAAAGATATTTGCTTACAAAAATAAATGAATTCATTTTCCTCTCAATCATAAGTCAAATCTTCCTGGGGATCTTGCACTTTTTTGTACAATAACGATTCCTATTCTTTGTTCAACATCTCTGAATTGGCTTTGATATTATAACGTCGGTGCTTAGTGACTGACTGCTGGTTTTAAAAAAAAAAAAAAAGGAAAGAAAAGACCTTCCAATTAGAGCTTCCTGTGAAACAGAATTCAAAATGGCTCAGTTGCTGACTAACTTGAGGGGTATTTATTTCTTACCGATTCCCATGTTCTTACAAGGAACTTGTTTATTTTGATGTATAAACTACAGAATAGGATAACTGGAGCTGAAGGGCTCATTTAAGACAAGCCCCTTCTTCTAACCCAGCAAGTCATGGGGTGTTAGGTGTGACCGATCTTAGAGGTCCCTCCGGTAATTAGAACTGCCCGGAATCATGTTTTATATTCTCATTTAAATGTTTATTTCATGGGTACCTCACGCTTCCTTTCCTGCACAATTGTGCACAGATTTTATATGGCTTCCTTTGAGACTGCAAACAATATTCTCCCCAGAAGGTATGTATAGAAATATATACCATGGTTTGGTTGTTTTATAGCAGTTACCTAACCTATATGCTCTTTTTTTTTTTTTAAGGCAGCCAACCCCTGCAACACTTCAATGCTTTTTATTTGGGATATTGTAATAAAATAGTTCTGGGTCATTTTTGTTTCATAAGCAAAATGTAAAATAAGTTTTCTAATTTTATTTGGATTTGAATGAAGTATTACTTTGAATTTATATATAAATTATTATCCCATATGTATTCCATCTTTCTTTCCTTATTCACTCATGTTTACATGTTATGTATCTCACTGCTGCATTTTATTTAAGCTACCTGGAATTCTTTCTGCAATGAGGGATAGTATGAATAAATTAATTAAAGTACATTTTGAAATAATTACTTTTCAAGTGGAAAAGTTATTAACTGTTGAACAATGTTGTCATCAATTTATGAGCTATAAAAGAATATATCTTATAAAATGAATCACTTTTTTAATAGAAATTTATGTCTCTATTTTATAAGTTGGTGTATTTTCCTTTAGATGGCTCTCAATTGTCCAGCTTCTGACCATGCTGTGACAACCTTCACCCACACTAAAACTCAGAGCTGTGAAAAGGAAGCTCAGCCCAAAGCTAATTGTGTGAGACATTCAGTTTCAGGCATCCTAAATTGGACCCTAAGTTACAGCAGCAATATTTCTGACCCTGACATGACAGACAGGCAGGGAACCCACTTTTCCAGGCAGATGCTTCTCCCCCTCCTGGGAGGACAGCAGAGTCTCCACCAAATGACCTCTTGCTCTGAGTCATGGCTCAGGAAGACCAAGAGATCCCCCAAGAACAAGCAGCAGTCAAGCTGACAATAGCATTTGGCCACGAAATTTCAAGTATGTACTGAGCAAAAGTGAAGAAGAGAAAATGTTAAAAGTTATCAAAACTTTTGAGCACATAAAATGTTTCCTAAGCATATTTTTTAATTTGCTCTTTTGGAAATAAAATATTGTGACTGAGGATCAGCATTCTTCTAAAACAAAAAAGTATAAACTTTGTTTCCAAAACGATTAGTCTTAGAAAGGATATAATTGATTTGTACAGTATACCATCTGAAGATAGTTGAAATCTTCCTGACAAGACCAGTTTGGTAAACAACCAGTTTGTGAAGAAAGATGCTTTTTTAAAATTGGTATTCATGATAAGGTTTCTGTGAAAAAAGAAAAGAAAAGAAAAAATAATCCAAAATAAACTGATAAATGTGGGTGATCTATCAGGTTTTTATGGTTGAGAAAATTTAGAATTATCTTTGGGCAAATGCAATGGCATTTTAAGTCAATAATCATGTTTATTTGGTAAGACTTATTGTGAAGATATAAATTAGTCACCTGAGTCCCAGTAAAAGGCTGAGTTTCTCTTTATGTTTTGCCTTTTATTGTCAAAGCATTGACAGTAGATGTTTGCTTGCTATAATTAAGAAAAGAGAGGTCGGTGCTTTTTGCAAAGGCTTATGTCAGAGTTATTGTCTACATATAACAGTGTAAAAAGACTTTGAAATAACTACCAGCAATCACCTAAAACCAGTGCAACGTGGGTTACTGACACGTAAAACTTCCATTGCTTCTAAAATCACGATCTTCAAAAGGGGTGGCTATTGCGTCACCTGTCTCTAAATGCCATCACTAAAAACAGTGTTAGGTTCTCAACTCAAGACTTCTCGTCTTCTTTTGAATCTCACAGAATGAAAATATGGCCCACTATGTAAATACTCACTAGTACATCCTTTAAAATGTACATTGGATTGTACACAGTTGTGCTTTGAGCTTTTTTCCCTTTTCTTTATCATGTCCAGTAGAGATCTCTGAGAAGAGTAACTTAGCCCTACGACACTGCCGTTTTCCAGGCTGCCTGCCAAGTGAGTACTTAGGAGGATGGCCTTTGCGCTGAGAGGAGCGTGTTATCCTCTATCTGTGCACTAGACCCAATCCAGGAGGGTCCCAGGAGGCTGGGTGCTGTTATCTGATAGCCCTTTTCCATTTCTGACTAAATAGATGTCAGGAGTTTCCAAGAGGTTAATATTTCAATTTAGACCAATAAATACATTTCTTTATTGGCTGCCTTGAATTTATGTCATATTTGTATTATTTTTAGTTTCTTATTCTCAGAAATGTGGATTCTATCATTGATTTCTCTATTTAGAAAAGATCTTCAAGACTTTATTGAATCTAATCAGCAACTTCCCAATGCCATTCCATGTGGATTCATAAAAAAAGAGTAGCTCACTTTTCCCCTTCGAAATGTATAGGATTTTGAGGGCCTAGGGAATCTTATTGTGTCATAATCATAATGTTCTAAAATGATATTTATTCTTTATTTTCTCAATTTAATTTAACAAATTAAATTGACTTATGTTCTTTTCAAAAGTCACTTTATACAACTATTATTATATTTGATGACCCCAGTCTACCATGGCATGAACACCATAGTAAGGATGTGATTAGTGCCAAGGTTTGCAACCATGACCGTAATAAGAGAAAATTTTGTTCCAATACTTATGCCAAACCCTCATAGCCAGAGATCCTAATTTAATAAGTCTAGGTCAGTGCCCCCAGCAACCTAGACTTAAAGTTTCTATGTCTTTAGAAACTTTAAAATAATATTATTACTTAAAAAAATTGTTGTAAGTAATTCTACATGCAGCCAAGGTAGAGAACCACTGACTTAGGGCCTAAAGAACTTGAATGCCTTTGTTTTTATTAGTGATTTGCAAAGAACAGAGTGAACTGTAACAAAGAAGCTTCACAAACTATTCTAAAAACCTCACTTCTGTTATAAGTTTCAATGATAAACTTTATAGAGAAAGTCAAAATAGACCCCACCACTCTAAGTCTATGCTTCCCAGTCGCTGTCAGTAATGGGGCTATTACCTGGCTACCTTGTATGTTTCTTCTCCTTTATTTGTTGTAGTTTGGGGACTTTACAATCCATTAATCAAGAGGTAGGGAAGTAAAAAAAGAATGTAAGGGGGGAAAAAAGAAGGAAACCAACACTTGCTGAGCTAGATCTACCAAGAGTCAGCACTGTCATCACCTGTCTCCTTTCATCCTTTCAGCCACTATGAGGTGGGTGGTATGAAATCCACTTTATGGGTCTGAAAACTACTTCAGTAGGACCGTGCAGTCTTTCCAAGTGCCCATCACTAATAAATGGTGGAAGAAGGATTCTAACCCTAGAGTCTCTGGCCCCATGTTATTTCTACCCGCTGCAAGGAAAGATCAAAGATTTTGTTTTTGTTATTTTTCACTGGCCATGGTGAAGGGGTAAAGAAACAGACAGGTAAGAGAGATTAGAAAAAATACCTCAGCAGAAGTTTTGTGATTATTATGGGACTGAAAGCCATCAACTTTTCATGCCACCGTGAAATGACCTCTTGATTTTACACTAGTGCAAAAAAGCCAGCTACTGCTGTGCATTGCACATCATGGGGTTGAGAGCGTCGTGTCCGTCTGTGTCTGGACAGCACAGAGGGAAAATGCTCCTCACCTGATACGAGATCTGCTGCAGTGGCCTATCACTCAGTGCAGCTCCCACTGACCCCGTGGCCTCACTGGAGGGCAACCTCCAAAGACAGAGATGGGTAAATTAGGAAGAACATTCAGGAGAAAGGGAAGTTCTCACATCTAGGTTACTTTGGTTAACTTGCTCTACTCTCTAAAGAAAATTAAATGCTCTTTCTCATTCTCCACTCCCCTTCTCTAGTGATAGAGCTCTCATTTCTCCAGTTTGAATGAGAGTATGGAGAGCCTGTGTGTGTGTGTGTGTGTGTGTGTGTGTGTGTGTGTGTGTGTGTAAAACAGACATGAGAGGCCCCTATTAATTCCTGCAATCTCATATTGTGGGTATATGAAGAGAGAAAACTCTGGAATCAAACTCCATTGCAGCTACAAGAACTTGTGTAAGAACCTAACTTCAGTGGCAAGGTCTTGAAACTGGAAGCTATGAGAAGTCATGCAGAGTCCTTTTGGGGGCAAAGAGAGGTCCACCTTACTCTGATGACAAACTGAACAACTTACATACTGTCATGGAAAGAAAACATGAGGGAATTCCCTGGTGGTGTAGTGGCTTAAGGCTTCGACGCTGGCTCTGTCAATGCTGTGGCCTGTGTTCGATTCCCAGCCAGGGAGCTACCCACATACTACAAAAAAAAAAAAAAAAACATGAGAAATGAACTTGCAGGTATTATTAACATAACGAGTATGCTTCTATAATTCAGATTAAAATACTGAAATGAGTACGTGTTTGGTCTTGCACTGGGTACCAGGAGATTTTTAAATGTTTCCCAAATATCTTTCAAATCAAAATGGAAAACTTTTATGAATATTGTGCAGTATAAACTATATTCAGAGATGTGTATGAGTGTCACACTTGTATGACAACCAAGAGAAATACAGCATTTGCTCTCACTTGCAAGTTCTGGCTGATTGGTTTGGAAAAGTTGGTCCCAGTATGTCTCGACTTCAACAGCTACTGAGCAACTTGACCACAAAGCAACATTTTCACATCACCTTAATTTACCTGACAAACTTACATTTTGTATTTTTATTGCTCTTTAGGGTGTAAATCTTTATAAAATTAATAGAAATTTTCCAAAACACTGGCTACACTAGGATTATACTTGTGCTAGAAGAACAGGGTCACTGAGGTTATACCAAATTGCTTGATGATGGATTACCCTAGACAGCATTTCCCAAAATCTTAATACAGTATGTCACGAGCAGGTCAAAGATCATGTTACTCTTCTCCTGGGCTCTCTATCTTGAGACGTTCACTCTCACTCTGAATTATGTACCAGAAAAAGGCAGGAGAATTTAAAGAGATTTCATGTAAGTTACATGAAAAGTCCAAAGAATGCAGGCGCCTAAAGGGCAAATGCAATGTTGCCTGAGAATCTAGCAACACATATCAAATCAAAGATATAAAGTAACAGAATGGCAAATATTAAGTGATTTGGCAAAATGCAGTGTACCTTCAAATTGTTCATTATCTACAGAAAGCAAGATAGTTATTGGCAAATGAGGACATAGTGCTAAAACAATGTTTCTTTCATATCTTACTATTATTATTCTTCCTATAGTATGCTATTTTACTGTGACATAGGATGATCTCTCCCTACTAATAATTTCATATGATTTAAAGCTCATCCACATCAAACTTTATGCCTTAATGTTATATAGAAATTAATTTTGAAGTTAACAAAAATATTAATTTGATATTTATTAATCTCATTCACTTCAAAATTAGAAAAATGTCATTTTAGAAACTATTTAGGCTAGCTACCTTTTTTCTTTGAGCACCAAGTATGTCAGGAATTTTACTGGACAGATATCTTATCTCCTTGCTTATGGATGAAAATACTGAGAACTGGAGGTTAAGTTTACAAGGATTATAAATATGCCAGTGAGTAATTAAGCAAGAACTAGTAGCAGAAATGTCTGCTATTTTTAATATGGTTCTATTAACAGTTACTCTAGTTTTACATAATAATTTTTAAAAAGTTGAATTACTTCACATAATACCTTACATATATCTACTGAATCTCACATAATAATATGAAATATAAAAAATACTTTGTTCACTTCTCATATGTAAATTTTTGTGTAAAAAAAAGCTCTTTTATCTCAATCCAGGGAAAAATAAATTTCTCTCATCTATATTTCTAAACGAGAGTGATCATTTATATTACATTAATAAGAATGTGTTAAAATCTTTAAAAGTGTGTTTATATTAATTCTATCATTAAAATGAAACATAATTTTAGAAATAAATTCCACTCTCTTACTTTTTTATGCTAAAATTGAAAACACTGGATATTTTATAAAGACTATATTATTTTGCCAATATAGAAACAATCTTTGTGCTTTCAAATTATAAATAGATTAAATATTATTTCTAAATATTTTTATTATAATAAGTCTATGCAATCATTTAAGTACTTACTTATTCATGTATTACTAGATTCCATTTTGTTCTTTAAAAAAAGTTAAAGCAACATTTCAAAATGTGTAAGAAATCACAAATGTTATATATTTGATTTATAGTATTTTATATTACAATAAGAACTTAAATACGTGGGTCTTCCAAGAGTGAGGGATCTTATCTTCATGTAACCATTGAGGACAGTGGTTCTAAAGAACTTGACACCTCCCCTACTCTGCCCAGGGCCGATAAGCCTCTCCTAAGCTTTATATCTGTTGTGAGTTGACCAAAAGCTTGTCTTGACTAGACTCTGTCTAGAAAATGAGAGGAACTACAAAGGGGTTGGATGGGGGATGCAGATATTGCAAAACAACCATAAACACAGACCTGAAGTGATTACTACCTCTTCAACCCCTGCTCTACCATTGGCTGTATGTACAACCAGGAGCAAATTGCATAACCTTTCAAATCTTTCATGTCTTAATCCATCAGACAGAAGTAATAATTCACCTTTCTCTTAGGTTTATTGTGAAGATCCAACGAGATAATCCATGTACCACACTTGATATAGTGCTTATCACAAATGATAATTAGGCCAAGTAGGGACGATGTTAATCAGACAGAAGACCTAAGACTAGATGAAGTCCAAAATCCCTTCTGGCTGTAAAGTTCTAGAAGTTACTCACTTTCATTTCTCTGAGAACATTTATTCTGTAGTTAGAGAATGACTAGGGCATATTTTCCTAGTGCAGCATCTAAATGTGCAAGTTAAGAGGGGAGTAGTGATCTAAGCACGACATTTGCTTCGTGGAGCAGTGGAGTGGGTCCATTTCGAAAATGTAACAAGTGAAGAAAGAAGGAAGAGAGTCAAAATTTCAGAGCAGATTAACAGCAGGATTGCTCTCCTTACAATCCACAATTTATTGTTCTTTGGAGATACAATGTAAATTCAAATGTAAAAAACAATTAAGAATCCAATAGTAAGAAACTTGTTTTATTCAAATATCTCTATAGAAGAATTTGCCACATTATCCTATACACTTTGGGAGCAAAGAAAAAAATGACAAATAATTACAGCTCTTTATTGAGAAGTTCCAATGTGCCAGGAACTACCTGAAGCACAGAGCATATTCCTACACTACCTAGTATAATTTTTATTAAAAGTCTATTATGAAGGCTCAGAAAAATTAAGTAAATTTCTTGCATTTGCATAGCTACTAGGAGGTAGAGCTAAGATTCAAATCCAAGAGTGATGAATTCCAAAAATCCTGCCCTTCCACTACGCTCCATAACTCCTGGGAACCACTGAACAAATAGAATCTTTCTGGTGACAAGATACTGCCTATATATTTGCCCTGGCATCCAGGACCGAGCTGAAACGTGTGTTGTCACTGGGGTCGCCAATGTTGTCAGTTCTGGACACATTTATCACATCTATTTTAAGATGTTTTTTCTTATAATGGGAAAAAATATGTATCAAAGGGAAAATTGGTCTTCATTCGTCTTCATTAGCCCACACCAGAACATTAGCCAACTTCATTACTGTTACCCTAATTGCGCCACAACAGAAATGACTTTTAAATAAAATAGCAATTCCATTTTGAAGCTTGGGTTGGTCTCTCCAGTTTCTAATGATATGCTCACAATACCAATTTTCTTCATTCCTTTTGTAATTCCTGACCACCTGTACTAAAACCAATCATCCTTCCCCTATATACAGAGTACACTGTCGAGAATTGTTGAAAAGACTTCTGGTCATTTTCATGCTTCACCTGGGATTGGAGATAGTAACTTAAAGTAGTTAGAGTTTTATTCTATGTCTAGTCTTCCTTTGTCAATCAGCACCTGCTTTTTTCCTTCAGAATAACAAAATGAGGATGCCTAATTGAAATTCAAATATTTGCAAATAAGTTCAGCACCGCTTATTTACAAATAGCATGGTAATGATTCAGATCAGCAATGGATATGAAATGTCATTCATTTTATATTTCTTCTTATCACAGGAGGGCCAGCCTACAGAATCTCTGGCTTATTTTCAATACCTAAGGTGTAGTTTATTTTGAGGCACCAAGGTTTCTAAAACTAAGTGGAAATGTAACCTATTAATATTTTACAACTTAATGAACTTATTCCTGCATCTTTGAGATATTATTCTTTTAAGCAGTAAACCAAATCTTTGTGCAAGTACAACTGATAAAAAATAAGTTGTTATTAATAAGGATGTCAATGAATACACAGGTAAAAATTATATAAAGATTTGCACAAAGAAATCATACCATTTTCTATTGCATTCACCTTCTGATTTATTTAACATATATTTACTGAGCCTCTAATACGTGTCAAGCATCATGTTTGGCATTGGAAATATAGAAATAAACAAAGCAGGTATTATCTTTGCCCTTCTACTGGCCTCCAATGTAAATGACCAAGAGCAAAAAGTACTATAAGTAAAATCCCTTATCATAAACAAAATGACGAAAACAGTGAAAATTATGAAGTCATTTACATAAACTTATTGCCAGAAAACTGGAAATAAAATTCCAATGGGTCTTCATGCACCAGTATTTGTACTCATACAGCAAGGTTTAATAGAATTTTTAAATTTTAGAGTAGAAGACATGTCAAATGCAGTTTATATTTCTCAGCCAGAAATTATATTTTCTTACAAGTGGCTATTACATTTTTAGAGACAGACACAACAAATAATAACAGGTTTTATTTGAGAAGAGAAACAAGCATGGCGTTTCTTTTTTTTTTTTAGATGAAAGGGGTATAATAAATTTATGAGACCTCACATACAGCTATAATATAATAAATTAGAAGGATTAATAGAATTGTGAGCTACAGTAACCTGCACTAGTAGAATGCCTATTTTATGGAGCTCGATAATACAGTTTATCATTGACTCCATGGGAATTCCCACAATATATTAGCTGTGGTGTAACAATAAAGCACACACAGTAAGGGGCATGTCCCTTTTGACACACATTCTCTTCCCACACTTATTTTACCTTGGAAACAACTCTGGTGCAGTTTAATTAAACTGCACTGCAATGAATTAGTCCAGGTCTTAGCCCTCTGACAGAGAGGGGCCTGGCAGTACCACAGGGGTTTGTCCCCTTATGACACCAGAGATACTTCTGAAAACCTGGGAAAAAAATGTATAGGTTTCCTCAAATGACAGTGTCACTGGGCAAGCCCAGAGCTGTCAATCAGGTCACTTAAGGAAGCATTCACCCTTTGGAGAAGTTTTATATTTCCCCATTTGTTGACTTTGGTTCAATCTTTTGGGGAGCATCTAACTGCCTTGGGAAGGTAATGTTCAATTCCCCTAGTTGGAAATAAGACCATCATTGTTCATTTTAAGCAAAAGTAGCCTTGCTATTTTAAAGTCCACTGTGTATTCATAGCTAGCTTTGGAAAGGCAAGCAGGAAAATAATAACTGGAAATAAACTTAGGATGATGATGAATTCAAATAAACTCTATTGAAAATAAGAGATGAAAAAAATATATTCCGAGTAAAACTGTCCAGCTAAACATGATCTAGAATATCCAAGATGGGCATGTGTTACAGAAGATACATTATTTCCCCAGAGTTTCTGATCAACAGTATAGTAAGGTTATACCCCTCAATGGCACAGAAAATCTTGCATTATTGATGAATATTCTTATTTTATTTGAATGCTGTTTATTAATTCATAAGGGTGTTTTGGAATTGAAAAATAAAAATTTACAAAACAATTACACTTTTAATAACTGTTTCTAGGCTGGATACATTGAATATTTAAGTGAACCAACACACAAAGACCTCAAAAGAATTTATTAGACAATGGCAATTAGATCTCTAATAACTTGGCTCCGCTGGAATTACTGAGCTCCATTTAGATGCCAGACATGGCACCTTAGTGATGGGTACACCATGTCGCCACCCTGCCTTTGGCTGGGGACCCTGAGAAATGACAGTCACATTAGGTGTCATGTAAAGCAGCTGACCTCACACTCTCAGCACTTGATCTTTGCACCGCAAGTGACCATTTGTCACTGTTGCCCAGAGATGGAACTCAGGTGACTCAATGTCACCACTGACTTTTCAAAAGAATAATTGTTAAGTCTTTTCCAAGCCTATTTTTTTCAAGCCTAAGATGAAAATTTGCTTAGAAAAATGGACAGGCAAATTAAAAGCAGCAAGTAGAACATTTTACTCATAAAAACAATATGCTTTCTAATCATTAAAAATTACGTCTGAACTTAGAACTTCTTGCTCGAAGAAAACAGAGATTCATGGCTGTCCCAAAACGTTTCCTATTACAATCTTTTTCCTAAGTAGGTAATTGAGACTAAAACAATTTCTATCAGAGCAAACACATTAACATAGAGCACCCACAGAGGCTCATTCAGAAAAAGTACTATTGCTCTTTCCTTCCTAAACAAGGTTTAGTTTTCTGTAAATTGTGGCTCACATAATAGAAAAATTCCCACCACAATATTTTCAAGCTTTGGGGATAATATATCTCCTCCATTTGTTGTGCCCTAGAAATCCCAGACTGAGAGCTAGTTAGATAAAAGATGAGCTCCTCACAGTTCCAGTCTTTTAGAGACTTTTTCACCTCAAGTGATTCTATGATCTCTATGTTGATTTCCTAATAGTAGCTCTTGTATATTAGAGATCATTATATGCAGGCACTATGCTAAGTGCTTCACATATTTGAGGTGTGTTTTCATTTAATTCTCATTAGAAACATATTACAATTTCATAGGTAAGTAAATTGAGATTCAGGGAATTTATATTATCTGCCCAAAAGCAACAGAGTCCGTAGGTAGGAGAGTTTGGATTCAAACTGAGGGATTCTAATTTTAAAATAGATGCTATTAAATTCTTATCTTCATTATGTCTCAAAATTAAAAACTTAGAGATCTTTTCTCACTGGTAAATATTTCCATACTATATCCTACTTAGAAAAAAAATGTCCAACTTTTTTCAACAAGATTCTTAAGAGATGAAGTCATCTCTTGTCTCTCTAGATCCCCCTTTCTATGTAGTGGCAGAGGCTGAGCCATTGTTCTATTTGGAGAAGCACTTTATCATTTAGTCTGAACTTCCATTTCCTTAGGAAAGGGTTTGTTCACATCACTGTCTCTTGCCCCTTCTTCATGCACCTGTGTCTCCACAGCAGGAGAAAAGTGGAAATCTTTCTTTCTACCAGACATGCAACTCTAACACCAAAAATAAAACATTGCATTAATTGTCCAGGAAGAAACAACTAAAACTCAAAGTTATGATCAACTACCTGTAATTATCTTTCTCCCCATCGTTATCTCCCACCTCCTAGATCAACCCTTGATTCAAAGAAATGAGATTGATTTATAATTGGGATGTAGAATTTATTCGCTTTTAACTTATGGGTATTAGACTAGGAAGAAAAATATTTTGTGAATTCAGCCTCTCAGTTTCAATACCCATGGCCTTTGTTTTTCCAATTTATTTTATGTTTTCATATTTCCCACTTTATGGTGTTTACTAAATAGTTTTATGTCATCCTTGAATTTATTTTGTAAAATACCAAGCATAGCAATAAAAAATGAAAGTTTTGACAATCTCAGTGTTTCCATATACTTAGAACTAATATTTGGCTGACTTTGAACATGGTGGCCTACACTAAAACTTTTTTAAATACTAAAATATAATTTAAAAGTATTAAAATATTAATGCTAAGTACAAATATAACAGAAAGACTTAAAATATTAATATAACAGAAAGACTTAAAATATTAATATATAGCTAATGTCAAATAAAAAAAAATATCCAAGTGCTAAAGAGGAGTCAGAACAGGCAGATTACAAAACAAATGGAATTAGAGTGATGTGGGCAAGTTATATGACCTAGGGGCCAGAGATGAAGGTTTCAATTTCTACACAAGGCTAAGGAGATGTGGCCTTGAACTTATGCACTCTAAAGAGGTAGAAAGAAGCCTTTCATGAAGTTAGGACCTCAAAAGGTCTGTTGCTTAAAATATATATATTGTTAAGTGTAAATCAATATAAACAATGACAATAATGGCTACTAGAAGGGGAAAACACAAAACCAATAATGAAACAAAAACACAAGAAAATTGGAAGGTAAGGTTCAAAGAATACATTCTAAAATTCTGAAAGTTTACTAAAAATGTAAAGATGCATATTAATTTAAAGATTTTTTTAGAATAAGAATGCATATTAAAATGTTTGAGTGACCCATTAGAAAAATAAAAAATGTATAACTTCAAAAAAAATGAAAAAAAGAAAATCACAAATCTAATAATTCCAATAGATAGCAAGAAAAAAGAAATAAGAGGTAAAAACACATGGAAAATTACATGTATGATAGTATAAATAAATAAAATTACTCCCATTTTGGTGATAAGTATAAACGGACTTAAATCACTAGCTAAAAGATTCTCAGATTAAATATTTAAAACTATAACTGCATGCTATATATGATATAGCTAAGCAATGATCAATATGGGTGAATCTCAAAACATAATGTTGAGTTTTCCCAGAGTTGCAAAAGAATAAAATAACATGATACAATTAATATACACATTTAATACATACAAAAACATTAACCATGGAATACTCTTACATAATAAAAAGGAACAAACTTTTGATCATTTTTGAAAAGAGAGGATTACAGATTAGTGGTTGCCTGGGGTTAGGGGTAGGGGGGAGGAGGGGAAGGGTTGGGTATGACTATATAGTGGAGACACTGCTGGGGTGATGGACTACTTCTTTATCTTGCAGTAGTGGTTACACCAATCTACACATACGATTAATAGGATGAAACTGTACACATACGTGGTACCACTGTCCTGTTCCTGGCTTTGATGTTGTGCTACAGTTACATAAGACATAACCACTGGAAGACATGGGGTAAAGGGTACGCAGGACCTCCCTATGCTATTCTTTGCAATTTCCTATGAATCTATAATTATTTCAAAATAAAAAGGCTTTTTTTTAATGTTACACTTTGCTTTAATTAAATAGGTATATAGTAAAAGTATAAAAACATCTTAGTATTGCTTGAGCTTTTCTGAATGCTATATGCTTGGACACTTAATATATATAAAGTAATAGTCGCAGTGATGCAGAAGATAAGATTGTAGTAACTTACAAAAAATGAAAACTGCAAACCAAACAGGATATTTACACAATCTCTTTGTTCTGTGATAATTATTAATTCATTTAACTCCAGTCTCAGAAACTCAGAGGAAATTATATTCCAGTTTAAGCAGAGAATACAGGCCTGACTTTCCAGAATTTCCATATACATGATTTCGGTTACAATGAATTGTCTGTCCCCCAACAGTGACTCAAATTTCAGTCACCCAGTATGATGTAACTCCCCAAAGTACAAACTTCTCATTTTCAGTCCTCAAATCACTATTTAAATAGTAGATGCACATCATGATCGTCGAGTAATCGTGTCATTTCTTTCAAAGTCTGTTGGTGATCAATCACTGAGCAAAGACAGTAAAGTGTATAGCTGTGTCATGTCCAGGTCTTCCAGTGATAACCTTTCACAAAAGTGGATAATCAAAATTGGGACTTGGCCAACAAAGATGAAAGTGCAGGAAACAAAAGTGAAAATTCTGGTAGTAAAATTAGAATCAAACATAAATGCAATTACAGCGGGAATAAATAGTTGATCGTGTGAATATAGACACCGTCACCATCAGAGTCCAGCAAGAAGAACTTAGTGAAGGTAAAGATAAGTGGGAAAAATAGTTGTAACAATAGTAAAGCTATCCCAGAGGAAATGACTCCCACAAAAAGCCTCACATAAAAGGAATTCTCAGAGATTGTTCCCTACATTGAAATGCGTAGGATAAAATGTTGGAAGATGATCCAAACTCTAAAAAAGTATGACAATTCACCAACACATGGAAAGGATGCGCACTCCTTACTGTTTGTGTAAATTATACAAGACCAGCTCTGCCTCAACCACACTCAGTACGTTTTTAGGAACAAATAAAACACATTAATTCTTAATATTTCTAATGTTCTATATAATAGTGTAGTAGACATGTTTTACTATTATTTGCATGTCCTTATGCATGTATAACCATGTATTTACATGTATAAACAACAGTATAAACAATATTTTCACAAAAATCTTTAATGATCATAGAACAATCATAACATTATTGTATTGATTTTAAGATCTTCTGCACCCTGCTATGCAAATGAGGACAGCCTATAGGCAAACAGGATAGTCTACTTGTTTGTAAATTGAGTAATGACACTATCCCCCTTTTAAAAAACATTATTTTCTGTGGGACTTACTTATGTCTCTCTGATAACCCTGTATGTTGTCATTTGACAGTCAAATTCTTTTTTTCAATGGTCCTTCATGTATTTTTAAGCAATAGAATCCTTACTTTAAATTAAGTCTGGAGTGAAACCACTTATTAAACAACAAGATTATACTTAAATGTATTTTGTTTATAAAGCTAATTAATGAGAATTATGATGAATTAATGACTAGTCATAAGAACTATAATCATTTCAACCTAAATATCTAAGTTTCTTCCTGCATGTTCTGTTGATTATTCAGAGATACACAGATAAATAGCTGCAAGGCTACCAGTCCAAACTACCCTTGAAATCTCTGAATACTCTTCAATTAATCTGAGATGGCTAGTTTGGCTATTTGAATACATATGTGAAACTTTTAGAACTAATAATTTTTTTAAAAAGTGAGAGGGCTGCTTTATTCCCAAATATGCACAAAAAGAAAAGAACAAAAGTAAAATGATCATCAGAACTATAGACGGGAATTATTAAAGAAGGAGGTTTGTAATGACGTTCTTTATAATAGCTAAACATTTTTAAATTGAATTGACTTAAATATTCAAATTTAGATTAATGGTTGTGGAAAATATAAATTCAGAATGGACTATTATTAAGCATGAAAAATTATGTTTGGGAAAAGTTTTTAACAATGAGAGGAAATGTGTATGATAATTTTTTTAAAAAACTAACATGATACATGTAATGCATCCATGTCTCTTAAAACACATTAGAACATTAAATAGTAATACAATACTAACAATTGCCCCTAGGAGGTGCAATCATGAATGTTTGACTGATAAATGGGTAAAAGGATTGCTATTTGCATCTTTATATTTTTTTAATACTTTCCAAAATATAAATTACAATAAAAGTATTTGAAAATATTTCTCTAATAAAAAAAAATTGGTGTAAAACAAGCCTCTCATTCTGAACTCAAAGGAATTGGGCACCCATGGAACTGGGCAACAAAGCAGGGACTTTTCACGGTGAGGAACTTTCTGAGGAAGCTTACCTACTTCCTAGTCAGGCCTCCTCTCGGAGACCAAGTGCAGTGAGGAAAGCCAGGAGCCCTTCCTTCCCACTAAAGCAGCCACCAGCAAATCCTGTCACAACTCTTCCCCAACCTCACTCACTCCCGCCCCTGTCTCCTTATACTAATAATGGAGGGTTTGCCTCCTGTGACTTCTGTGTCATTTACTATTTTGTTACAACTAACCAGGATGGAAAATTACTAAATCATTCCTGTTAAATTGGTTTATACCTTATATAAGACTTCTTTTGTAAAACAGTATTATTAATAATGAAAGGACCAGGACTAATTACTACTCCCCATTAAAAAGAAAATAAGAAATTAAACCAAACCAAATGAAAAGAAACAAAATGAGAGAGAATAGAAAATCAGCAGTATCAATTTAACCTAAGTCATTTCTTGGAGGTAGTGTACTTGAAAAATAACAGAATATCAATAAACCTGTGTTATTTTTCTCCATAGTTCCATTATCGAAAAGTTGAATCTATAAAAATAACTCAATTTTATTTTTAATGTAATTGTTTATTAATTATAAAAATAACATATGCACATGATGTATTTTATAAAATCACATAGACTAAGGGTAGTAAAATAAAAATAAGTATCTCCCTCTATTCCAACCTCAAGACCGACTCTTTGAGGATAAAATTAATAGTTTCTTGGGTCCTGTTATAGAAATTTGGGGGACATATACAAGAGTACAAATACACCCACACATTTATTTCATATATGTGAGAAACATATTATGTCTCCTGTTCCACAGTTATCTTTTCTCTTTTAAAATATATGAGGGGTGCCAAAAAAAAGTATACAGATTTTAAGAAATGTTATGTATGTTATTACATAAATACTGATGGTAACCACTTTGAGCACCTCTTGTAGTTGCAGAAGTCAAATGTGACTTGTATTCATCTTTTGTTATCAGCATATATGGAGTATTATAATTTTAATAGTTTTTTTCCTTTCTTAAAATGTGTATACATTTCTTGGCACCCTCTGTATATATTGGGAAATCTTCTATGTTGGCACATAAAATTTCATTCTTTGTTAGTAGTTCAATGTTTTTGCATGCATTATTGTACTATATTTTACTTAAAAATTTCCTATTATATGTTAAGTTGCTTCCACTTCTTACATTACAATCTGCTGAAATGAGCATCTATGTATATATATTTTTGCATATTAGTTCAAGTAGAATAAATTCTTAGAAATGGAATTGCTGGTCCAAAGGCATATGTATTGTAACTTTTGAGAGATATTACCAAGTTACCTTATATATAAGTACACTAACTGATACCCATATACAGTGTATAAGAATAACTCTTTTCCCATAACTTCACCTTGCAGCGTTATTCTATGACTGTAAAGCAGATTACCCTGAAAATAAGTGTCATTTCATCCACAGTTAGCCATAGCACCAGAAGATTTTGGTTTTGTATTCTTCCATGTTATTCCTGCCTTTGGAGGTGTTTAACTAAGTTGTATAGTTGTTGAGTTTCTGGTTTGGACATTAATTGTGGAATCTAGTAGTACTAAATTTTGACACATTGTAATGGAAGAAATAACTGCATAATCTAATTTCTAGAATCTTAGGTATGCTAAAACTGGCTTGGATGGTACATCTAATGTAGTCATTAGAAATGTTTTTAAAGAAATGTTTTTAAAAAATAAAAAAATGTTCATTCATTTTTATGATATTCTCTGATCTCCATTTATACTACTCTTCAAAATCCAAATTTTAAAACTTTTTAACATTCCTAATGCCCACAAAAAACTTTGAAATGTTTATCAGATCTTTTTCTACCTCCCCAAAATACATATTTTTCAAACCTTAGTAATGAAAACTTAGCTTCCTAATTACTATCATTGCAGAAAGAAACAATTTCTTACCTGAAATTCTTGAACTTCTCTAATGCCTCTCTTAAAAGCTCTATGAAGTAGAAGCTATGGAACATATGGTACATCCAAGAAGGAAATCTTTAAATTTTGGATACGAGCACAAAGTGGTGGCAGTTTTAGACGAGAATCATCTCTACTGCAAATCAGCTGTGGGCACAGTCTAGTTATAACCCTCAGAGAAGCTGTGCTGTGATATATTAATTTACACCTACTGTGCATTGAATGAAAAGCCAAAGGCCATGGACGGAGCACATAACTTATTACCCCGATATAAAACAGGTATTACATTGGCTAGTAAAAATATTTAAGATATGATGTCTTAGAATTTATAATGTGACAAAGAAGTAAAGAGCCTCAGAATTAAGGTACAAATAGCTAACCCATGATGCCAGACTATCCATAATAAATAGTGAAAGAAATGATCAATTAGACTTTGAAAAATTAATCAAATGATGAAATAGTCAGTAATTACTAAAATTGTGAAGGCCATCAGTAAATGTTTTTACACCAAATCTGTGAAGTATAGTTGGCATCAACAAATCAGACAATATAATGCTTATTCTTATTTCTTAAAGCAGTATGGAAAAAAGTGGTGATTCTGTACTACTATTTGAAATGATAGAATCCTATATTTCAGAAGCCAAATAGTAAATAATTATAGCTTTCTTATTAGAAAGATTTCATTTTAATTGCAACCGCTGGGCTACTTTTACATGGGAAAACATACTTAAAAGAATAATACGGTATTACTCAGATGTTGTTGATCCTACCCCATATTGTTGACTACTTCACCTACAGTGGCATGTGCAAGTGGTTTCTGGAACACTGACAGCTCTAGAGAATAAATACTCTGAGGAGGAGACACACTCATCCAGTAGGTAAGGGTGTCAGTTGATAAAAGTCTCAGAATCCCTGCTTACTGTTGGGTGATTCTAAGATGGGTTTTTAGGAAGTTCCCAATGGGATATGCCCACAGTAATCACCCACACATTAGTGCATCTTTTATTGACTTTTCTGTCTTGTCTTTTCTTCCTATAATGACTTCCCAAATAAATTAACTCCATCCAAGTTTTTGTCTCAGATTCTGCCTTGAGAGTAACCCAAATTAATAAAACAGCTTGAATGTGAAGAAGTTTATTGAAACAGTTCAGAGGTGCATAGTCAAGGGCTGATAGAGTAGCCTTACTATCCTCAACATGTAGCTCCTTTATCTAATTACAGGATGGTCCAAATTGGCTGCTTCACCTCTCACCACTTCCCCAAATGTGGAAAAAGGGAAACAGCAAAGAACACACAAGACCACTCCCACCTAATACCTTATAAATTATAAGGTTTTTCTATTCTGGTTGTTGGAAGTAGGTTCTTTCCCTTACACTATTTGAATCGTGAATACCATTTTCTCCAATCCTTTTGGCTGGTTCTTTTTCTGGCTTCAGGCAGTTCCCTCACATGCATGTGCTGATCAATACTCAGCTGAGTTCTCTGGTGCAGCCCTCTTCAGATCTCTGGAGATCTGTTATGACCTTTGTAAAGGCAGAGCTACCCAGAGTGAGGATAGAAATGCTCTATCTCTAATACCGGAGTAGACTTATACTTGGTAAAGAGGGAAAATAGTAGGTGGATGTGGGTGACTGGATGTAAAAAGTTCCTTTTATTTATGCTCCCATCAACTGCATCTAGAGTTCTAAGAATCAAACACAGGTACAAGTACCAGAAACCCTCACAAGAGATGGTAAATCACACACTTCCCCTTTAAAAAGTGCCATAGTACCTACTCCCCCAAACTCAGAGGATGGATCCTTAGATTATGATAGACAATTTTGTAAGAGTCTACAGAAATCTAACTAGGAAATAGGGGATGGATAATGGGCCTTTTAACTAGCTTACATGAAGCCCAGAAACTATTCGTAGAAATAACATTTTTCAACCCCCATCCTGAAAACCTATTTGCATCCATTAATGTGTCCAGGAGATATTTTTCATTTTTATTTGTTTTATAGTTGAGAAAAAAATAAAGAGTTTGTAATTAGAGCAAGGCCCATTGGACAGATGAGTGAACAGAAGACAAAAAATAGATCTGTCTGCTCTTGAGACAAAGAGGTTCTGGGGAAAAGTTAACATTTACTTTCAAAGCTTTAGGACACCATCAAAGCCACTTCAGGGCTCAAAAGGAAAATATTTCATTTGCTTCTCTATTAAGATAATGTTTTATACCAAGAGAAGGGCAATTTTTTAAAAAGATAACATAGGGATGTAAGGAAGCAGTCTCTCATGCAGTATTTAGAAGATGGAAAATAAATGAATCCTTTTGGAAAGACAAATTAAGAAAACATTACAAAATTTTTAAGGTTCATACCACTTTACCCAACAATTTCTCTTCTAAGATTTTTCTGAAGGCTCTATCATACATGTATACAAATGTGTGTAAAAAGTTATTTTCATTATATTAATGCCTTTAATAGCAAAAAGTATAAAAGCCACTGTAATAGGTTGAACTGTGTCCACAAAAAGAAGATACACAAAGTCTAACCCCTGATTCCACAGAATGTAAAAAAGCTGAAGGAATTCATCACACCAAACCAGTATTACAAGAAATGTTAAAGAGACTTCTTTAAGAAGAAGATGGGTGGGGGGGTGGGGTGGATAATAAAACGACAATAACTATGTACCTATCAATAACCACTTTGAATGTAAATGGATTAAATGTTCCAGTCAAAAGACATAGGGTAGCTGAATGGAGAAGAAAACAAGACCCATACATATGCCATCTACAAAAGAGACCCACTTCAGATCAAAATACACACAGAGACTAAAAGTAAAAGGAGGGAAAAAGGTATTTCATGCAAACAGAAAATTTTAAGAATTGGAGTACCAATACTTATAACTGACAAAATAGACTTTAAAACAAAGACTATAATGAGACAAAAGACATTTCAAAGGAATCAATCCAACAAGAGGATATAACTCTTATAAACATTTATGCAACCAATATAGGAGCCCCTAAATATATAAAGCAAATATTAATCAACATAAGGAAAAATTTAACAATAATACAATCATAGTAAAGGACCTTAATACCACATTGACATCAATGGATAGATCTTCCAGACAGAAAATCAATGAGGAAACAGCAGCCTTAAATGACACACTAGACCAAATAAAATTAATTTGGAAAGTTTTAGAGCATTTCACCCCAAAATAGCAGAATATACATTCTTTCAAAATGCACATAGAACATTTTCCATGATAAACTACATATTACACCACAAAACAAGTCTTGATACATTTAAGAAGATTGAAATTACATCAATAGTCTTCTTCGACCACAACAATATGAAACTAGAAATCAATTACAAGAAAAAAATTGAAAAACACACAACGCATAGAGGCTAAATAACTTGCTATAAAAACAGAAAAATGAATGAGTTAACAATGAGATAAAGAAAGAAATCAAAAGATACCCTGAGACAAGTGAAAATAAAAACACAAAGACCCAAAATCTATGGGAGACAGTAAAAGCAGTCCTAAGAGGAAAGTTCATAGCTATACAGACCTATTCCAAGAAACAAAAAAAATCTCAAATAAACAATCTCACCTTACACCTAAAGTAACTAGAAAAAAAAAAAACAGCAAATAAAGCCCAAAGTGAGTAGAAGGAAAGAAACATCAAGATTAGAATGGAAGTAAATGAAATATAGTCTAAAAACAAAATACAAAGATCAATGAAAGTAAGAGCTAGATCTTTGAAAAGACAAACAAACTGATAAACTTTTAACCAGCCTCATAAAAAGAGAGAGAGAGAGAGGACTCAAGTAAATAAAATAGACAATGAAAGAGGAAAAGTGACAACAAACACCACAGAAATACAAAGTATCAGAAGAAAATACTATGAACGATTACATGCCTACAAATTTGACAAGCTGGAAGAAGTGGATAAATTCCTAGATACATACAATCTTCCAAGACTGAATCAAGAAGAAACAGAAAATTTGAACAGACCAATTACTACTAACAACTTTAAATGAGTAATTAATAACTCCCAACAAACAAAAGTCCTGAACCAGAGAGTTTCACAGGTGAATTTTATCAAACATTCAAAAAATTAACACCTATTGTTCTCAAACTATTCCAAAAAAGTCAAGAGGAGGGATCACTCCCAAACTCATTTTACAAAACCATCATGACCTTAATTCCAAAACCACAAATAGCATTACAAAAAAAGAAAGAAAGAAAGAGAGAGAGAGAGAGAGAGAGAGAGAGAGAGAGAGAGAAAGAAAGAAAGAAAGAAAGAAAGAAAGAAAGAAAGAAAGAAAGAAAGAAAGAAAGAAAGAAAGAAAGAAAAAGAAAAGAAAAAAAAATTAGGCCAATATCCCTGATGAACATTGATGCAAAAATTCAACAAAGTATTAGCAAACCCAGTTCAGCAATACATTAAAAAAATCATACACCATGATCAAGTAGAATTTATTCCTGGGGTGCTAGCTTGGATCAACATCAGCAAATGAATTAATGTAATACCTCTATAATAAAAAAGAAGTATAAAATAATATAATCTTATTAATAGATGCAGAAAAAGCATTTGACAAAACCCAGTGTCCATTTTTGATAAAAACTCTCAGAAAAGTGGGAATAGAGAAAATACTTCAATATTAAAGACTGTATATGACAAACCCACAGCTAACATCATAATCAATGGGGTAAAGCTAAACGCATTTTTCTTAAAATCAAGAACGAGACAGATCCCCACTTTCACCATTATCATTCATCATAGTATTGGAAGTCCTAGTCAGAGCAATCAGACAAGAAAAATATATAAAAGTCATTTAAATGAGAAAAGAAGAAGTAAAACTGTCTATTTGCAGATGACATGGTACTATGTATACAGAACCCTAAAGATTCCACCAAACACTTAGAACTGATAAATGGATGCCATGAAGTAGCAGGATACAAAAATTAATATTTGGAAATCAATTGCATTTTTATACAGCAATAATGAATTATCAGAAAGAGAAACTAAGAAAACAATCCCATTTACAATTGCATTTTAAAAATCTAGGAATAAATTTAACCACAGAGGTAAAAAACTTGTACTAGGAAAATTATAAGAGATTGAAGAAAGAAATTGAAGCCAATACAAATAAATGGAAGCCTATGCCATGCTCCTGAAGAGAAAGAATTAACATAATTAAAATGCCCACACTACACAAAGTAATCTATAGTTTCAATGCAATCCCTACCATAATACCAATGGCATTTTTCACAGAATTAGATCAGATAATTCTAAAATTTATTATATGGAATGATAAAAGACTCCAAATAGTCACAGCAATCTTGAGAACGCAGAACAAATTTGGAGGTATCACACTACCAGGTATCAATCTATACTACAAGGCTATAATAATCAAAATGGCATGGTACTGGCATAAAACAGACGCATAAATCAATGAAATAGAATAGAGAGCTCAGAAATAAACCCACACCTATACAGTCAATTAATCTATAATAAAGATGGCAAGAATATACATATATCGGGATGCCAAAAAAAGTAGACATATTTTAAGAGATGTTATCTATATATTACATAAATACTGATGATAACCACTTTGAGCACCTCTTGCAATTGCAGATACACACACACACACACACACACACACACACATACACACTCACACACAAAAGGTCTGAAAATGAAATTGGTGAATTCCTACTAGAAAAAGTGCTACATACCTCATTCCTGAATCACTATGCTCACCTTCTAAGTACTCTCCTTGGGAAGCTACGCACCAACACCAGTGCCTAGTATCCCCTTCAAAGCAATTTTGGAACTCTTTTCCTGGAATGGCCATGAATATTAACATTGTATTACCTTTAATGTCCTGTATGTGTTCAAAATATCTTTCTTTAAATATTTCCTTTATCTTCAGGTAAAGAAAAAAATCACTGGAGGCCAGATCAAGTGAGTGTACAGGGTGTTCCTATACAGTTACTTGTGTACTGGCTAAAAACTCCCTCACAGACAGTGCTGTGTGAGCTGGTGCATTATTGTGATGTGAGAGCCATCAGTTCTTGGCAAAAAGTTCAAGTCATTTTTGTTTTACTTTTTTATGCAGCCTTTTCAGCACTTCCAAATAGTAAACTCGGTTGACTGTTTGTCCAATTGGTACACATTTGTAATGAACAATCCCTCCAATATCCAAAAAGGTTAGCAACATCATTTTGCCTTTTAATTTGGACTGACAGACTTTTTTGGTTGTGGAGAATTGGCTGACTTCCATTACGCACTTTGATGCTTTGTTTTAAGGTTATATTGGTACATACACCCATATTTCATCACCTGTGATTCCATGGTCCAAAATATTGTATTGTCTCTCCAAAAGGTCTTGACAAACTTCAACTCTCCTTTGCTTTTGTTCATTGGTGAGCTCCTTCAGGATCATTTTTGCACACAACTTTTCTCATGCCAAGATTTTCAGTTAAGATTTTCCTGTTTCTCCATCGATGTTTACTTGGTCTGTTATGCTTCTCACAGTCAACCAAGGATTTTGACACACAATTTAACAAATTTTTGCAATGTTTTCATCAGTTCTGCTCATTACTGACCACCCTGACCTCTCTTCACCAATGATACTTTCCTTGGCCTCAGCAAAATGTTTAATCCATTTGTACACTGCCATTTTCTTCATGACATTATCTCCATAAACTTGGACTAATCTGTCTCTCATTTTACTTCCACTCTTGCCAAGTTTAACAAGAAACTTAATGTTTGTTCACTGCTCTAATTCAAGCTCCAATGTTCTCACAATGACACACAAAAACATTCAACCACAATAATGAACACCACTCAGCAAGACACCATCACAAGTCTGCAGAAACACAGCTGTGAGACACAGATATACCAAGGCTATAAAACCTTACTGAGTTGTATGTAGTTCTGCCAATGTAAGCAAGTGCACAGTGGCAAGTTTACGAACTTAGTTGTCAGACTATATATTTGTCAGTATATATGTGTGTGTGTGTGTGTGTGAGTGTGTGTGTATATGTATCAAGAGAGATATATATATCAGGAGATGTTAATGTGTGTGTGTGTATATATATACACACATATATACATCAGGAGATGTTAATGTGTATATATACATATATATATATATATATATATATATATATATATATATATATATATATCAGGAGGTTATTTATATATATCAGATTATATTCATGTGAATATATCAGGAGATTGTTACTATATCAGGAGATGTTATCAAGAGATGTTAATATATATCAGGAAATGTTAAAATAACCAAAGCAGACCTATGCTTTGGTTATTTTTCCCTCGGAGAACATGTATTATTTAAGGGGAGCCTTTCCAAAGGTTGCTTTTTCAAAACAAAATAGTTTATTATGTGATTTCTTTGAAATGTAAGAAGTACCCATGAATCCTCAAACCTAATGGAAAGGCCAGTAAGTTTCTGAAGTAGCATCCCAATTTCAGATTCAAGGATTTCATGCAAACAAATCCATTGGCAAAAATGAGATTAAAAAAAACACGTAATTTTTTAAAGTTTGGTATCAAAAGTAGTCGAAATAAGGACTGAGTAGGAAAGAGAAGTAACGGTGAACAGCCAGGTCTGTATCATACAGTTTTAAAAAGCTGAAATAATAAATTTCAAGACACTTCAGATACTCTGTCATAGGTCAGACATAAGCAAGTATCAGTTAACATTTTACTAGCAAAATGCAAGAAATATAGAGTAATCATGAGAAAGGAAAAATAAAGTGCCGAGGCATAAAAAGTCCTCAAGACAAACTTTTCCTACTACTCTTCTATTTTTCTCAGATAGTCCTGGCATGCACATAAAACTATTCCTCTGGATTCCTTTCCATTGTGCACTGAACAATGATCTCATGTCATCTTTGGCATATGTGCATAGGTTACTGATTGTTCTATCTCCCTGTTGCCAAACAATAAGAAGAGTAGAGAGTTGAGTTGCCATGTCTTAGGTCTACAAATGGGACCATTTGGAAAGGCGGTTTTCCTGTGGAACCTGTCTTCTCTGACTGAAATCTATTCAATAAGACTGTTCATTCTTGACCTCCTGCCCCTTTGACACTGATCTGTCCTAAAGAGGATGCCAATATATTGTCTGTCAAATTTATATTAGAAAGCCATAGCATAAGGTCCCTATTTCTATATTGCACACAATGCTTTATGTCAAAGTTTGATAAACATGAAATCTCATTTTCAAAGGTTAAAAAACAAGTGTCAGTCAGTCAAAAATCATTGACCACTGTGAGTGTCTCACTGGTTGACCTTGAACTCTTCCATGACTCTGAGGTCAATAATATGTCATTATAGGAAGAATTTCTTATAGATGTGTGATAAGCTCACTTCTTTGATTATGATCTTGACATTAGAAACAATTTTAAGTTGTCCATCTTCAAACACCTACCTAGTGAATGAACACATAAAGCTATAAAGGGATCAATCTTCCTTTCAATTGTGCAGTGAACTAACAATTTTCATGCAATGAAATTGATGTTAATAGGAGTTATACATGCATATCTGTGAGACAAAGAATCCAAAGATTTCAATAGAATCTAAGACTCAATAAAAGACACAAAAAGGTAAAAGAAAAACAAAGAAATATTCAGTATTTACTACAGACTCCATGTCCACCTCAATTTTATTTATATTTAGTAGAAGAAAGTTAGCAGGTAGAATTATGCAAGCATCTTTAAAGTTCTAAAAAAATTGTGAAGTTCACCTTTTATTTTATTATGGCTATGGTATACATAAATAAATACTGTTATTAGATTTATAATATGCCACACAAATATATTAATGAATGCTATCCAAGGATTGTCAAAATCTGTTTTTAATGTCAGATACTAAGGAATTCAATATAACCTAAGATAGAGTGTACTACTGTTTAGAGAGTACAAAGTGTCATGTGCAGTTAATTACTCTCAAAAATGCAGTGTTTTCCTAGAAATAATGTTTGTTTGTTTGCTGGTTTGGTTTTGTGTATGTGAAAAAGAGAGAATTTAATTTGCATTTCTCTTTCTTCATTTTCTCCAATATCAATGTTATGAAAAATCATAGAGATTTTAAATGAATGGCACAGATCTATTGCAGACACTCACCAATAATTATAATGAACATCTTTTTTATCTTTTTTTTAATCCTTTGAACATTAACGTTAGTTTATCATCCTCCCAAGGATGCACAATGGACATGAAACACATCTTCAAAAGAAAGTTATATACCTGAACATTCTGCAGAAGTAGAAGGGCATAAATATAGTCTGCTGTCCTTAACTATTTATGTTATATGTTTCCAATGTTTTCAGGCATGTGATATTCTGTACTGTGTCTTTTATATCAGATGAAGTGTGACTGAAAATAAAGTTAGGCAGCTAGGCTGCTTTATTATTACTTAGCAAACACAATTCCTTGACCCATTTGAGTTTCCAATTCAGATAATCAAGTTCACTTCAGTGTCTATGTACATTTCCTTACTGCCGTTTGTTAAGACTTAAGTAAAAGACAGTCACTGAGAAGACAGCCCTTAACTTACACTTAGTAACTTTAGACTCACATCTACTTGCAGGAGAAATACATGACAGATCTATTGTTCTGTATTAGCAGGACATTGTCCCAGTATATGAACACATGCAAACTACTCAGGAAGGCCTTTGAATATTTAAGGCAAGACACTAGTGGCTCATCCCAGTGGGAACCACAGAAAAGGGGAACCTGATTAAATTTAATGTCATTGTCACTTTTTTTTCATTGCGAAGAATTATATAGGTAGCCATAGCTACCACACTGTTCAGACAGCATGACCACAATATTCCCCCTCAGAGGTTGGCGTCAAGGACTGAATTATTCACTCAAAGAATAATTCATTGCTGGATGTGGTTCTTACAAGATTAAGAGTCATCAGTTTATCAAATACACATACATAGGCGCAAAAGTAAGACAAACTATTGAAACCTTTTGGTCACTGATAAGGCTTTGAAAGAATATGTTAAAAAACTATAAATATTATATTTTGAGTGTAATTTGAACTGTGAGCCCAGGTCTCTCTCTCTCTTTTTCTCTCTTTTTTCTTTTAAAAATTAATTTGAAGTTAAAAAGTTTTAATACAAATTGTTGAAGAAGTTCAGGACAAGAAACTCTTTTTATTCTTATCCCTTTTTATAAGGAAGTCTTTTATTCAATATTTAATTATGCTCCTCTATGATGCGCAGTGTTTCTGGGTAAAAACAACTAATTCATGAAAGATTTCATGTTGAGCAACAGCAAATAAACATTACAATAACTTAACAATGTTTACCAAATACATTGTCCTTTATTAAAATGCGATTTCTCTTAAGCCTCTAGATTTACAATTCTCTTTGTCTTGGGTAAGTATTTTCAAGTGTGCAAGATCATTTCTGAACATGTCACCTAGTTAAGTCAAATAAATATGATTTTTGAATAAGATCATTGAAATTAATTCAGTTTTCACTTAGTCATCTAATCAAATAATATGACAAAAGAAAAAATGTGAATATTTAGTCATATGTTATACTGTTTAGACTTCTTTTTTACTGATATCAGGCCCTGCTCTTAAAAGGCAATATAAAAGCAATGTTAACTGATGCGTAAGATAGTCCATCAATAACGTAATTGGTGGATTTTGATAAACTCGGGGGACCGGTGACAAGCTTTCACTTGCAGTATCAGTTTATCAGTTCAAACACAGTCTATGTGGGCCTGACTGAAAGCCATGCCCCTTGAGTGTCACTCACTGGAGTTTAGAATATGAACTGGAAGTAATCTCAGGCTGATTAATAGTGGACAACAAGTCTACAACCCAGCACCCACCATCCTAATTGGCTCCCTCATTTGAAGTCTCAGGAGAATGAATGGGCTATGGAATTTGAACTATACCAACTTATTCTGGTCCCAACAGGGAAAGATGAAGGCTCCCTGGTGGGGCTACTTGGAGAAGCTAGTAATGCTGCTATTGTGCCTTAGACTCATCCTATAAATAAACAGAGAGCTTTCCTTTGTACAAGTATGTACACATTTATGCACCTTTGAAACACCAAGTTAATTCAGTTCACATACATAGGGTTTAATTGATGTTCTTTTATGACTACCTTAAAAAATGTAAATGAGCTTCTTTATTTGTTGTAATCTACTTGGCAACAATTTTGTTAAAGAATATTAATTATATTACAAAGTACTTAATTTACACTCTAATTAAAACCTAATGACATTATCTTCTAGTAAAATTTTATTTACTAAGATAAAATCACAACTAGAATTTTCTTAAATACCATCCCATTCTACAGTATGAAAACATCCTAAAGTCAAATTCAGAGATAAGTTTTTTCTATTTAAAAAAGATCTCTATATAGCTTCTACATATTGATTACTTAAATTCAATGCCTACAGAGATACCACTGAAAGCTGAGTTGATTAACATGGAATTTATGAGAAGTCAACTGTAAGCAGAGGAAGTCTTGGAGATGCAAGTTTGTCCTTGAAATACCCAGGGATATTTTCCTCGGTAAAATGTTAAACAATGTGCCTTCAACAATAAACTGACAATGCCTTTCCCGAGGCTTGTGGTGTGGTCACGGTGTTGATCTTGTCTTTTCTTCCTGGTGTGCTCCCATACCAGAGACATTACAATGGTCATTCACAAAAACTACAGTACAGAGAAGTTTTAAGATGCTTCTTCTATAATGTTTCTTTCTTCTATCTGCAGCTGGGGGCTTACAGCTGGTGTCTTTTTTTTTTTTTTTTTTTTTTTTTTTTTGTTACCTGAATGGATTTCCGCTTCTTAACTGTACCAGCATGCCATTCATTGTGACGATAGGTTCAATCAGAATATTTTAGTGTCCCTTGGCTTCTGAGTTACCTTTCACCTTTTAAATGGTTTTAAAGCAAGTTTTGCTAATGTTGAATATTTTCTTATTTAATGCCCTCTTCTATTCTTTTATAATTATCAGAAACGCATGTAATAAAATGACTAATATTTGCAAATAAAAGTGACGGAGAAAGTTTTTAACTAAGGTCTATATGTAAAAAATTTTTCTTTTCAAATGGCTATCAACAAAAAAATTCTTAAAAATGGAATAACTTAACCACAATTTCTGATAATGCATCTGTAAATGTTTATGGTGTTTATAGAAAGAGAGAATGAGGTAGAGAATAACTAAAATTAGGATCTCTGATATTAAGTCTATATTCTAAGACTGGTGACAGGAAAGACTCAATCCAAGGTCACTGTAAGGATTATCCAGAAACAGATATTGAAACACCGCAAACTTCAGTGTTTTAATGATTCTGTGACCTACATATTTATAATAGCAGGTACGACTTACAATTTCCTTACTATGTACCAGGCACTGTACATGGCACTATACATTATAATATTAAATTAATTCTCACTTTACCAAATCCACAAGGTGGGCACACATATGCCCATTTCACAAATGAGAACATTAGTAATTAGATAGGCTAAGTAAATTGCCAAATGTCCATAATGATCTAGAAGAATTTGAACTTAAGTCTGCCTGACTTCAAAACCCTTGCTCTTAAATGCTGCATTATATAGTCACATAGTTACATAAACAATTAGACGTTCATCAACTGTGGATTTTGGTAAACTATTATTCAAATACTATCCCTTCGAAGATATCCCCTGGCATTTCTTAATACTAACTTTAATTTGTTTTTGTTGACAAACTTAAAACTTATCAGATAGGTGACCTTGGTTACATGATTTTATATCTCTGAATCTCAATGTTCTCATTTCAAAAGTAAATTAGATGAGTCTCTAAAAGTCTGTATCAGCTTCTGCTATATAACAAAGTATGCCAAAACTCAGTAACTCGAACAAATACCAACAATGTAGTAGCTCATGATTTTATGGGTGAATAATTTGGGTTGAGCTCAGGCACAAGACTAGGTTCAATCATGTTTCTAGGATAACCAACCATCTTAGTTTGCCTGGCACTGAGGAGGTTCCTGGAGCATAGCACTTCCAGTGCTAAACCTGGGAAATATCTGGGTAAAACAGTATGAATTGATTGCCCTACATACTCATATATCTTTGGTCAGCTGCTGTTTATTTCTTTACTCACATGTATGGAGACTAGCTGGTTATCAACTGAAGTCAACAAGCTAAGTGAACCACAAATACGATCATCCTGCCAACCTGGCCCAGATACATTCACTTTGTGGTAGATACAGGATTCCCAAGAGCAATAAGAGAGGCAAGTCTCAATGGTCACTACTTTTTCATGGTTCAAAGCAAGTCATATGGCCCAGATTCGAGCAATGAAAAAATAGATTCTACCTTTTTATGAAAGGCTATGCACAGTCACACTGTAAAATAAAAAGAGGTATCTAGAGGGACAGAAAGAATTTGTAACCATTTTTACAATCAACTACAAGATCATTTCCTACCTGAAATCAGGATCTCTGTACTTATCTTTATGATGTATCCAAAAACATCCATGGCAGTTAACAGAAGTTATAATCTATTTGTGATTATACTGTCCCATGTAAACAATATGGCCAATTATCTTGTCCTAGGACTCTTACCCACTTGAGTTTGCTTGGATCCTTTAAGTGGAAAACAAAGATTACATTTTCAATGATTATCTTTACATCATCTTTCTTCTCCTAAATTCTATTAATAGATTAAGTCTGAAAAAATATCCAAAACTGGGATTAGGTACACTAAGTAGCATTTCTATATAGTTCCAGCTGTGCATTTAAGAAGGTCCCAAAAGGGTCAATGATCCAAGATTGCCTAAACAGAAGGAAACTTACCAACAATCATTTCCCATTGTAAGACACTGAAGAAAGAAATTGAAGACCCAAATAAATAGAAACATATTCATATACTGTGCTCCTGGATAGGAAGAATTAACATTGTTAAAATGTCGGTACTACTCAAAGCAATCCAGACTTAATGCAATGTCTATAAAAATACCAAGGGCATTTTTCACAGAACTTGAATAATTCTACAAGTTAAATGGAACCACAAAAGACCCTCAGTAGCCACAGCAATCTTGAGAAAGAACAACAAAGTTGGGAGTATTATGCTACCAGATATCAAGCTACACTACAAGCTATAATAATCAAAACAGCATGGTACTGGCATAAAAACAGACTCATAAATCAGTGAAACAGAATAGAGAACCCAGAAATAAACCTATGCCTAGATAATCAATTAAACTATGGCCAAAAAAAAAGGCAACAGTATACAATGAGGTAAAGACAGTCCATTCAATAAATGGTTTGGGGAAACTGGACCACCTTCTTACACCATATACAAGAATAAATTCAAACTGGATTAAAGACATAAAGATAAGACCCAGAACTATAAAACTCTTAAAAGAAAGCATAGACAGTTAAATTCTCTGACATTGCTCTTAGTAATATTTTTTCTGATCTATCTCCTTGCACAAGGAAGACAAAAGAAAAAATATACAAATGGGACTACATCAAACTAAAAAGTTTTGCACAGCAAAGGAAATGATCAACAAAACAAAAAGACATCCTATTGAATGGGAGAAAATATTTGCCAATGATGCACCTGATGAGGGATTAATAACCAAAATTTATTAAAGAAAAAAACTCATACAACTCAAAACCAAAAAATAATCCAATTAAAAAATGGACAGAGGATCTGAATAGTCATTTCTCCAAAGAGGACATATAGATGGCCAATAGACATATGAAAACATGTTCAGTATCACTAATCTTGGAGAAATGCAAATTAAAACCACAATGAGATATTACCTCACATCTGTCTAAATGGCCATCACCAAAAAAATCAACAAACAAGTGGTGGCAAAGATGTGGAGAAAAAGGAACACTCGCTCTTGTTGGGATTACAAATTGGTACAGCCACTATGAAAAACTGTATGGAGGTTCCTCAAAAAATTAAAAATAGAACTGCTGTATGACCCAGCAATTCCATTTCTGGGTATTTATCCGAAGAAACCCAAAACAGTAATTTAAAAAGATATATGCACCCTTATGTTCATTGCAGCATTATTTACAATAGCCAAGATATGGAAGCCACCTAAGTGCCCATCAATAAGTGATTGGATAAAGAAGAAGTGGTACATTAATTCAATGGAATATTACTCAGTTGTGAAAAGGAATAAAATCTTATCATTTGCAACAACATGGATAGACTTGGAAAATATTATGCTAAGGGGAATAAGTCATATAGAGAAAGACAAATGCCATATAATCTCACTTATATGTAGAATGTAAAGAACAAAATAAATGAATAAACAAAACAGAAACCTACTCATAGATAGAGAAAATAAACTGATGGTTGCCAAATGAAATGGGGGTTGGGGGACTGAGTGAAAAAGATGAAAGGATTAAGAAGCACAAATTGGCAGTTACAAAATAGTCAAAGGGACAAGGTACAACATAGTCAATAATATAGTAATATTAATGTATGGTTCCAGGGTGGTATTAGACTTATTGGGGGGCCCATTTTGTAAATTATATAAATTTTAACCATCATGCTGTACACCTGAACCTAATAAAATAATATTTAATGTCAGCTATAATTAAAAATTAAAATTAAAAGAAACAATAATTGTTTTCCAAATGAGAAAGATCTTTGTGAAATGAAGGACAAACAGGGAAGGAAAAGAAAGTGAGTTTTTCATAAAAGAAAATGTACTGGATTATTTTAAAAAATAATGTGTAAGTGCAAATATACTATGTAAGAGGGGGGACCCAAAAAAAACAGAATTTATTTATAAAAAATTGTGCATTTATTCTTACATGTTTAAACTTCAGTCGCCTTCAAAGTACTTTTCATTCGATGAAATACACCTATCAAGATGCTTTTTCCACTGATCAAAACAGTTTTTGTAATTGTCAATTTTGATGCCTTTTAGTGCGTCTGCCATTTTTGTTTCACCTCTTTCACACCGGCAAAGCGTTCTTCTTTGGGGACCGTTTTCATCCGGGAAAACAAAATAAAAGTCGCTCAGGAAGAGATCAGGTGACTAGAGAGATTGGGGCGTGGAGGTCACGCCATATTTGGTAAAAAGCTGCTGAACACTCAGCACACATGAGCAGGTGCGTTGTCATGGTGAAAGGACCGGTCATCTGTTTGCCACAACTCAGGGTGTTTTTTCCAAAAATCATGACACAACCTTCTCAAAACTTTCAGATAAAAACTTTGGTTGACCATTTGACTCAGAGGAACAAATTTCAAGGGCTCAATTTTTCTCACATCACATCAAAGATAATTCTGGGGTTTTTTTTTGGGTGGGGGGGACTGTTTCTCCCCTTATGCTGTATAAATATCACATAAAAAGATATTTTATGTTTATAATACACGTAAAGTTACACCTGTAATTTGTAATTTATCTGATTTGTTATATAGGAATCAGGGAGATGGTACAAATGAGTGAAATTAGAGAAGTATCTTGGTGCAATAAAAAACAAAGAGTAAAGGGGAATATAGCAAAATGTAAGCAGACGTCCTATTTATAGGAGGAAACTATTACTAACCTCTTAGTCTAGCTGATTATTTCCAGGTAGAATTGGGGCACAATGCTCCTTTTCATTTTAAAAGAGAAGCCAGAAATATGCAATCCTCAATATAAAAATGTTGATAAGTGAATTTTTAAAAATTTTTAAACAAAACAGACGCAGAGCTGAATTCAGGTCATAGCCACTGGTTCCAGTTTCTGTAATACATAGTTGTCACTGTTGATTATTTCCTTTTTGCCAAAATATGAAGTTGAGACCAATATTTGGGGGAAATTTATGAGTCTGTGAGTTTTCCAAGCGTGGTAAATATGTTATGTATTGCTAGGTTACATATCGCCACAATTTTAGCAGCTTCAAAAGTCACATTTATTATCTCACCATTTCTATAGTTTAGAAGTTCAGCATTTTGTGACTGGTTCTCTACTCAAAGTCTCACAAGGCTGAACTCCAGGTATTGGCTATGGTTGCAATCTCATCTGAGGTTCAGAGGCCTTTTCCAAGCTCACTGGTTAATACCAGAATTCTGAATTCAGTTCCCTGCAGTCACAGGACTGGGGTCCTGCTTTCTTGCTGGTTGTCAAGGGGAGTCATTCTCAGCTCCTGGCGGCGTCCCGTGGTTGCCTGACATACGCTCCTCTCTACAACATGGCAGTTCGCTTCTTGAAGGCCAGCAGGAAAAAGCTCTTCATCTCTTTTAAGAGTTCACCTGATCAGGTTAGACTTATCCCAAGTAATCTTTCTTTTGATTCATTCAAAGTTAATTGACTAGCAATCGTAATTACATCTGCAAAATCCCTTCTGCCACACACAAGAGTAGCATCTCATCATATCCCCGAACTCCCACTCATATCCAAGAGAAAGGATTATTCAGAACATGTACCACAGGGCATGAAAATCTAAAGGCCACCTTAAAATTCTGTCTACCTCTCAAATTTTCTAGTCTCTTTAAACACGTTTGGACTCATGCCTCATAAATGTAACCTTACCAAAGTTTTGGAGGTACGGTCCCATTGTTGCTTACATTCATATTTCTCTAGATGCATTTAGACCAATTTTAAATCCACAGAGCTGCTTATTTATATTACAAAATATTTCCACCTTACATTTATGTAACCATATCCACTTGGCAGTAGAATTTTGCCATGTGTACCTTATCTGTCCACCTTATCAGAGGAAAGAAGTGAACATAAAAAGGTTTGGTTCAAATAACTGTAATTGACTTTGTTTTTAAATTATTTATTTTTATTTTTCACATCTTAAAATCTAAAAAGACCATAATCAATATTTATTAATAACTAAAATTTAAACATAAAACATTATATAAACTATCAAGATGAGTACTTCAACTGTGACCTCATGCCACACTTTGCAATTCCCTAAAATTAAGGTATTCATCTCCTAATAATTTTAGAAGTATATTAAAGTCATTGCAAGTCTAAGATTCTGAGCCATTTTTAATGATTTCCAATATTTACTCCCAACTTGTAGAACTAGCTATTTTAGGTCTGTGGCAGGGACAGTATAAAAGGTGACCCTGGAACATTTTGCGCCAGACAGCAAGAAAGTGCTCAAATAATAATGGAGTTATGTCAAAAGGACATAAGTGCCAAGTCCATTTGCCAAATTTGACCCAATGTGAACATCAGGAATAATTACAACAAATATAATAGAGGGGAAAAACTGAGTCCATAGTGATACTCAAAATGAAAGCAGAGGTTGGGTGCGGATGCAACATACTTCTTTCCAAAAGTGTTACAAGAATGAATACAGAAGAAACAGTGTAAAAAATTATTAAATGGTGAAACAAGAGAAAAGAAATAAAGTTGGCCATTGAACTGGTCCCTTAGTTTTTCTCTGGGTTAAAATTTTTCAAAATTAAAAAATAAATTAGTAATATAACAACAAAGAGTAAAGGGGAATACAGCAAAATGTAAGCAGATGTCCTGTTTAGAGGAAAATACTATTACTGACTTCTTAGCCTCGCTGATTATTTCCAGGTCTAATAGAATCGAAGCACAACGCTCTTTGTTTTAGAAGAGAAGCCAGAAACACACAATCCTCAATTTAAAAATGGTGAAAAAGATTGAAAGAGGATTGCATACATAATAAATAGTATTATTCTTCTAACAATTGTAATTATTCAAATCATTACCAAGAAATTCCTTCTACAATATACACTTACATCACTAGAAAAATATCAATACTATAAAACTCATCATATTCTAACGTGAATCCTTTTGGTTATCATATTTATACTTCTATATTGTTTGAGGGTTTGAACAATGAGCACATTCTATTAAAGTTCAAAATTTTTAAGATCTTACTGATTGCTTAAGGAAAGCATTCCACCCCAATATGCACCAGGTTGTGCCCCCTACCACCCCCACCCCCACCCCCAATCTGGTTTTTAGCAGGATTCAGCTCTGAAAACATTCCAATTTTCATCATCATGCATTAGTTTAGCTTAGCTCTAATTTGCGTTAACCTAAAGATGAAAAGGTCCCTCCAAGTGAGAGGCAACAAGCATTTATTTGAGACCAATAAAAATAGCTACTCAGGAAGCATTTATTGGAGATCAAGCTTCTATTTGAGATCAGTAAGAATAGGTACCCGGGAAGCACTGGTTCAGGTAGAGGCCCAAATAATGTTCCAATTAGGAAACAATGGGTATTTACGAATGAGAAAGGGAAAGGAAACAGTTTCATCAGCAAAAGGAAGGCATTTATATTGGTGCAGATAACATAAAATAGCGACGTTAATTCTAAACAATGTTTTTAATGTTCAGTAGTCATCAGTCCACCAGTCAATAAAGCCTTTCTTGTTATCTCTGCAAACACTTCTTTGGGGCTCAAGGTTATTTGAGGCCTAGTCCAAGGTTCTTGTGCTCTGTTTTCACATTCAGAAAACGTGAGGCAGACAGTTCCTCTGCCATGGCAGCTCCAGCTCCATTTTAAAGAGGATCCTCTTTTTTATTTTTTCCCCGGCACCCAGAAAAAGAATTCTTAAGGACTTTATTTATTCCTCTCCACAGTGCTTAAAATGATGCAAACCATATTATCAATGCTCAGTTATGTTTATTGCCTGGCAATTTTTCTCTAGGTGATTTCGGAAAAAGGTACAATTTCCTTGGAAAATGGGAGGGCTAAAGGCAGTTTATCATTAAGGCAGAGTCTGTTTACTCATAGAATTCATTGGAAATAATCTTTACCATAATAGCATGATTCAAATGAGAAAAAAAAAATTCTCCTTGAAGACTTAGTTTCTGCATTTGCTTTACCTGTTACAGCAGGAAGTCAAACAGCCCTCGGAGGGTCAGAGAACCAGTTTCGTCACACCGCTGGGCTCAGAGGGGTTACAGTCTCCAAAGTCTGAGCCCCACTAACAGGCCTTTCAGACTTTTTTTTTTTTTGAGTTCTCTTTCCATCACCTTATATTTAGCTTCCCCCCCTCCTCTCCCACCCCCTCCCCTTTCTCCCCTCCCTAACCCACCCGTCCCCAAATAAACATTGAACTATTGATTGTGTCCATGGGTTGTTTGTTTGTTTGTTCATTTCTTTTCTGTTTGTTGCTTTCAGTTTTATATTCCACATGTGAAGTCAGACTCTTATAGGGTTGGGGTGGGGGCTAGCTGATGGAATATGCAAGCCAGGTTGCAGAAGCTAGATGCATACATTAGGCACCTGGGGGAAGGAACGCGGAAGTGGGAGTTCACAGAATTTACATTAAACAGCTTTGTCAGTAATTGGAGTTAGAAGTCAATGTGGAACACTTTTGTCAGCAATGTTCCATTTCATTCCCCTCTTTGATGCCCTTATAACTCTGCTTATGGGACATCATTATATTGTCTCTGACTCAGCATAGGCTGAGGGTTGGTAGCCCTGTAGGGCCAGCACTGGAGCAGTAGTCGCCCTGTTCACCGTGGTCTTGATGAGCTGGGTAATGGCCCGTAGGATACAGGGCCCTAACGTGCTGGCTAGCAGGACCATAAGCAAGGGGCTAGAGAGTGGTAATAGCCATGAAGTCCAGTTTCCTAACCCTTTTAAGGTCCAAGGGGTTTCCAGCTCCATTTTTCTTCTCTGTATATGCTCCCTGAGTTTTTTAACTTTTTCAGCTATTACCCCGAACTGGTTCACAAAATAGCAACACTCCTCCTTGAAACATACCGGTTGCCCCTTTGCTGCAGTGGGTAGATCTAAGGCTCTCCTGTTCTGCAGCGCTACTGCCCCAGTGTACACCCCCAACCAGTCCTGTAGCTAAGAGCAGGGTCAGGATCCTGGCACCGACTAGGAGTAACGGCTCGCAGGTCATTACAGTTCCACCACTGGTTGGTGCTCCGGGTGTCGCCAGTGGAGGTTCTTCATGTCCTTCACTTGGTCCTGGGCTGGACGTCAGACACCTTCCTCAGTGTTATTTGCAATGGTCGTGCAGGATCGGCTTGGGTCGTCCCGGGCTCCATGGGTCCCCGGCATCGGCCTTTTCGATTCGAGTGTGGTGGATCCAGGGCGCTGTGCGTGCAGTTTTAACAGCGGTCGGAGTAGCCAGTATAACCGTGTGTGGGCCTGTCCATACAGGTTGTAGGGGTTCCTTTTTCCAGTCCTTAACCCAGACCATACCTCCTGGCTGGTGGGGGTGGACCTGGCCTCCTAAAGGGATTGGGGCCTAGTCTAAGACGTCTCAGCTTATTGTGCGAAAGGTCTTTCCTAACATCTGGAGTTGGGCCAACAGACCTAGTTCCCTAGTTGCTGAGGGTCACCCTTAAGCCTACTAATAATATGTAGTCTCCCATATAAGGTTTCAAATGGGGAATATCCCGAGGGTCCAAGAGTAGCACATTGGACCCATGTTAAGGCGAGAGGTGTTCATCTACCCGTGGGAGTTCTGTCTCCTGACAGAACTTAACTAGCATGGTCTTGAGAGTTCGGTTCATATGGTCAACTGTCCCTGAGCTTTGAGGTCTATAGGCAGCATGTAGCCTCCAGGGGATTTTCAGCAGCTTTGTTATTGTTTGGATAACATGAGATATAAAAGCACGTCCATTGTCCAACCCATTGCAAGGGGAAGCCCATAACGAGGTATTATTTCTCTTAGCAGAGCTTTTACAACCTCTCGTGCCTTCTCGGTATGAGTGGGAATTGCTTCAACCCATTTCGAGTAAGTGCAGACTAAGACAAGCAGGTATTTACAGCCTCGGCATGGTAAAGTCAATTTCTGTGTCCCCAAAGAGGGCTGTCCCCGTGGACTGGTTTCCTGGGGCCTATTTAGGACCCCATCCCACATTGTTTTTAGCACAGGTGGTGCACCTGGTGCTAATTTGGGCACATAGGGTCGGGAGCCTGGCTATGAAATAATATCGGGTGAGTCCTTTCTTGAGAGCCATCTTTCGCCAGTGAGTCAGGTCACGCACGATACTGTTTGACCATATGAAAAGCTAAAGAGTCTCTGGTCTGGCAGCTGCCACCATCCTTCTTTAGTTCAGGGGCTCCCCTCGGCCTCTGCCCACTGATCCCCCTCTGGAGTTATCTTGGATTTTCAGGTAGGCTTGGTGCTATACGCCCCAGGCTGGATCTGGGTTTGGAGTTCCCTTGGCCAGGGCCGCAGCTTGTCCTGCCGATCTGCCAGGTGGCTTCCTTGGCTTATCGGGTCCGTCCCTTTTTGGTGCCCTTTATAGTGCATGACTGTTATTTCCTTTGGTTGCTAAATGGCCTCAAGCAGTTGGAGGACTTTTTTCTTGTTTTTGATCTCCTTTCTTCTGTATTGAAGTCCCAAGCAGGTTTGGTGTCTGGTGCCACATTCCGGGCCCATGCCTCGGTGTCAAGAGTGCCAGCTAGGGCCTGATCCTGCAGCATTTTCATGCCTCCATCAGGATGCACCTCCGCTCTTCGGTGTTGAAGAGAGAGAGGAGTAATTGGCAATAGTCATCCAGGTTGGCTGGTGTGTTTGGCAGATCGATTCCAGAAGGTCGACAAGAGCCTGCAGCTTCTCAGAATATGATGATGTGTGGTGCTTCCAATTCAGAAGATCTGTGGTGCTAAAAGGTTAGCAGTACAATAAAGGTTGCCCTGGTTGGACAGTGCCATCTGCATTCAGCTATTGGGGGCCTCGGTCTCCTGCAAGGGCATCTGATGTGTGGTTGCACGTTGGGCTGAGTGTAGCCTCCTTCCAATGGGTTCTGGGTCTGGCTGGGCAGGCTCTGGCTTATGAGGAGGGGAGAATGATGGGGGCGGGGGGCTCTCAGGCAGGTCAACTGGTGCCCAGGGAGCAGTTGGCGCTGTGGGGGTCAGGGGGAGGCTGGCAGGTATATGGCGGAGAGGCTGGTTCTTCCTCTGGGTCTCCTTGATGAATTGGTTTCAGTGGTCATCCCCCCTTTTGGGGTTGAGCTACTAAAATCCTGCATTGTCCCTTACTGTTTGCTCAGAAGCAAACCCAAGGAGGGAGAGTCCGTGCTATTTGCAACCATGAGTCTATGTAGGGAAACTGGTCAGGGTAGCCAGGGCTCCCAGTAGTCACTGTATAAACTGCAAAGACCTTGGGGAGGTCTAAGGTCCCTTCTGGTGGCCAGCCAACCTGGAAATTAGGCCAGTCAATTTCACAGAAAGTTCGGAGTTTTCCTCATGTTAATCTGACACTATAGTCATCAGAATAACGTTTCTTGAAGTTCTTGAGCATATAATCTAATACAGTTGGCTTGGACTGGCTGGACCCCATTTCTTTATGTACCTAATGTGATCCTCCCAGGTGCCCTCCCATGTCCGGTGTCAAAAACAAACAAAGGAGGGGAGTCAGCAGAAGAGGCCTTTCAGATGCCTGCCTGGCCCCATCCCTCACAAGACTTTAAGGTGTGTCTCAGCTAAGGTGCACCCATATAAACCCCGGACCTGGTTGTCCCCAACTAGGTTGGGGCCCACTCATACTCCATAGCTATTGCCGTGGAGCTACAGACACAGTCACACCATCATACATCCAATCACAGAGAGGTTATCACATATCCCTCCCAGCCCCTGGCATCTTGCAGTGGAGACTTTGGGTGGTGATCAAGCTCCCCTTTCCATCCGAAATGGGCCTGACTGGGTCTTTGGTCCCAGGGCCTTACCTTATCCAGAGTCTTGATTCCCAAAGGGGTTAGTCTGTTTCCCCATGGAGTCTGGCCAGTTCAGGTCGCCTCTGGGCGCAGTGGCCCCCACAGGAAGGAGGTCCTGTAAAGGTTCAGGTTGGTGCCTCCTCGTTCACCTCAGTAGGCCTTCCGCCACCTGTTGACTTCCATCATCGAGCCAGTGACTCAATGGGCCATCATGGTTGGCTTCCTGGTCAGGGAACCAAAATGTTGCAGCAAGGCAGGTAACCCAGGAAGTCAAACGGCACTCGCGGAGTTGGAGAACCAGTGTATTACACAGGTGGGCTCAGAGGAGTTACAGTCTCCAAAGTCTGAGCCCCAATTAACACGCTTTTCGGACTCTTACAGGGTTGAGGTGGGGGATGGCTGATGCGATAAGCAATCAGGGTTACAAAGCTAAATGCATACATTAGGCACCTGGAGGAAGGAATGCAGAAGTGAGAGTCCACAAAATTTACATTAAACAGCTTTGTCAGTAATGGGAGTTAACAGTCAACATGGAACAGATTTGTAGCAATTTCTCATTTCATACCTATACATAAATCTTTAGGCTTTTAGTGCATACTCTTAAATACAATCATAAAGAAACTAGAACCAACAGCAATCTGTTTGTAGAGCATCTTTTAGCAGGTGTCAAACATTATCTTGCCTTGTTTATGTGAGCTTTTTTACAAAGCCATATTTTGGTTAACCTGTTTTCCCTAGTTTATCACAAATTGCATATGTGTCTTAGTGAATAGAACCTTTAACAATTACTAGGAAAAAAATGTGAAACAACCAGAATTTATTTTGATAACCTCCTATTACAGACGTACAGATTTTCTAGATTTGCAATTTAAAGCAACTCTATTGATTTGTTTGGTTGAGGTTACTGGCCAGTAAATTTAGTCAATCTTATGTCAGTTATCAAGAGAGAGACCCATTTATACACGTTTCATTGACAGTGATTTATTTGAAAGTTAATTATCTAAACACATTAATTAGAAAAGAAAAAAATTGCAAACTAATTGGTAAATTCAATAGTTACTCTAGCAACTAAAATCAGTATAAGTGTGATTTTAAAAATTTACTGTAGATTCCTAAACAATCAGATATAGTGATCAGATTCTGAAAATATTTTGAGAATAAGAAAAATACAATGCTATAAAGTTGTAATTGTCCTAGGGAAGAATTGCTTAGGTGACTGGTATTCTGGAGGAAGATGGAGGACTGTCCTCACACTATCACAAAATTAAAGTATGTTATTTCTTTTATGTCACCAAATGCTAATGTCAGATTATATTTCTGTTAAGATGCCATTATCGACAATTCAGAGGTACATCATATATGCGTATTGTGACTCAAGCTGAGTATAAGCATTCTGAACCCTCAGTAATCCTGCTAGCTTTGTCTGTCTTACAGCATAGAGTGGAAGCTTGTAAGATAATGCCTTATAACTCTTAACTGAGTTCTATTCATGTTAGTATTGCATTCAGCCTACCAAAAATGTCAAAGAAAACTAAAAGATCTTCATTTTTTCTTTCTAGTTTAATCTCTGAAAACAAAATATCAGTTCCCTTAAAAATAATTCAATCATAGTTTTATTCAATGTAGTTCTAATCATAAGTCATTATTACACAGTAAACTCTCAATTAGCCAGCACCTACAGGGATTCATAGATGCCAGATAAATGTACCCAGTACTCTCAAGGAACCAGCAAAATTCACAAGCAACCGGCAAAACTCTCGAATGCACCCAGCACTCACAAGCAAAAAAAAAACTTCGACTTTTTGTGCTGGTTACTTGAGAGTTTTACTGGTTTCTTTATTTCCGGCTAACTGAGGATCTACTGTGTTTTTAGAAAAAATATTTTTTTCCTGTTTTTGATTGAGAATCAGAATAAACATATGTGAAAAAATAGAATATACATATGTGAAAACAAAACATGTAATTTTTAAAAAATTAAATAAAAGCCAGATGAAACCATCTTTTAGATGCCACAGCTCAAAAAAAAGAAAAACAAGAAACGCTCTCCAAAATGACTTGATCTTTAAAATCAGTAAATATGAGTACCTTGTACTCCTAAGAAAAGATTTTAATAGAATTTTACGATTTTACAAGCTACCACTACTAGGCGAATTTTGGATGATTAGGCCTCTCAATGTGGGAGGGGCATCAGAGAGAGAATACAGGACAAGACAATTGAGTCAGGGTCCTGTTAGCAGATACAATAGTATCTACTTAAAGTTTGTCAGAGGCCGAAGTACTGCTTTACTTTGCAAAGGAAGTGTGGCATCTAGTGGACATTTTGTTTCTGCAATACCTTCCTGTATTTTGCCAAAAAAATGGACATGATATAGATTTTTGAAGTTTAACTATTTTGTTGTTATTGTTGCTGTTGTTTTAAATAAGCCATGTTTTTATTTTGCCTGTTAATTGTGATTTTTATATTAACTTGACAATAAAATTCAAACTGCTCATATGAAAAAAATGTTTAGAATCTATAGTTCTACATAGTGAGTGTACTGACCTTTTCTTTTGAAAAATATTGCAATATGAGATTTTGAATTTATATTTACGTGAAATAACATTTTTATTTTTCTTGAAATATTACATTTCACAAAATGTAAAATGTTTTAAGAAAGAACAAAACAGTATGCAAATGTATTGCTTCCTATCATGAAAATCTTACAAATCAGAGATTTCAAGTAAAAACTGAAATATTAAACTTAAAGTTTATGGAGTTCTAAAGTACATGTTGGCTTCATCTTGGAAAACAATATTTTCAAAAGAAGGTATTTTAAATTAGAAATTACACACAAATTTCAGGTTCTGTTAATTTTAGTTATTCACTCACAAAATAAAACAGTTGGATATGGTTCCAATAAAAATTTACTTCTGAATATTCATCATGACCCAAAATATATTAACTTACTATATTATTGAGTCATATTTTAAAATTCATCTTTGTCATTTGTGAAATGAGTCAAGTGTTTAAAAAAAAAAAACAACATAAATATACAAACTGGTATTTATTAAAAGAAAAACAATTTCAAAATAGTTTAGTGCTTTTCTAAGAGGTCGAACAATTAACTTTGTGAACTCATCCTGGAAAAAGTGCTACTACATACGTCACTACTGAATATCACTACAGTCACCTTCAAAGTATTTCCCTTAGGAAGCTGTGCACCAACATCAGCACCTAGTCCACCCTTCAAAGCAATTACGAAATTCTTTTTCTGGAATGACCGTGAGAGCTGTCATCATCTCCAAAATTTAAGTCTGACATATAAGTTTGCAAACTTGCCACACTGAGCTTATGTTGGCAGCACCGTACATACAACTCAGTTATTCTAAAAACACATCAATTTAGAAAAGAGAAATTATTGAAGACTAACTGGTAAATTGTAGCACTTTTTCTAGGATGAGTTTGCGAAATTAATTGTCCAACCTCTTATGAATTGACTAAACCTTCAAGTTATCAAAGACTCTAGGCAAACCTTGGTCTACTCTAAAATATTATTTGCCTACTATTTATTCCTCAATGTTCCCATAGATTTGCTTGTATATCTTGATACAGTTGGCCTTTTAGCAATAAAAAAAACTTTAAAGAATAACTTCTGAATTGCAGGTGGGCACTCTGAGATGCCTAGCGTGTTTTGCCACTTGGGGGAATAGAAGTGTATACTGCTATTCAGGGTTTGGTCCCCCTAGTGGACATCAAGTAACACTGCAAATTAAAATTCTTACATAATCATTCAATGGTCAATCTAAGTAGTAGAGACCAGTTGTAGGTTCAGCTGAAGAAACTGAAGTAGTTATGCCCCTGTATTAGGTTTGAGTCTCACAGTTCACACCTAACTTGATAGCTAACCATCCATTATTCAAAATGTGGGTGAAATACCTTTAAATATCTGTAAATTCATGAAGAAAATTGTATACTTCCCAAGTTAGTATCTTAATGATTTGAAGACATTTATGTATTAGGAAACTTATTTACTTCTTTATTTCCAAGGTAGATAGATAATCATCCATATTCTGTTCCATGAGACTTTTGTAAATTTGGAAATACCCCTTTGTGCACTTCCTAAGAGATATCTTACTCTAAGATTATGCAGTGGCTTATAAAGTGTGTAACAGTATTTCTTAAATGGAAAGCTCTTCTTTCCCCTATAATAATATTCCTTAGCATATATGCATATTAAGTATTATACATAAATTAAACTAAACTATTTTATCCTCAATTTTGGGTAAATTCTCCTTCAATATTACAAGCATCACTATCATAGAGTATAGATGTTGATATTGTTGTTCTTTAGATTTACTTTTACATTTGAGAAAACAAGCAGCAAAAATGCCTTATTGCAGAATCAGCTTGTTGCTATAGATTAATATTCAGAATGAAAACAGTAGAATGACAAGGTTCTGTACCAACTTGTAACAAGAAAAAAATGTATTTCATCCAAGATATTCATTTATTACTTTTTTAAAGTTTTCTTAAAGTACTGAACGACTTAGAACCTTTCAAAGGCTTTGGATTAAAGGGAGACTTAGCATTTTCTCTGAAAACAGCTTGCATGTAAAGGTTTGGAAGTTCCCAGCTCTAGGTTCTAAAAGGTGTTAGTTTATATAAATATTATTTTTCAAAGATACCTGAAAGTGGGTTAGTTATATCAAATGTTAAACAACTAATACAAATTTCAAGGTCTTTCTTAAAGTTATAAAAAGTCAAAATATCAAATCTGCCATAATCTGATATGGGGAATTACAGAGCTTAAATTACATGAATTTTTATACTAAAAAAGACAAAAATTGATGTCTTATAAATTTTCTCTTTTGCAAATTGATATGTTCCTGATTGCTTTACAAGTGCAATTTTTTTATTTTTAATAGAACTAAAAATGTAAGTACCAATATGTTGGAGCCAATACCAAAAGTATCCCAACAGAGTAGATTATTTAAGGAATAAGTGACCTTTGAGTAATAAAGGTAGTAAATATAAGCAATAATATTGAGGTACTCACAACTGCTTTATGTGTTTTAAGGTTCTCTTATTTTACTGATTTTCAAACTGTGGCTACCAGTCCAGTAGCATAATCATCACCAGGTATTTATTAGAAATGCAAATTGTCAGGCCCACATCAGAACTACTCAACTGAAACACTGGAGTTGGGGCCCATCAATCAGTGTTTTAATAAGTCTTCCAACTCCCTACAAAAGTAATAATTTTTATATTTTATAAACAAAGGTTAACCAAAATCCTAATAATATGAAAAGAGAGAGAAAGCTCCAAGCTGTCTACAAAGGACACATTTTAGGTTCAAAGATACAAATAGGTTTAAAGTTTAAAAAATGAAAAAAGATGTAACATGCAATTAATAATTTTAAGTGAGTTGTAGTGGCTACACTAATGTCAGACAGAATAGACTTTAAGACAAATTTATTACTAGAGACAAAGAGTGACATTTTAAAATAAAAGGGGCAATTCATCAGGAAGACATAAAAATTATACACACATAGGCATCTAACAAATGAGCTCCAAAATATATAAAGCAAAAAGTCACAGAATTGAAGGGAGAAATAGACAATTCAAGAATAACAATGGAGACTTCAATATTCCACTCTGAATAATAATGAGTAGAAAAACTAGACAGAAAATCAACATGAATACATAGAAGATCTGGATTATACTATGAACTGACTTGACTGAACTGACATTTATAGCACACTTCAGTCAACAAGAGCAGAATAATTCTCAAATGCACTCTCCAGGACATTCCATATAGTTATGCCATAAAACAAATCTCAATAAATTTAAAATGATTGATATAAAAATATTTTCTCTGACCATAAGGGAATTAAATTAGATATCAAAATAGAAGAAAAATGGGAATGGGAAATCTACAAATACTTTGAAATTTTAAAATGTACCTATAAATAACTCATGGGTCAAAGAAAGAATTACAAGAAAAATTAGAAGATGTTTTGAGCTGAATAAAAATAAAAACAACGTATCTCAATTTATGGAATGTTACAAAATAAATGTTTAGAGGAACATGTAAGGATGTCAATGTGTATATGAGGAAGAAAATAGAAAAAGTAAATAGGCCTAACAAATAAAGAAATTGAATGACTCATCAAAAATCTTAAAACAAAGGAAAATCCAGGCCCAGATGGCTTCATTAATAAGTCTGACCAAACATTTAAAGAATATACCAATCCTTCAAATTCAGAAAATAGAAAAAGATGTAACACATAGCTCATTCTATGAAATATAATCTTCATATTAGAAAAGAATAAAAGCTGACCAAAAGAAAGTGAAATCACAAATTACCTAAATCAGTAATGAAAGAAAGAACATCACTACAGAAATTTAAATTATCATAAAGGAATACTGTCAACAACTCTATGCCAACAAATTGGACAACTCAAATAGAATAGAAAATTTTCTTTAAAAAAACAACCATAAATACTGTTCATTAAAATTGGCTCAAGAAAATAGAAAATCTGGCATTTTTTTGCAATGCATTTGCTGCCAGAACACAGGTGTCTTGCAAACCACCACCATACCTAAACCAAAATGGAAAAGGAAAAGACTTAAATCAACATCATCATCATTGAACATGTAGATTCCAGCAAGTCTACCACTACTGGTCCATTTAATCTACAAATGTGGTGAGACAAACAAAAGAGGCATAGAAAAATTTAAGAAGAAGGCTGCTGAGATGGTGAAGGGCTCCTTCAATATGCCTGGGTCTTGGATAAACTGAAAGCTGAACATGATTGTAATATCACCATCAATATATGCCTGTGGAAATTCAAGACCAGCAAGTTTTACGTGACCATCATAGATGTCCCAGGACACAGAGACTTTATCAAAAACATAATTATAGGCACATCTCAGACTTTCTGTGCTGTCCTGATTATTGTTGCTGATACTGGTGAATTGAAGTAGGTGTCTCCAAGAATGGGCAGACCTGTGAGCTTATATACTGGATGCAAAACAACTAATTGTTGGTGTTAACAAAATGGATTCTACTGAACCACCTTACAGCCAGAAAAGATACAAGGAAATCATTAAGGAAGTCAGCACCTACATTCAGAAAATTGGCTACAACCTTAATACAGTAGCATTTGTGCCAATTTCTGGTTGGAATGATGACAATATGCTGGAACCAGTGTTAACATGCCTTGGTTCAAGGGATGGAAAGTCATTCATAAGATGGCGATACCGGTGGAGCCACACTGCTTGAAGCTCTGGATTGCATCCTGAGCTTTACCAACTCTTTCAACTGAAAAACTTTTGTGTCTGCCTCTCCAGGCTGTCTACCAAATCAGTGATATTGATACTGTCCCTGTGGGCCGAGTGGAGCCTCATCTTCTCAAACCCAGCATGGTGGTCACCTTTGCTCCAGTCAACATTACAACTGAAGTAAACTCTGCTGAAATTCACCATGAAGCTTTGGATGAGCTCTTCCTAGGGACAATGCATATTTCAATGTCAAGAATGTGTTTGTCAAAGATGTTAGCCATGACAATGTGCCTGGTGACAGCAAAAATGACCAACCAATGGAAACAGCTGGCTTCATGGCTCAGGTGATTATCCTGAACCACCCAGGCCAAATCAGTGCTAGATATGCACCTGTGCTCAATTTCCACACAGCTCACACTGCTTGCAGATTTACCGAGCTGAAGGAGAAGATCATCATTCTGGGAAAAAGCTGATAGATGGCCCAAAGTTTTTAAAATCCAGTGATCCTTCTATAATTGACGTGGCTCCTGGCAAGACTGTGTGTGCTGAGAACCTCTCTGACTATCCTCCTCTGGGCCATTTTGCTATTCGTGACATGAGTGTCATTAAAGCAGTGGATAAGATGGCAGCTGGAGCTGGCAAGGTCACCAAGTCTGCCCAGAAAGCTCGGAAGGCTAAATGAGTATTATCTCCAATACTTGCCACCCCATTCTTAATCAGTGGTGGAAGAATCGTCTCAGAACTATTTGTCTTAATTGTCTATTTAAAAGTAAAAGACTGGTTAATGGTGACATTGCATTGTAAAACCTTCAGAAGGAAAAGAGAACATTTTGTGCACCATTAGAGTTTTTGGTGTGTGTGACAGTTTTTCAGTTACTAGTTTTTAAAATCGGTACTTTTTAATGGAAACAACTTGACCAGAAATTTGTCACAAAATTTGAGATGCATTAACACAAAGTTTAGTGAAATACTTGTGTGTTCTTTTGGTCAACACTGTAACTCCTACAGTACTATGTAGGTAAGACATTTAAAAAATGAGTTGCCCATAACCTAATTCTTGTGTTACATCTGCTGAAACTTTAGAATTTAATAATTCTGGGTTAACATTTCTTTCTGGGTGGGAACTTTGCATTTTTTTCACCTTGTCTTAAAGAAAGGAATTATCTGTTTACATAGTAAAAGGCTATGGGAGTGGCTCTCCTGGTGCAACACTTCAGTATATAGGACCATTATGCAAAGAGTTACTTTCACGAGTAAGCTAGTATACAAAGGTCAAATTCTGTAAGATTAAACTCCACATGTTGCATATAAAATTTTGGGTAGTTAACACTAATAATGAGTAAATTTGTCAGTATATCAAATTTTAATTTTCTAGTTATTGAATGTGAATTCTTATATTAATAAATACTTAGGTAGTTAAAAATCCTAGAATGAGGCTTAAATAGTATTGAGTATTAGAGCAATTGTATCCAGATTCTAGAAAAAATAAATGATCTGAAAGTTAAAAAAGAAAAAGAAAAGAACATCTGAATAAACCTACAACAAATAAAGAAATTAAATTAGTAATTCTAAATCTGCCCCCAAAAACAAAGCTCACGCCTACATGGCTTCACTGATCAATTCTACCAAACATTTAAAGAGAAAAGAATACCAATTCTTCCCAAAGATAGAGAAAAAAACACTTTTCAACTCAATCTATGAAACCAATATTATCCTCATACCAAAGCCAGGCAGATATCACAAGAAAACTACAAACCTATATCCCTCATGAATATAAACACAAAAGTCCTCAACAATATATTAGCAAACCAAATCCAGGAACGTACAAAAAGCATAATGCACCATGACCAGGTGGGATTTAAAACCTGGAATGCAAGATTGGTTTAGCATCCAAATAGCAATTAATGTGACATCTTATTTATAAAATTAAGAATAAAACACACATTATCCTCTTAATAGATGCAGGAAAGACACTTGCCAAACTTCATTCATGATAAAAACAAAAACAAACAAAAAATCTCTCAACAACCAGAAATAAAAGTGTCACCTGACAAAAGAAATTCATGAGAAACCTACAACTAACACCATACTTAATGATCAAGACTGAATGCTTTCCCCCTAAGAACAAGGCAGGGATATCTGCTCTCACCACTTCTATGAAACATTTTGACAGGGCGATCGGGTGCTATAGGTTGTAGAGCCATGGCTGCTGCTCGCAGGTTGTGAAAGAATTCACAGATGAAGTAGGAAGAAGAGAAACAGTTTATCGAATACATTCAAAGGAAAGAAGGCAGAGTCCGAGAGGGACAACTGTGTGGACGGGCTCCGGTAGCTAGCCTTATGTAGGGGAATAATCATCAGTCACAGTTACTAGGGAGTTGGGGTCGTGGACTCTACTGATTGGTCAGAGCTAAGGCAGAGAGCAATGATCATGACTTTGGGTCCTGACATCAGTCATAGCATTGTTTCGTCAGGTTCCTGGGGGACGTGGTCCATAAGCCATTCATTCCACTTTCATGAGTCTGGAACTAAAACACAACTGAAGCCAAGATGTTATCTTAAGTTGACCAAAACTCTGTTTCTATGGTTAACAGACCTGAAGCTTTGTTCCAAGAACTTATTTTAGTGTTGACCAGAATCTGATATTCTAGGGGCTTAACGGTTAAATGGAGTGTACATGCACTACGTGTACAGGTACGTAGAAAGACCTAGGGAAAGAAAGCAAGTAAGTTATAGTTCTATCAGGCTTACGTAACGCCAGCCTGGGAATAAGGACTATTAACTGCAGGTTTTAACCCAGGACGTTGTTCTCTCAGAATGCAGCAGTTTGTTAGGCAGTAACCATGGGTCCTGAACTTGCCAAGACTTCCTGGCAGTCATTTTTTAGCTATGTTAACCCTACCTGAACACAGACCAAATGTGGACGTCCCCCCAATATTTGTGTGTTGCAGCCTAATTTCCGATGTATTCGTATTTGGAGGTGGGGGTTTTTTGGGTGGTGGCTTTTAAGGGGATTAATGCCGTCTTTAAAAAAAAGACCTCAGAGAGCTACCTTGCTCTTCTACCTTGTGGAGACACAGAGAAGATGGCTGTCTATGAACCAGGAAACTGGTCCTCACCAGACACCTAATTTGCTGGTGTCTGAATCTTAGACTTCCCAGCCTCCAGAACTTTGAGAAACAAATTGTTGTTTAAACCACCCAGTTTATGGTATTTTTTGTATTGCAGCCTGAACTTACAAAAACATCAGGCAATAAGTAAATAAATAAATCCACATGAAAAAGGAAGAAATGAAAAACTGTATTTATTCACAGACAACATGACCTGATATGCAGACAATGCCAAAGAATCCACAACAAAATTACAAGAATTAATAAGATCAGCAATGTCATGGGACACAGTAGCAACATAAAAAATCAATTGTACTTCTAAATACTAGAAATGAAAAACCCAAAATGAAATTTAAAGAAAATGAAACCAAGGGTCTTTGTAATTTTAATTTCATTTGAACTGTAGTTTTAAAAACAATCATTTTTTTCTTTTCTCTCTTAGCACACTCTACTGACCTGACGTTAGGCTCTCACCTTGATGAAACTTGACCCCTAATGGAGTAGAAAACAAGAGCCTGGCTCTGACTAAGTCTCACAAGGTTTAAGCCCTTGGCAGGCTAAAGATGACATCTTAATTTATGTTTCAGTTCCTGAGCCCTAAAGCAGAACAACCCCTTTGGCTACCTTTCCTTGAAACTGGTTCTGGATTCTAGACACTGAAGTTGACTGTGATGTTGTCCTTAAGATCTGAAGAAATGATTTATTACTGTTATCTCACCTCTGATCAATCATCTCCAAACATGACCATGAACCCCTAACCCATGGTGTCTTGTGATTTTACCCTATATAATTGTAAGTTACATGCCATCAGGAAGTTAGGTCTTTTAGAGCACAAGCTCTCCCATCTGTCTAATAAATTAATTTCTCTTTTAACTGTAAACTTTTGTTCATGCATTTTTGGCCAGAGTGTGCAGGCAAACTAACTTCATTATTGGGCTTTATTAACAACAATTCTATTCATGGTAGCATACAAAAAAATCAATTATTTAGCATTAGTTTAACAAAAGATATTCAAGACTTATATGCTGAAAACTACCAAACATTGGTGAGAAAAATTACAGACCTAAATAAATGGAAAGGCACTTCATATTTATCAATTTGAACAAGAGTATAAACACAGCAGTTCTCCCCAAGTTGATCTATAGATTCAACATAATCATAATCACAATTCTAGCAACCTTTTTTTATGGACATTGATTTTGTGGTATATAAATTACACCTCAATCAAGCTGTTTAAAAAAATTATACTGTTTCCACAATAAGTGATGGACCTAGGATTTAAGTTCAAGACTAATTTGCCTTCACATCTGTGTTCTCTTTTATGATGACTTAATTTCATAGAAAAACAGACCTTTCTGATTTGGCAAGAGCTGAAAAGTGAAATATATTTGCAAAAGGTGTCTTCCAATAACAATATGCTTGTGACACTTTTTTTCACATTTCCTTGCTAAAATACTTATCCTTAAAATTGTGATTACTCAATGATTATTTGTAGGTTATTATCCTTAGTCTGCTAAGAACTTTACTAAAAAAAAAGCGTAGAAAAAAATTTGGAGTTTAAAACGTAATGCACTTTTTAAAGCGATTTGTTCTCATTTATTGAACAAAGTAATAGATTATATTAATAGCCCACTCATCCTGATTGCTACTCTCTGCATTCTTTTTGGAGACAGAACATCACAGGCTGAGAGTGAGTCACCTTATCCAACACCTGCATATAAAAGACTCACCCTAATACTAATTCCATTAAGATTTTTATCTAGCTCATTTTTCTACACCTCTAATGATCTAGGCCTAATACTTAAATATAGCAATATATCAGAAAAAGACAGTTCTTTTACAGATAAAAAAACATACACACACACACACACATACACACATATATAGGAGGGCTGTCTGGAAAGTATTTAGCCATATATTAATAACATAAAGAATAGAGGCATTTATGGCTGGACTTTTTCCCAGACAGCCCTCATACACACACACACACACACACACACACACACACACATACACACACACACACACACACACACACATACACACACACACACACACACACACATACATAAAAATTTCCATATATATTTTTTTTCATTTATATATATATTTGCATATATATGAATTTTCATATGTTTCACTGTTGTGGCAGGATTGGTAACCGAGGAAGTCAAACAGCACTCAGAGAGTTGGAAAACCAGTTTATTATGCTGGATGGGCTCAGAGGAGTTACAGTCTCCAAATGACTAACAGGCCTTTCAGATTCTTATAGGGTTAAGGTGGGGGCTATGTGATAAGCAAGCAGGGTTACAGAAAATAAATGCATACATTAGGCACCTAGTGGAAGGAATGCAGAAGTGGGAGTTCACAAAATTTACATTAAACAGCTTACAAAACTTACATTAAACAGCTTTGTTCATAATTTTTCATTTCAGGACAAGAAGGTTATTTTGTATATATTTGAAATTTTGTATTAGAAAAAGCTTTAAAAATTCATATGAACTAAGGACATTCTCACACAGCTATTAATAAAAGCATAAATTGTCACAATCTTTTCAAAATCAATGTGGAAGTAACTTTTAAAATTAAAAATATTCTGCACAGCAAAGGAAACCATCAACAAAATGAAAAGCCAAACAACTCAATGGGAAAAAATATTTGCAAGTCATATAATTGATACAGGATTAACATCCAAAATATATAAATTACTAATACAACTCAATAAAAAATAAACAACAATCTGATTTTAAAATGAGCAGAGGATCTGAAGAGATATTTTTCCAAAGAAATAAATGGATGGATGGGCAATAGGCACATAGAAAGGTGCTCAGCATCACTAAGCAACAGAGATATGCAAATCAAAATTACAATGATATATCACCTCAGACCTGATAGAACAATTATTATAAAAAAGACAAGAAATAGTGAGAGTTGGTGAAGATATGGAGAAAAGGGGACCCTTGTTCACTGTTGGTGGAAATGTAAATTGGTACAATCACTACAGAAAACTATATAGAGGTTTCCTTGAAAAATAAAAATAAAACTACCATATGATGCAGCAATTCCTTTCCTGGGTACTTATCCAAAAAACACAAAATCATTACCTCAAAAAGATATATGCACCTCCAGGTTCACCACAGTATTATTTACAATAAGAAAAACATGGAAGCAACCTAAATGTCCATGGATGGATGAATGGATAAAGAAATTTGAGCTAGATACAGATGATAGATATAGATATAGATATAGATGATATAGATATAGATGCTGGTTCAGAAAAAATTCAGTCATAAATGCCTCTATTTGTCATATTACATGGCTGGATACTTTCCAGACTGTGTGTGTGTGTGTGTAATATCGAAATAGACATAGATAGATATTAATATATAATTATTATATTTTATTATACACACACACACACACACACACACACACACACACATATATATATATATATACCAGAGTGCCAAAAAAAGTATATACATTTTAAGAGATGTTATCTATGTGTTAGTTTTTGAAGTTGAATTGAATTACAGTAGCAATGTGCAGTATAACATTTGCTCAAAAGATAGCACAAATCAAATGAATGCTAGCATCACCACGTGACAGGCAGGACAGTCCAAGAAAATGGTGAAACCATTTTTTGACAGCCATCCTGTGTGCATATGTGTGTGTGTGTGTGTGTGTGTGTGTATGTGTGTGTACATACATGGAATATTATTGCACCATAAAATGGGAAATATTGCCATTTGCAACAACATGACTGAATTTTAAGGACATTATGCTGAGTGAAATAAGTCAGACAGAGAAAGACAAATACCGTATTATCTCACTTATATGTAGGACTGCAAAAGAACTCATAGATATAGAGAACAGATCAGTTGTTGTGTATGGGAGAGATGGAGGTAGGTAATTAAAAGATATATACTTCCAGTTACAAAATAAATAAATCCTAGGATATAATGTATAGAGTGCATTAGCATGGTGAGTATAGTTAATATTTTATTGTATTTTTGAAAGTTGCTAAGAGAATAAATCTTAAAAGTTCTCATTACAGGAATAAAATTGTAACTTATGTGTAGTGGTGGATGTTAACCAGACTTACTGTGATAATTTTGCAAATGTGGTGGTGGTTCAGAACAAGCCACCTCAAGATGTGTCGCAGTGGTATGTGTGCTAGAACCAAAGGAAATTTTAGCTTCAGGAGCAAGAGAAACTTCTTCCCCTCCCTTTAATTACCTAGAAGAACTTGAATTAGGGACCTTGCCCATAATGAGATTGTCTATGAGAGATAACCTCTTTTGATCTATCTATAGGTCAAGACATTTACTAAACATCTGCTCTTCTTATCATTTCACAAAGACCCTTTGAAGCCCCTAAGGCACCTTACCTCACCCCTAACTCATAATGTTTTATGTACCCCCATGTTCCCTTTCTATCTCTGAACCTCCCCTGCATGTGGGGTCTCTGACTCTATCATGTACGTGTGGTTCCCATATATATGTTTGCATTAAATTTGGTTATTTTCTTCTTGCTGATCTGTCTTATGTCTGTTTAATTATTAGGTCCACCAGAAAACCTGAGGGAAAAATTTGTTCCTTCTCCACACAATATATACAAATATCAAATCATTATGTTGTACACCTGAAACTAATATAATGGTATATGTCAATTATATAGCTAAAAATTTTAAGTAAATTATATATGTATACTCCTTGATTCAATAGCCCAGTTTGAAATCTAACTTCTAGAAATAACAACATTAATATTTATTTATAAGGATGTTCATTGTACCAACATAATAGCAAAATAATGGAAACCTAAATGCTCATTAATAGAACAATAGTGATGTGGGCCAAACAAAGGAGCCCTCTCCCCACCTCACCATAGACTCATTTTCCTGGTTCTTTAGCTCTCAGTTTTACCTTTTTTCTAGTCCAAAGTCTTAATCACCTCCTTGATCAATTTTCCCTGGCTTTTCACCTTGAGCAAGACTGTGCCCCATAGATAATTACTCCAAAAACTGTACCTCATGTCTCCAGTTTGCTGAATACAATCACTACAGGCAAGCATCCCTTCCAGTCCTGTCAGGACCTAGACAGGGGATAACACCTGAATGACCAGATAGGCCAGAAGTCAACAAGCTGCAGGCTCAACAGACTTTCCATCTCAAAACCATCCACTGACAGGGGCTTTGAGACTTATTTCTTGGGTCAATGCTTTTTAAACTATTAATTGAATTTCCTCTCATCTAAGGAACATCGGGATATAAGTGGTACCCCCACCAAGGCTTCCAGTTCATCTCAACCAAAGAAGTCAACATGGCAGATCTCGAGACTCCTTCGCCTTTTAGATCAGATACGGTGAGAGTTCCATGGAACCCCAATAGTTAGGGACAATGACCTTCCTCAGCAGGAAGCAGATACAGAAGATGAGACCTCCAGTCCCTCAGCTTCCCATAGAGATTTGTAGAGATCACATCTCTCAAGAGAATGTGAGGAAGGCAGATAGAATAGTGGGGATCTCAGGACCTCTCCCATAAGACTCGCCCTACTAGAATAGTCACCACCTTGATACCACCCTTTCACTAGTAATCCCTGTCCCAGGCTAGGCAGCCACAGGAGGAAGTTCCGGGCAAATACAAGGAAGTTAGGGGACACAAGAAGCCCACCAGTTTGAGCCAGTTCCTAACACTTGCACAATAAGAGTTACAATGACCTTCATCTCACCTGGGCCTCCTTATACCATCATTGTAATGTTATACATATGCCCAGAAGTTTATTAATATCATTATAACAGATTGAACTCTGGGAAAGGGCATGCAGAGTTAGAAAGCGGTTATGTAATAGGCCCATGTCAATCAAGCTTGTCAATCAAGAGGTCCCACACCCAGATGGGCGTAACCCTTACAGCCAAAGAAAATAAAAGTACCAAAGCCTCATTAATCAGGGCTCTTGAGCCATTTTCCTGCTCAAGCCTGTTTCTACCTCTTTAGAGTGTATTTTCTTTTCAATATACTATCTCTTTGTTTCACCTCTACACTGTGATGTGTGTCTCGTTCAATTCTTTGCTTGAGATACCAAGAACCTGGACTCCATGCCGACAAGGACACCCCATTTTCCGGTAACAATAGTAAATAAGGGAAGAACTACTATAGTCATCATTTTCATGAGATAAACTTGTATGTACTAACCTAGAAAATGGTCCTTTTTAGATTATTACTTTTTTTTTTTTTTTTTTTTTTACTGCATGTGTCTATAAACCTACTGGTATATATAACTTAGGGGGGGGAATTTAAAAGGCTACAAATTGAATACGGAGTGGTTAATGGAGTATAGATCGGCTTTCATTTCTTACTGTAAATGCTTTTATTTTCTTAAATAGAGGGGTTATAAATGGATTTTTTTTTTTTTTTTTTGGTAGTATGTGGGTAGTTACCTGGCTGGGAATCGAACCCAGGCCACAGCATTGACAGCACCAGCGCCAAAGCCTTAAGCCACTACACCACCAGGGAACTCCTAGGTGGATTTTCTTTGCTCTGCTTATGATCACACACTTAGTGGCAGTGGCAAAGCTGAGCAATAAATCCCAGCGAACTGGCTTCAGAGACCCTGCTTTCCGCCACTCACTAAACTGCCTTTATCTGAAGCACTATATAAAATACAAACTAGCAATCTTAGAACTTATTTCATGTAATTCTTACCTATTAGATCCAGAGTGACTACATATTCCTATTCCTGATTCCAAGTTCTCTTACTATCCATGGGTCAAAAGTGCCTTTTGTTTCACAAAGACTTGACCTATAACATTTCAGGTCAGGCCCTGGTTATTCCCTTAAAGATCCAGCTACAGGAAAGAAAGAACAAAGACTCAATTACAGAGCTTTAGAATAAATCACTGTTAATTGTGGTGTCCCTAAAATTACAACTTAGTTTGGGCATGTAATTAAGCCAATTATCTTGAAAATGCTATAGAAATATTCGGTAAGCAAGCACCCTTCTGGCCCCTTTTGCCTGGCTTCCCTACCATTGTTTGAAATTCGTTTTGAAGCACAATAGCCTCTTTGTTGAAGAGGCACAGGTAAAAAATGCTCAAGCTCAAAGGTGACAGGATTACTTCATAATTAATCCGAGAATGACCCCACCCCACCCTCCAGAAGTTCTTAGGCTCTGAAGGTTCTCATGTAGATGCCTGTTACAACCAAGTCCTTTTAGCCCTGTTCTTGTTTCACTCTTCCTACCTCCTCTGCAATTTCTTCCTCCTTAAGGCATTTTTTTTAAGTACAAACACATAGTTACATAAAGGAGACAAAGACCATTTTCCTGCCTATCCAACTAAAGAAATCCTCTTGAAATAAGTTGAGATAGGATTAGTGAAAAGGCGAAAACCTTCTGCCAAAAAAAGCAAAAAATGGTTGTTAATAGTGCCTGGAATTAATTAGATGGGCAATTTGCGTTACTAATTTTTTCCTTCATCTCCAGTAGCTTTTAGAAGACTGTAATTTACCAGGCATATTTTCTGGCCTACATTTCTTTCACGGAAAGATTTGCTTTACCTAGACAAATCACAGCAATTTCAGACACATGTAAGATGAAAGGGGTCCCAGTATATTTGAAGTCATATTCTTAAATTACCCTGGTCTTTTCCATTCTTTTTTAACAATGTGCACCAGGGATGCTTTCTAACTTGAATCTGGAAGTATTTTGCTCTTGGAGGTCTGCATAAAACTCCACAGCAGATATGATAAATTATTTCAGATTGGTATTGGTCTTACTTGTGATTTGGAGGATTAACTGCAGCAACATATAAATGTCATACACATCTGTATACAGATGAAAATGGTGACTATCTTTAAAAATCTTTCCCCAGAAAACATGCTCTGAGTTAGCACATAACAGTAATAATACCATGACACCCAACAATGCTTACCGGGTTCTTACATCTACAAAAACTTATAAGAATTTTTTCCCTAGAATGAAATGAATGAATAAATTCTTCTCATCTTCATATCAAATAACTGTAAAAGTGCCTTTCATGGTAGCCACTCCCCATAAGTACCACAATGAGATGACAGTATGACTACAAAAAATACCCTATGAACCCCACGTTGCTCCAGGAAATGGTCAACATGGAAAACCTTTCACTCATCAACCCATCCTCTTTTAAAATGACCCCAAACTCTATACCCCCTTCTGGCCAAATTTACCTTACAACCAATTAGAAAGTCTCTTTGTTTCCAAAATGTCACCTTAATAAACACTCACCAATCAGAAACTATATTTTCACTAGATAAACTCACAGCTTTCTAACACCATCGAAAACCTGCTGAAATTACAAGGATTCCTATTATCATTACTAATATTCATACCATGCCTCACCTGGAGTATGAAATAGTCCAGAAAGTGATCTCTTTGCCTTCAGTGTTCCCATATCCTACTCTGCTGACAAAGCAGCCTTGGTAGAAGTCAAACCTACTTACACTCATTCCCTATTTTCATGACACTCCAAGAGCCAGGCAGTAATAAAGCCCAAATGCATTTCATGAAGAGGACTTATAGAAGTTGTATAATAGTAGAATATTCAAGTTAAAATAAATGAATGCATATTAATTTATAATGTTTCTATGAACCTTGATAGATACTCTGAAAGGTAGAGTGGTTTTGTTATCCTAGCTGATAAATCTGAGTTTCAGAGAAGGTAAGTATCTTTATTTGTTAGGATTGCTATAACAAAAGAAGACCAAATGGGTGACTTATAAACAACAGGAATTTACTCCTCACTTTTGGAGGCTGCTAGTCCAAGATCAGAGTGCCAGCATGGTCAGGTAAGAGCTCTCTTTCAGACCAAAAACTTCTTGTTGTAGCCTCATATGGTGGAAAAGACCAGGGAGCTCTGTGAGCCCTTTTATAAGAGTGCTAGTCCCATTCATGAGAGCTCCATCTCATGGCCCAATCACTTCCCAAAGGCCTCACCTACTTAAAACCATCGATGACCTTTGGGGGTCAGGGAAAGACGCAAGTATGCAAACCATTACACTAAGTGAATTTACCCAAGTTCACTTAGCTTATAAGTAGCAAAGTTAGAATTTGAACCCATGTTTGTCAGATACCAAAATCCATGCTTCTGATATGGAAAATTATGGACAAAGTTGTTTAATGTAAATTCTGTAGACTGTTCAATGTAAATTCTGTGAACTCCCAGTTCCGCATTCCTTCCCCCAGGTGCCTAATGTATACATTTAGCTTCTGTAACGCTGCTTGCTTATTGCATCAGCCAGCCCCAACCCCAACCCTGTAAGAGTCTGAAAAGCCTGTTAGTCTGGGCTCAGACTTTGGAGACTGTAACTCCTCTGAACTCGCCTGTGTAATAAACTGGTTCTCCAACTCTCTGAGTGCTGTTTGACTTCCTGGGTTACCTGCCTTGCTGCAACACTTCCACTAAATGTCCAATGCCACAGCCATATTAAACTAGTGTTATTCTTTTAAAATGCTGTTTTTGTTCATACATCCTTGCCTTTATACATGCTTGGGACTACTCTCTTCAGGCACAGGTGATTATTCTCTCTTTGCATCACTGTGTTAGGTGAAATTTGCCTCTTTCATAGCTCTTACTGCACTTTAATATAATTATTTCCTCATGTTAGTATTTCACTAAAATATAAGCTCCTTGAGGACAAAGAATTCCATTCCATTTCCTAGTAAAAATGTGTTACTCTGACATACAATAATGGGAATTTTCATAGAAGGGAAGAAATTTGTTTTTATAGACCATTGGGACTCTTCAGTGTAGGGAGAAATGGAAATAATAATTAGTAATTACCTCATAGGTTTATTCTGAAGATTAAATTAGTGGTTCTAAAACCAGACTATATTTTGGAATCCCCTTAGGAGATTGGGGTCATATAACTATCCAGATCTAATGCCCTATCTTCTGATGCATAATCTGTAAATGAAGAGCTCATGAATCTGTATGTATACTGCCACCCCGGGGATCTGCATTGAGTAACTAGTTTGGAAAACATAGAACTTAATGTTATAAACTATGTAAACATTCAGCACAATGCCTAGCCCATGGTAAATGCTCAATAAATATTAGAATTTAAATGATAATATCTTACAAATGTCATACCACTATACAATTTATGAAGCACTCACACAAGAATCATCCCATTGGATTTTGAGAACAATACAAGAACCAACATTAATCTGAATTGACCCAAATTATTCAGTAGATTGCAATCACTTAAATGCTGTATCCTTCAAATGGAATGAATTAGAGAGATGGAAGTCTCTTAGTAAAAATTCTTCATTAGCCTGAAAAATATCCATCTGCTCTTCCAATGGCATGTTGTCTGCAATGACTGTCAATTCTAGGTAATCGAATCTCTTTTTTCTTTAAATGCTATTTAGGTCCACTGGCATCAAGAGGATGAAAATAAAAGAGTGCTGTTTAGGCAACCAACACTTCTGCTACAAGGGATACATTTAGGGAAGATAAAAACGAACATGTAACCAAGAAAGTCTTAAACCTGTGCCTTATAAAAAGGAAGACTCCCAAAATGTTGAGAAAATTTGCTGCTGAAAACATGATGCCAAAATATTCTTCCTAGAAATTTGTATTACACAAACTCTTTTGGACCAAGCCAGACCAGAGGGTATTTTGGTATTCAATTGATTTTAGTTAATTTTATACTGTAGATGGGTTTGTTCCCATAGTAAACTTTTTTGTAGTTAAGGATTTCAGTAATTTACTCAAACAGGCTTTTTAAAGTTCATTCATCCCAACAACTGATAAATGGGTAAATAAAATGTGGTATATAACCAAACAACAGATTTGGCAATAAAAATCAAAGAAGTATTGATACATACTACAGTGTGAATAAATTTTTAAATGCAGTTTGCTGAGTAAAAGAAGCCAGACACAAAAAGTAACATATTATATGATTCTACTTATAGGAACTGTCCAGAATAGGCAAATCCATAGTGACATAAGTTGATTAGTAGTTGTCTGGGGCTGGAGGAAAGAGAGAAGAGAATGTAAAGTGAAAAGTAATGAGTATAGGGTTTCTTTTAGGAGAGAAGAAAATGTACTAAAATTAGATTTTGGTGATGTTTGCACCACCATGTGAGTACACTAAAAAATATTGAACAGTACACTTTAAAACATATAAATTGTGTGATAAGTGAATTATTTATAAATAAAGCTATTTTTTAAAAAATTTATTCATTCAACATTTAAGAGAACTAAAATGTACTAATATTTCAAAAACCTGATCATTAACAATTTAATAACATGTGTAATAATATCTTTCAGAATCTATATCCTCTATATTAGCATTACTCATACCATGAGAAGATGGCAAAACAATTATTTACCTAACTAATTTAGTAAGATTATTTTAAAAGTATAATATTTTAATATAATACATTATGGTCCTTTTTCTTGGAAGCATGTTATTAATAGGGACTGCCTTAAAATTTATTTTATGGTACTTGTACTTCTGTGATTTAAGTGATTTAAAACCAATTGCATTGAATTTTGCTCTATACTTATATTTCAATATGACATTAATGCTTTGGATTCTGTTTGGTCCATACTTAGAAAATTATGCAGTTATTACTTATTTCAATTACAAAATACTGCTGATTCTTTTCATCAAAGATTAACAAAATTCTTCATCATGGATTCCTAAATATTAACTTTCTAGATATCTCTTATTGGACAGATAACCTCTCATCTCCTGGGAGCTTTTTACTACTAACCCTAGAGCCAAATTCAGTTCCCAATCAGCCTTACTTACTTACATTCCTCTTAGCAGCCTTTGTTTTTATGCATTCATTCACTCAACAATCTACTGAGCACCTCTTATGTGTCAGGCCCTGGGAATATACAACAAACAGGCACTATCTCCGGAAAAGTGTGTCATTGAATAAATAATTACAACAGTTTGGGCATTGTGACAGTACTTAGCCGGGAGACCTCAACAAGTGTAGGGGTCACACTAGGGCATTTCAGAGGTGATGTCAAAGTTGAGACTTGAAAAAAAGAACAGAAAATGTGTAGTGACATAGAAACATAACAAAAGGAAATGGAAATCAATGAGTAAGCATAAATTTACTCAGCTTTGATCCTGTAAATGTTTATGGTATATTCAAACATATATGACATGTATATACATATACAGTGTCATCAAAATGTATACACAATTTAAGAAAGAAAAAACTATATTAAAATTGTAATACTCAATATATACCAGTAACAAAAGATGAATAGAAGTCACGTTTGACTTCTGAAATTACAGTAGGTGCTCCAAGTGATACCATCAGCACCTAGACCCTTCTGATTATGGTGAACTACTGCTTGAGCAACGCTGACCAAAGTGCCCACTTGTATCACTGTGCGTGCTGTTACAGTTTCTTCCCAATGTGCCACCAGTGTAGCCAGTTTTCTATGGTACAACACTTCCTATAAGGTCCCCCATAGGTAGAAGTCAAGAGGTGTTAAGTCAGGAGAACATGGAGGAAACTGAGCTGCACTTCTTCATCCTATCCATTGTCCTGGCAAATGGACTTTATATTAAATGTTATTGCACTAAATGCTGCAATTAAAAGTCAGAGATTTCAGAAGGGATAAAAAAAACTACCGGGTGAAAAACTTTTCACAAATTTTCTCCAAGACAATTGTGATTAAATTCATTTAATTTCTTACCAAATACGTTACAGATGTTTTTAAGATTTTTTTTTTTTTTTTTTTCTTTTTGGTATGTGGGTAGCTCCCTGACTGGGAATCGAACCCAGGCCACAGCGCTGACAGCGCCAGTGCCGAAGCCTTAAGCCACTGCACCATCAGGGAACTCCCAAGATTTTTTTATCATCATAAAGACATGAGGTAAATTAATAAAAATTATAGAGCAAAATTGAATGATATTGGCAAATTAATTTATCAGGATGTGATAAGACACCATCAGTCATTTTATAGGCCCCATCAGCATATTTGGTTTGGTTTGGTTTGGTTTTTTGTAATATAGCACTAACTATAGCTCTTGCAATTAGAAACAATGCTATGCATCCCAGATTGCCAAGATTATATATAAATGCCTATCTCTGAAGAAATTTTAAATCACTATAATTTAATTCTGGGTTTTGATTACTACAGTTATCCTCTATTAAAACATCTAACAGATAAGAAAATAATAAAGTAGATGAATGGTATTTTGGTTCATTTGTGATATTTGAGGTAAGTAGAGTCATATAATAAATTGGGATTATGAAGTTTTTGACTGAAATTGCCTTTATCTGTGGTTGTCTTTTACATTAAGTGTGGTGGAATTACAATAATAGAAAAAGATATAACATCCAGAGGTCAATGCCAAGTTTTTTCCCTCTCTTCAAATGAGAGAAAATATCCAAAAAATTGTCTCCAAATTAGATTAACTTTTTCTGTTATATTTTGTATTGTTCTTTGCTATCTCTAATTATTTGAAATATTACTAACATTCATTCAGTGGATATTTCTTTTTTAGGGTGTGTACATGTATGTGTGCATGTGTGTGTTTTCTGGTTTCTTTTACACCATAAACTATTTGAAAGAAGGGATCGTATTCTCTGTGGGGTTATTTTACCATTTAAAAAATTTATCCCCATCATTCTTCTGTTTGTGTGTGTGTCTCTGTTTCACAAACACATAAAACACACACATACACACACAAACCCAGAAGAGTTCATCTGTTGAGACAATATGGATAATGTACTGACTAATAGGTGAAGAAGTAAACAAGGATAGAAGTAACAACAGAAAAGAGTTAATATAGTTTGCATGATCCATGATATGAACATTTTCTAGTGTTTGATGAAACTGAGACAGGAAAATGGCATATTAATATAGGAAAAAACAGGAGGTCCAGGAAAGGAAATCAAATTAAGAATTAGTTTTGCCTCATGGAAGGACAACTTCTGACCATCCATAAGGAAAGGAATGGCTGCTCCACTAAGGGAACTGTTTGAGGTCTAAGCATGAGCTATCGCCACGGGATCAGCACTCAACCCTGGAGGCAGAAATCTTGAAGAAAGGAAAAAGGCATAACAATGAGCACAAATTTAGTCTCTACCCTTGGAAATTTGTCTTCTTGCTTCGTAAGAACACTATTGAACAAGTCTTGAGATGGTAGGGAAAGAAATTACATGTGTCAATAATCAATGCAGGAAAAAGAAACAACTTTAGGTATTTCAAGGAGCAAATGATCTAAAATAGGAAAATAGATGCTTACAAAATTGTTGAAAAAAATGGAGGAATGAAAGTCAGGAGCCTTTGCTGAACTGTTGAATTTGGGGTGATAACCATGATACCCTCAATCTGGAAATGCTATTCCTTCTGCTTTTGCTGCTATAACACAGCTGGTGCGTACTCGTGGCGCTTTTGACTGAAGTGTAGAATGTGAGGCCTCGCCACCACAAGCTCGCAAGTGTCAGAAGATGGCTTTGATAGGGCAGAGAGGAAGATAGAAGTGAGCAGGAGAAGGAGGGAGCCAGCCCCCCAGGAGGTCCCTTGCAACTCCGACTTATCAGAAAGGTAGGTCAGGAAAAGAAAAACACTGGCGAGGGAAACATCCCACTTATCAAAATAGGCATCCTGCTTCCAGGACCTCACAGTTACAGTTTTGCTTCTTTTTAATGAGATTCTCAAACAAATCACAAGAAACGACCTTGGGCACGCTAACAGAAAAAAAGGATCCTGGAGAGGGAAAGGGGAGACAGTTTCACCCCCAGAAATAAAAACCCTCAGGCAACATAAGGAGAAGCTGATGTCCTCACGTGGGTCAGCTTGCTCCACGTCTCGGAGTGTAGTTTCTTTACTAATAAGTTTGTCACTGTCCTTTGCTTGCACACTGTCCTGACCAAATTCTTTCCTCCAAGAAGAGAGGAACTGAGAAAAAACATCGCCATTCCAAGTAACAGCTTCTACCTCTGATCTGTCTTCCAGACACGACAAACCTGCATCTCCTCGGCAGGACCAAGCTTTCATTCACAACCTTACGTTCTCAGGGTTACGAAAACTTAATTTTTTTCTTCTCGTTCTTGTAATACGGAATAAATAGGAAAGATGATGAGAAGAAATTCCATTTAAAAGTGGGCAATATAGAACACAGGAGGCTGACATTTAATTCTTTCCATTCTTCTATGTCAGTGGTCCTCAACCTTCCTAATGCCGCGCCCCTTTAATACAGTCCCTCATGTTGTGGTGACCCCCATGAAATTATTTTCGTTGCTACTTCATAATTGTAATGTTGCTTCTATTATGAATCGTCATGTAAATATCTGATATGTGTTTTCCAATGGTCTTAGGTGCGACCCACAGGTTGAGAACCGCTGTTATGTGGTCCTGTTAATAAGCATTCACATTGAATTCAATTATTTTTATGCTCTGGGGTTATTCCATGTGGTTGTCCCACACACCTCTGCATCCAATTTTTTCACAAATATCCCCATCTTTTACCTTGGCAAGTTTTGAATCTGCAACATCTTTATCTCTGTTCATCTATCCCATTCGTGTACACAACAAAATAGTCATCTTTTTGGGAAAATTTCTCTACTCCATTTCTGACTATTAATATCATATTATGCAGAGGCAACCAAAAATTAGTGATCTTTCATACTCAGTTATGTTGTTTTAGGGATCATTCCATGAAGTCATCCATGCTGACTGAAGGAAGGACGGCTGTGCTGGGATGGTGAGCAATTATCTCATGTAATTTAGGTGGGACCCCAGGGCCTATTCAGGCTGGCTCTGAAAACATTATCACTTGGTGCTGTCATTTGCCTGACTGTCTATCTAAAAGGATGAAATCATATCCAGTTGATACTAGGTAGCTGTGAGTTGCATAGATATTTTCTGGTGTTGCAAGATCAGGCTCAGTGCCTTTCAAAGGTTATTACCTAGCCAAGAGTAATTTCTTCAAGGAAAAGTAGTATATTAAAAGGTACACAAGATTTTTGTCTCCAAACCTAAAAATCTGTCTCCAAAAAGGGCTTGCCATGGCTCTTTGTAACATCTTGGCCTGGCACACCTACTGCTGTTAAATAAAGGACAAGTAACAGACTGCTGAAATTGCAACATATACCAAAAGAAGCCAAACTGACAGTAGGAAATTCTGAGTTACATGGTAAATACTCTGGAACAAAGGTGGCATGCACTGCCCTTGGAAATATAAAAAACAATGAGTTGTTTGTTTTGTTTTTGTTTTTTCGGTTGTTTGCTTTTGTTTTTGTTACTGTTGTTTTTTGGTGGACATTAGAAGAGACTGTAAGCATAGACAGAAAGTAGCATTTGTTGTGTGCCAGTACAGTTTATCGATAACCAATGTTTTGGCTGAACTGGATCTGTGGTTCTTATGATTGCAAGTTGCCCTCAGCAAAAAATGACAAGCAACTTTGGGGCATGGGATGGGGTTGGGGGAAGGGGTTTGTTATTTACAGGTCCTGGAAATTTCATGGCTCATTTGGGGACACACAAAATGTTGGGATTAGAAAGAGAGAGAGAACAAGGGCCTGGAGTTCTGCTATTTGGGGGGTATAGGGTGGGACCCTAGAGTTTCAGAGGCTCACTCAGTATTGGTGAATTTAAAACAGAAAAATGAGATTTTAAAGGTCAAAGAGAGAGAGTTCGCTGGTGGTGTAGTGGCTAGGCTTTGGCGCTGTCAATGCTGTGGCCTGGGTTCGATTCCCAGCCAGGGAACTACCCACATCTAAAAAAAAAAGGTTGAAAAGAGTTAAGACAAGTGGCCTAAAGGGTGAGTTGTAGAAATCAACCAAGATCTTTGAAACAAAGGAGCCTCAGTCAGGTGAGGTAGCCTGACTTTTTGTGTAGTCCTGCGGCTCACAAAGCGTTTATCTGAGATAGCCATTGTTGAAGTGGGTGCCTCTTTGAAATAGATGCCTTGGCAATCAAAGCTTAAGTCAGGTGCCTGTATTACAAAAAAGAAAAACCAACTGTTAGGGCTGACACAGAAGCATTGCACACGCAGAGAGAGTAGTGCATCACTCGTTGTTGACAGAGCCCATTATAATCTATCAGTTATGAGACTGATAGATTTCAGTCACAGTAGATCTTGATATTATACAGTGGACTCTTCGCTAACGAGAGCTCGAGCAACCAGCACACCCCAGCGACCGGCAAAAAAAAAACAAAAAAAAAAAACCTGAAGAAATAATACTTTAAATCAAGCTTATCAAATCCTCAGTCCACAGGCTGCCTTCAGCCCAGGATGGCTTTGAATGCAGCCCAACACAAATTTGTGAACTTTCTTAAAACATTATGAGATTTTTTTTTTTTGCTAACTTTTTTTAGCTCATCAGCAATTGTCATTGCTAGCATATTTTACGTGTGGCCCAAGACAATTCTTCCTATGTGGCCCAGGAAAGTCAAAAAATTGAACAACTCTGCTTTAAATAAAAATTAAAATAAAATCAATTTCTAGCAGAAACGTAAGCTGAAACACGGCAGGACGTGCAGGGAGTAACCCCGTGATTCGAGCACCACATCTTTGTCTTCCACTCCCACCAATTCACCGTGTGTAAACATAACGGTTGTTGGAATCTATTATTATTCAAATTTGATGTCTCACCCAACCCCAAGTATGCTGAAACAGATTCGAAGTACTCATAAACACATGGTGCTTACCCACAAATAGAGATTGGAAATATGCAAGATGCTTGAGAAAGGTGCGAGTTACGCAGTGCTCACGGAGGAATTTAATTTTGGGAATTTAATCTCTATCGCCATGAGAGACTATGGTTTCTCCTGGAGGTTGGAATGCCGACACTCACAGAGGGTAAATCAGAAATCCTGAGCTGTGGGTTTTCTTGAAACATGATGAGACTTGATTAGATTTCTTTATTTCTCTGGGATAAACATCTCCTGCAGTCAATGTAAATACACACAGTTGGTTGTACAGTTTTAGACATTTGGCTCTTCGATTTTCTGGCCTAACCACGAGGACACACTGATGAGGATGAGCAGCAGTATTCCCAGTTTCCTGGGCAGGTGGGCAGGCGTGACTTCCCAGCCTCAGCTGGAGCAGGTGAGCTGGTGTACTCTGCAGAGTGCAGGCTGGAGGAAGTCGTCTGTGCTTAGACGGATCACACAGTCCATTTACCAAGATGTCCCAGAGGCCAAGTTCTCTTTTAACGGTTTCTTAGGGGCAGGGGTGCAGGAATCTAGTGTTAAATATAATTTAGCAATCTCCTAAAAACACTTGAAATCATTGAATCTCAGTTTTTTTCATTCGAAAATATAAAAAAAAAATTTTAGAGTCTAATAGTTTCAGCAGAATTCCTTCAACGTCAGGCCTCAATAAATGTTAACTACTTCCCTCTTGTTGTCAGTCTTCATTTCAGGTCAACATTTCCAGGTGAAATAAATCACAGCAAGTTGTATTTGCTTCAAGAGAATTTAACTTGTAAATATTCTGTATTCCTTAGTTTCCCAGTTCAGAACATATTCTTCAAAAACCCTGCAATGATGATTGTACAAATGGAGGTACGGTGACTGGTAATGAATAGTGTTTTCCTTTGTATAGTTTTTATAATGAAAATGGTAGCTTATGGAAGTAACTTTGAGACAACCTGATAATTACATTGACACAACTCTGCTTCAAAAGAAATGCATGCAGAAAGTGATAATTATCAAAGATTATTATTTCCTATTTCTTCCCAGAGAGGCCTGTGCAAATATATGATAAATTATAAGTAGTGTTAGTAGAGATTCCATATTTTTTGCTTACTAATTCTAAATTAAACTATTTCATTTTGAAAGGAAAATGTCTTCTTTTTGCCAATTTACCATCTAGAAATTGAATTATAAATGAAAGCATCTTTCTTCCCTAATAAAATCAAGGAAAAATAATCTTTTCAAGTTCTTTGTATGATATACACCATTTATCAAGATTATGAAATGTGTCATTGTAGTGCTTAGATAATTATGTATATTTTGATCAAATATTTTAAAGTGTAAAATTACTTAGTTGTGGAGAGATCTATGACGTTTACACTATTGCTTTACTTCCATACGGAGTATCATAAGTCTGTGGTTCTGTTTACCGTGCACTTTTATGTGAGTGGAGGTGATATGACAGAAGATAAGTGATCATGATAAAATTAGCAGTTACAACGCAAGGGCTTAAAGAGGTCTTTCTTTTCTGAGGAAGAGAAGAATGCAGGTTACGACTTTCCTTTTCCATCTGCCTTACACAGAGAGAATCTCCCTGTACCCCAGAGTAGTAATGTTCAGTAGCCATTGTGTGTTCGTTGCTTCAGTCATTCCTCAGGTACATATTGAGGATACTTCTTTTCAGGAGCTGTGCCAAATACTAGGGATGTGGCCTTGAAATAACTAGATATGAACTCTGTCGTCTTGAAGCCTGCGGTCTAACAGTATTTTTGACATTAAAGCAAGTATTATGGGCAGTAGAACAAGAAGTTACAGAAAAAAATGGGACTGTGTTACTGAGTAGAGAAGAACGTTGTGCTCGTTGAATTCTGGATTCTGTCCACTTCTCTTAAAATTTTCTTTTTGAGAATAAAACGAAGTTGTAGAAAGACAGACAGGCTTGCAGGAAGCCTACACCTTAAAAAACGGGAAGGTTTAGGAGATGAGGGAAGGCTCAGGAGGAGGATTCCTGACTAAGAGAATCTGGGGAGTAATCAGGAGCATTGCAGTTCCAGAATCCGCATCCTGCTCTAGTCCGAGGAACGCCCCTCCCCCACCCAGCTCAAAGTGGACGAAGGTCACTCCCCGCCACAGCCCCAGGTCCAAGGCAGACGCTCCTAGACCCAGCCCGAAGTCCGGGACGGCCACTGCCAGCCTCAGCCCCAAGAAGACCCCACTCCCCGACACAGCCCTCAATGGAGGTCCGCCGTGCCCCCACCCAGCCCGGAGTGGGAGTCGGGGAC